>CM050516.1:106596043-106613543 GCA_027563665.1 Antrozous pallidus
AGTCCTGGAGCCTGTCTGTGGACCCGGCGTACGCAAAGGAGCAAAAGAAGGAGGTGGCGAAGAGACAGGATGTGATTTATGGTAAGAAATGCTACACCCCACACTGCACTTCCTTCTTTTCTTCCCTTTTTTCTTTTTTTCAAATTTTTCCACCTAGAATCTGGGCTCCACCGCTGACACCCCCTGAGACTCTGTCACCCGCTCATGCCCTCCCCAGGACAGCCCTGCCTTTGGGGCCAGGGAAGAGGTGGCAGGAACATCCCCAAGAGTCAGGATGGCTGAATGCCCTGGCCCGACTCATCTTACCTTGTTTGTGACCTGAGAGAGAAGAAAGGCTGAGCGTGGCTGTGACTGGGGTGTGGGGGAAGCGTCCCTTTCTCATGAGACTGTGGCGCCAGCTCCATGGTAGGCGCTCCCTCCCATTGGCTGTCAAGGAAACGGGCCGCTGGCGGCCACTGTCCTGAGACGGGAGGCTGACGGTTGCAATGAAAATCCCAGCTCCCGAGGCCCAGAGCCACTCCCAGGCCAGCAGCTGTGATGAGGCCCCGCCCTCTGGGCCCCTCTCAACAGGGTGACAGAGGCCCAAGGCACCCCCTGGAAGAGAGACAGCAACGGGAGAGAGAAACATCAATTGGTTGCCTCTTACGCACCCCAGCCGAAAACTGAGCCCAGTGTGTCCTTCAGGAATCGAACCCATGACCTTTCGGTATACAAGATGATGCGCCAGCCAACTGAGACAGCCCAGCCAAGGTTGTCACTGGTTCTTCTCACGGCCCCTTCATGGGAACCTCCCCCAACAGAGTGTTGTGTCACCTGAGGGGCACTTTCCTGTTCCCCAGTGGCATTCTGGTGGGAGATTCTGGCCCTTCCAGAAGCGTCCTCTCTGTGTCCCACAGGCAGGTCTAGCTCCGAGAACCCGTCTGCCACTTGGCGGTGTCCACTGGCACTCACGTCCTTCTACGTTTCCCACACTGAGCCCCCTGCCTGGACCGAGTAAGGTGGGGTGTGGTTGCAGAGGCAAACCGTGGTGGATGCTTTCTCTCAGGGTCCAAAGCCAGGCCACCAGTCCTGTACAGAGGGACAGAGGGACCAGCCTAGATCCCCCTTCCATCTGGGCAGCCACTTGCCACATGATCTGTACTGCTGGGCAAACACAGACTGCTTCCCGCCCTCCTCTGGCCCGCTGGACACCTGAGTTTGGCCGTTGACATGCATAAATGTGCAAGTTTCACACCCCAACGAGTGGTGTTTATCCAAACAATCTTCTGGCTTAAACATCCTTGAAATGTCTTTGTTTGACTCTAGGCACAAAGCCTCCTGTGGCCCCAGCTGACTTGGCTCAGTGGACAGAGCATTAGCCCAAGGACTAAAGGGTCCTGGGTTCGATTCCTGTCCAGGGCATGCACTTCGGTTGCAGGCTCGATCCCCAGCCCCAGTCGGGAGGAAGCCAGTAGATGTGCCTCTCACACGTCAGTGTTTCTCTTTCTCTGTCTCTCTCCCCCCTCCCTAAGAATCAATCAAAACTATCCTTAGGGTGGGATTAACAACAACAAACACACCCTCCTGTGAATTTGAAGACCCAGTACACATCCTGGGTCCTCTCTGTCCTGATGTCACTCCATCCCTCTACTGCACCTTTAAGCGGGACCCCTGCAGCACTGGGGCAGGAAGGCCTGGCCCCGGGCAGTAAGGCCACGAGGAGGAGGATTTGGGTGGAGAACTGAGAAGTCAGCCTGGTGCGTGGTGGGCAGGCAGTACACACAGTGCCCCCGTGGGATACAAGAGGAGCCGAGCCAGGGTGTGCTGTCCACTCTGAGTAAGTTCTGTCGCCGTGTCCCCACAGAGCTGATGCAGACGGAGGCGCACCACGTGCGGACGCTCAAGATCATGTTGAAGGTCTACTCCAGAGCCCTGCAGGAGGAGCTGCAGTTCAGCAGCAAGGCCGTCGGCCGCCTCTTCCCGTGTGCAGACGACCTGCTCGAGGTGCACGGCCGCTTTCTGTCTCGGCTAAAGGAACGCCGCCAGGAGTCCCTAGAAGAGGGCAGCGACCGGAATTACATTATCCAGCAAATCGGGGACCTCCTGGTACAGCAGGTGGGCAAGGCCCGAACAAGCCCCGCCCCCGCTGTTCCTCCCAATAACAAAAATATGGCTCCCTGCAGTATTGTCCTTCATAAGAAATACACCTGGTCTTCAGCTTCCTGGCTCACAGCTCCCCAGCCCAGGGCTTGCCTAAGTGCTGCGAGCATAAAGGTGTCTGGTATGTGAATGAGGTAACTTCGAAAGAGCCTAAGGATGGGGGCTGATTGCCAGGGGACCCGACCATTGATTCGAGGGTTAGAATTTCGTCCCACCCCAGAAACTGGGTGGGAAGAGGGGCTAGAGATGGAATCAATTGATAGTGGTCAGTGAGTTAATCAATAGTAACTGTGTAGGGAAGCCCCCATACAAACCCAATATGGTTTGGAGAGCTTGCAGGCTGTGAACACATAGAGGCTTGGGGAGTGGTGCCTGGCCAGGCCATGGAAGCTCTGTGCCCTTTTCCCTTCGTGACCCCACACTTCTCTTCCATCTGCTGTTCCTGAGCTACATCCTTTATAACAAACCAGTGATACAGCAAGTGCCATGTCTCTCCATCTGTGAACCACTCTAGCAAACTCATTTAACCCAAGAGGGGATAGTGGGAACCTCTGATTATAGCCAGTCGGTCAGGAGCTCAGGTGACAGCTGGTGTCTTGGGGAGGGATACTTTTGAGGGGCTGAACTCTTAACTGGAATCTCATGCTGTCTCCAGGTAAACAGTGTCAGACCCTGCTGTTGCCTGAGAATTATTACTATGGAGGAGATCACCCCCACATTGGAATTGGGCCCAGGAACCCTTTCCTCCGATTTGTTGAGAGCCTGCCGCTCTAGAAGACAGTGATCCAGGGCCCTTCCTGCTGTGTGTGCAGCTAATGGTCTAACACCACAGACGCCTAAATAGCCACACACTTGTGCAATCACTGTCCAGCAATGCATTCTGGGCTTTTCTCTGGTTGGTTGGCTGATCAATGACTCAAAGCCATTCATGGGGGATTGGGGGGTGTTGACCCTGAATTGACTTCAGAGTCAACCTCTGAGTCTAGGCCAAGATTGACAGAGGATCTTGTTACCCCCTCATCTGCCAGGATCTGAGTCAGCTTATTAGAATTAATTAAAAGATACCCCTTTTGCTTTTAAATTTTTCTAACATTCTTTGGCTTAAATTTATTTTTCGTCTCAGATTTCAGGAAGTTGTTACAGCACCTGTGATGGCATGAAGCCAAGAGCACTTTGCGTTCCTTGTGCCTTGCCCTGAGGCACCTGTAACGAAGCAGTGCTGGGTTTGAGTGTGTGTCTGAGTGTTAGTTTTAGGAGAAAACAGATGAGCTGGAAGAAAACTTTCCTGGTGGTTAACATCTCTACTGTCTTTCTTCAGTTTTCAGGTGAAAATGGAGAGAGAATGAAAAAGAAATATGGTGTCTTTTGTAGTGGACACAATGAAGCAGTCAGTCATTACAAGTTGCTGCTGCAGCAAAATAAGAAATTTCAAAACTTGATCAAGGTAAAAATGTATTATTATTTTAATTAAAAACGTATCCTCTTTGCTGTAGGTTTTTTCCCACAGAGCTGTTTGGAGATCCTTTGATGAAGGTACCTATTATAAATCTATGATTTTCAAGTTGTTGTTTCATTCTTAATGATACACTTAGAACAAGTCAGTGGAATCTTCTGGAGAATTCCCAGGTGCAAAGTAGAGTTAGAGCTTTGTTCCTCGACACCACGGTGGCCCCTGAGATACCCCAGCATAGAGCCCACTGACCATCTTTCTCAAAATGTTGAGGTTACACAAGTGTGGTTTCAAGGGGCACCCTTCCCTAGAAACCACCCCTCCAGAGTCACCTGTTAGGGCTTCAAACACTGCAGCTGAGGCATGGTGTGCCTACTCTAAACCTTTGCCTCCTCCCCTCTCTTGTCCCCATCTGTTCCCTGATAGCCTGCGGAATGACCCACACTCGTCTTTTACCTATCAGTGTGTGGACGCTCAAACTCAGAACTAAAAGTACGTTTCCAGCCTAGTCAGCTGGGTCAGGCAAGCCCCACCTCCCATGTTCTAGAACGTACTCCTGGTTGAGACTGCTGGGCTCCATCAGCGTGGCTCTGCAGCAGCCCCTGCCACCTGATCCAGAAGGGTTCCGCCACTTGCCACCTGCACCCTGAGGTGACATTCTCTGACAGTCGTGTCACTCAGTTATCATCATAGTACATAGACATGAAAGGGAGAGGGTGCTCTGGGCCTGAGTTCACCTTTGCTGAGCACTGGGACAGGCCACCGACGTCGTGAGCTAGAGACACCTGGAGGGAAGGTTCTGGTGAATCTCGCAGATCCCCCCGGGACTCCTGCCTCTCTGCAGTGCTGGCATTTTTGAAATGGGTGAACAGTGGGTGGGTGCACTCTGGAGAGCTGCTCTCAGTGCCCACCCACGAACGGCTTCTGAAGGCCACTTCTCGGGCTCTTACCAGAGGTGTGCATCAGACGCCAGCAGGGAGCGGTTTAGGAGGCCCCGGCCAGTCATTCTGGAAGATTCCAACAGCCATCAGTCAGGGTGGGGTCTTCCCACTCAGGGCTGTGTGTGTGCGTCATGCAGCTCTCCAGGTGGTTCCCACAGCGTCCCAGCTGGTCTAGCTTCTACTCATCTGGTCTCTTGGGGGCCTCTTTGCAACAGGCATGGCTGTCTAGGCCTTTGCTGCCTGTATGCATGCAGCCGGAATCCCTGCTTCTAAATATCTGGTGAAGTGCCCAGGGAAGGCCCCCATCAGCCAAAAGAGGAAGGCGCTCCAGCCTTGGGATCTGATCCAGCTCAGTGCACTGACTTGGCAGGAATAAAGGGTCAGTGTGTCATGGTTTCTTTCCGTTCCCTAGAAAATCGGCAGCTCCTCCATCGTGAGGCGCCTTGGCATGCAGGAGTGCGTTCTTCTGGTCACTCAGCGCATAACCAAGTACCCCGTGCTGGTGGAGCGCATCATCCAGAACACGGAAGGTGCGGCAGCCGCCTCCTGCCTTGCCCATTGGTGCTGGGGGGGTCTGTCTCCCTGCCCCCTCTTGGCAGCGGATTAGATAAGTGCCCCTCAGATTTGTCCCTGGTTCTCTGGATTCGGCTGAGCGTGGCGATCGTGAGCTGAGTGCCACCATGCAAATCCACTGTGTTGGGTGCTGAAGTTTCCAACAAAGAAAGATGGGCGCTGAGGTTCATTTGCCTGCTGTTACCCCTGGCCCCTGGCACAGGCATCTGGGGAGTGGATGAATGATGGAGAAAGTGTCCTTGTTAAGGTCACTCCTGAGTGATCCAGACGGGCAGAGTCCATGGCGAGAGGGCCTGGCCTACAACGTGGAGGGCAGAGAGAAGGCACGCAGCCCAGCTCTCCGGGGCCGGAGCAGTGCTGGCTGTGCTCCTTCATCTCCAGGGGATTTGAGTGCGGGGAAAATGAGACGTTTCCCACCCTGAGAGCCAGATCCCTAGCTCTTGGTAATGGCGGGTGCAGGGAGGCTGTTCACCAACGGGGGCCCATGGAGCTGGCAGGGCTGCTTTTATCCCTGTGGTGCGCCTTACTGCAACCAGGCACTGGGCTACTGCGTTTATTTTGGAGAAGCATTTATGTCTTGGGAAATCCAGGTTGGGAGGTGATTCTGGAGGGTCCTCCAAGCAGTGGCCTCAGGGAATGCCGCTCACAGACCCCGTAGTGTGTCCACCTCTGTCATGTTCATGAACGCCGGCGAAGGAAAGGACTAACTCTGCTCTGGGTGGCAGCTGGCTCCAAGGACCACGAAGACCTGACCCAGGCCCTGAACCTCATCAAAGACATTATCTCGCAAGTGGACACCCAGGTTAGCGAGTTCGAGAAAGGCCAGCGCCTGCGAGAGATCACGGGGAAGATGGACCTGAAGTCCTCCGGCAAGCTCAAGAACGGACTGCCCTTCCGCAAGGAGGACATGCTGCGGCGGCAGCTGCACCTGGAGGGCGCGCTGGCCTGGAAGAGCACGGCGGGGCGCCTGAAAGGTGAGGCCCTGCCGGCGCGGCGGGGGGCAGCCCGCCGGGGGGGGGTGCCCTCTCGGAGTAGTGGCTCCCATCTTCGACCGGTGGCATCTTCTTGGTTTGGTGCCACCTTAGTGCCGCCATCTTGGAGCAGGGGCGCCCTCTGTGTCAGTGAGCACTATTTGGGGCTGGTGGGTGCCAGCCGGCCAGAGCCACCGCAGTCTGGCTGCTTCGTGGCTGAAGGGAGTTGGGTGCAGAGTCGGGATGAGCACAGGCAGCCAGGCGTGGAGTGAGAATGAGGTGCTCACACAGCACCCCTTCCCCCGGCGTGCGAGATGGCGTGGTGCACACCAGGAGGGCAGGGGGCTCGGACTTTGGACAGAAATCCAAAGCTTGGCGAGGCCCAGGTTACTTTCAGAGGGGGCGCCTGCATTGGGCCCCACCACCAAAGAGCCTGGTTTGGGTAGAAAACACTGCAGACCTCGTGTGCCCCGGCATCCAGTCTCTGCCCGGGGTGTGCTCTGAGCCCAACTTCCAAAACTCACAGTCTGATCTCCCGGTCGAGGCTCCCGTCCATTTCTTGAGCCTCTAGAAGCATCCCGCCCTGTCCCTGGGCATCAGCCTCTGCAAAGCTCCTGAGGGGAGTGGCGGAGTCTTCAGGTGGTCAAACGACGGAGTGTGTGTTCATACTTAGCATGACATGCGTCCATTACACACAGTCTAGTGCCTCCTGTGTGCCAGGCCCTGAGGTTGGTGGTAGAAAGCCCCTGCCCTAACGGGGCTCCAGTCAGCGGGCAGAGAGAGAGAAGCCAGTCAACAGAGACCCAGGGAAAGTGTGGTGAGTGCGTTGGAGGCAGCTGGAGGCTGAGTTGAAGGTGTCTGGTTCTCCCTGAGAAGGCCGGTCTGGGCCTGAGTGCTCTTGTCAGAAACACTCAGCATCTGCACCGAGTGCGCAGGTGCTGTGAGAGGTACCTACAGGGACAAGACACCCCCCTGCTGCCCCAGGCAGGAGGCTCAGGGCCACGGGGACGGCGTGCATCGCTGTGGTAGGAGGCAGGAGGTGAAGGTCCAGCACCTCAGGTCCCGGGTGGCCTGGGGCAGGTAGAAGAGGGGAGGAATGCGGAGTTCACATTTCAGAAATCATAGTGAGAGAACCTCGAATGCCAGACCAGCAGGCACAGGGCCCGGCAGTACAGCGGCAGAAATGTGGGGGCACAGGCAGGTGACAGGGAGGCTGTAGGTAGAAAGGAAAACCCCGGGCTCCTGCAGAAGCATCTTGGCTCCGGGCTGGGAGTGACCAGGCGCCTGCCGTGGTGCGAGGCCTCCTCAGGTCCCGTGTCTCCGGGCCAGCGGGGCGCGCTCGGCCGTGGCCCGTCATGCCTCCCGTCCTCTCCCCTAGACGTCCTCGCCGTCCTGCTGACCGACGTGCTGTTGTTGCTACAAGAGAAGGACCAGAAGCTTGTGTTCGCTTCCGTGGTACGTGCTCTACGCAGCCGAGAGCCGAGAGCCGGCGTCAGGCCGGCTGCACAGGAGGCGCGGGCAGAGGGTGGCCGGGCCCATTCACATCGAGGCGAGAACGGCACGCAGCGGGTGGCCAGACAAGCCCATCCGTAGTCACGTGTTGCCCCCGGTCCTGCCAGGGGTCCTGTCTAGTTGGTCTGAGGAGGCTGCAAAGGCTTGTGCAGACCCCTCTGTCTGCATTTCTGGGTCTTTCTGTCACAGCGCTCAGATGCTCACAGGCCCGGCAAACTCGCCACGAAAGCCCTCCGCCCTGCCCAGGGCTTTCTGGCTCGTCAGGCAGCCCCCGCCCCGTGTTGTGACCATGTCCATCCCACAGCAGGCTGCCCCCGGAGACCCTTGCTGTGCACCCGGTGGGCTGGGGTCGGGCTGGGGTGCCAGTCACCCTCCCGGCCCGCAGCCCGGGATTTGGCTTCCTCCTCTGCTCAGCTAGAGGCCCTGGTCCTCAGGGTTTAACCGCACAGACCTCCCTGCGGGGAGGCGTTGGTGCCCCTGCCAGGCCTCCAGCTTCACCTGTTGGGGAGGGCAGCGCTGACTCAACTATGAAATCGTGTACCTTTCCCAGACTTAACAGCTTCAGGTTTCCCGGCACACGGACAGGGTCAGCCAACCACTCTCGGCCCTCCCCCGGCCGGCCCCGCCCCGATCGAGATCAGGGCCGGCCCACCAGCCGCCAGCAGCCCCTCCGTGGGCCTCTAGTTGATTATAAAACACATTTGTTTGAGCCCATTAAACAGATGCATTAACCGATTCAAGGATGTCATTGCAATAGTGCCTATTCCCCCAGATGGTAAAATACTTCTCCTTTGAAAGTTTTGAAAACAAGTGCGCCCTGCAGTAAAAGGGACCCTCCCACCTTGTTCCACCCGTAGGACTCAAAGCGCCCTATCATCTCATTACAAAAGCTCATTGTGAGGGAAGTCGCCAACGAGGAAAAGGCCATGTTTCTGATCAGCGCCTCCCTGCAAGGGCCTGAGATGTACGAGATTCACACCAGTTCCAAAGAGGAGAGAAACGTCTGGATGGCCCACATCCGAAGGGCCGTTGAGAGGTGAGCAGGGCCTGTGTGTTCCACGCTGGCCATTTTGCCCTTGGCTCTGACCTTGATCTGCCCAAGAGAACACCAGAAATCACAGGCAGATGGGAGACCTTTGCTTTCCCTCCTTGTGCTTTTTCCATTCCTTTATTTAAAAGATGCCACCATGCCAACTCCTCTAAAAGGGCTCCAGAATGTCTCGCCAGGGCACGTGGACCCTGGCACCTCTGACTTCCATTCTGGTGGGACACTCATCTGACACACAGGCTCTCCCCATCCTGCTACCACCCACCTCCCTGCACCCCATCCTCGTCTGCGGCCAGACCTGTTGGAGCAGATCATGGCATTCTGTCCTTTCTCCTCCAGCCAGGGAACCCCTCAAAACCCCAGCCCTGTGGTTCTGTGTGATACCTGGGTGCTGGTCCACCCAGCAGATGGGAAAAGGTGGCCTAGCCCCCCGCACCTAGACAGCCTTCTGCTTCCTCTGTCTGCCTGGAAACCTCCCAAAGCCTTAGCCCGCTGGGTGCTCCCTCCATCCTCGCCTCAGCTCTGCTAGCCTTGCAGCCTCCGTGCTGGGCAGGTGCCTAGGGAGTGAGCTGTCCCCATCTCCTCCTCCAGCTGCGGCTGTTCCTGGCCCAGTAACTCAGTTGGTTAGCCAGTGGTCGGCAAACTGCGCTCGAGAACTACATGGGGCTCTTTGGCCCCTTGAGTGTGGCTCTTCCACAAAATACCAAGGCCTGGGCGGGTCTATTTTGAAGAAGTGGTGCTAGGAGAAGTTTAAGTTTAAAAAATGTGGCTCTTGAAAGAAATGTCAATCGCTGTCCTGTGGATATTTGGCTCTGCTGACTGATGAGTTTGCCGACCAGTGGGTTAGGGCGTTATTCTGATACACCAAGGTTTGAGGTTTGAACCTCAGTCAAGACACACACAAAAACTAACCAACGATTGCATAAGCCAGTGGAACAACAAATGATGTGTGTTTTTCTCTCTCAAAATCAATCAAATTTTAAAAATTTAAAAAGCAATGACATGGCTTTGAAGGCATTTTAAGTCAACAAATAAATTAAAAACCTGGGTATATGCTGGCACTGAAATTAGGTTTATGCTAATGGCTATTTTCTCTTCCCTGTCCCTCTTCTCCTGCAACATTGACAAGCTAACCCTACCACAAAATGAGATCCTCTTTAGCAGCTGGTTCTGTAGATAAACTTCTTGGGGCCCATTTCCAAGGCCAGTCAGCTCATGAGCATTTTCGGCCATCTGTCCCCTTCCCTGCAGCTGTCCAGATGAGGAGGAAGGACCCTTCGTCGAGGCTGAGGAGGAGAGGAAGGTGGTGGAGGCCCGCGCCCTGAGGCTGAAGGACTTCCAAGGTAAGAGGGAGGGTGTCTGGTCGCCTGTGCCCACAGATGTGCCCCCTAAATGGTGGTGACATAACCCCGCAGAGCACTGCCTAGGCAGCAGGCCTGGGCCCCCAGTGGCGTTTCTGTTCTGTCCCATTGGGATTGGCGTGGCTAGAATCACTGCGCAAGTGACGGGGGGGGGGGGGGGGGGGGGGGGCGGTGTCTACTGTGGCTGCCTCGGGGTCCAGTTCTGTGGGGTGTTGCAGCAGCTGTTTGTCAGGAGGTGCAGAGTGGTCTTCCGGGGGATGTGGCCAGCCCGTGTGTGCGTCCTGCCAGGCCTGCTTCATGAAGGGCACTCAGTGTCCCTGAGCCCCTTCCAGACACAATTGCTTTGCCACACAATGCCCCATCCACAGTCCTCATTCAGGGGAGTTCACGATGAGTGTCCCAAGCCATATACAAAGAAGCACACGACCCCTGTCCTAGCACAGGACCCCACCGCCGCCTTCCTCAGCCAGGCAGGCCCAGACCAGCTTGGGCCGAGGACCTTGGCTTTCTCCTCCCTGTTTTAATTTTTGTTAACTACTTTATTGAGATGTAATCCTCACACCATACAATTCACCCATTTAAAATGTTCAATGCAATGGCTTTTAGCACACTATCACAACCATCACCACAATTAATTTCAGACCATGTTTATCACCCCAAAAGAAACCCGTCCTGTCCCTGGTAGCAGTCACTCCCTGTTCTTCCTCACCCAGCTCGCTAACTTCTAGCCGATTGTCTCTGTGAATGTGGCTATTCCAGGGACCCTGTATAAATGGAGTTAAAGACATTTCTCCTTTTGCATCTTGCTTATTTCACTTAGCATGTTTTCAAGGTCCATCACTTTGCAGCAGGTGTCAGGATTTACTTCCTTTTGTGAATGAGGAATAGTCCACTGTATGAATGTAATGCACTGTGCTTGTTCACTCTCCTCCCAGTTTCAACAGATTCCTGTGAGATTTCAGCAAGGTCATTGCCAAGAACAGTGCCTAGTACTCTGGTCTCAGTCAGCTTCCCTCTTCCCTCTTCCCTGTTCCCTCCTCCCTCTTCCCTCTTCCTGCTCACTAAGTGCATTATTTTTTTTTATATGGGGGTGGGGGTGAGGGTGGGGTAAGCGATGGGGTGGGGGTGAGGGTGGGGTAAGCGATGGGGTGGGGGTGAGGGTGGGGTAAGCGATGGGGGTGGGATAAGTGCATTATTTTAAATTAAGTAACATTTACCTGATAAGTACATAAAATTGGGTAGTGTATATTTTATTTCTCTTTGTAAGTGCACATTTAAATATATTAATTAATAAAAATGTCCAAAAGAAAGGGGAGGAAATCCCATTGGACCCTGGAGGTATAATCCTAGCAAAGTATCCATTTCATCTCATTGTAACTCACAATTTTCTCTGATAGTAATGAAATATATGTCCTGCATGGACACTGTAGAGTCACACAACAATGTGTCTTCATCACTCATTCCCAAGATTCTTAGTGAATTAGGACTACAAAGATATTTGTTTTTATCAAGATACTCTTTCCCATCTTGGATCAAAAGCTGAATTCACTCTTAACTTTGAGACACTTCCATCAAAACCAGAAGCCAGCCCTGGTCAGGTGGCCCAGGTAATTGTAGCGATGTCCCCTACACCCAAAGGCTGCAGGTTCGATTCCTAGTTAGGACACATATCTAGGTTGTGAGTTTGATCTTTGGCCAAGGCGTTTATGTAAGGCCAATTAATATTTCTATCTCTCCCTTATTCTTTCTCTAAAATCAATTAAAAACATATCCTCCTGGTGAGGATTTAAAAAACTGGAGCCATCCGCTCTTCATTATCATCTTCACCTTGGCAGCGATAATGCTGGGAGAGACAGAAGTAAGATATGATTGGAAGGGTGGCAACAGAATTATGTTGTTGTTGTTGTTTTGGTTTTTTAAGAAAACGATTGGATGTATTTAATTTTTAGAAGTGAGCAAATTCCTTGTATGAATGACAAAAAAACAAACACAGAATCAGAAGTGATCATCAAAGCATATGTAAAAATGGTATTAAAATATGCAGAATTATGTTTTTGCATGTGACATAATTATTTGCCTTCAAAATACAATAGAATCAACTGGAAAATGATTGGAACTAATAAGAGAGCGGAGTGATTTACCTGAAGGTGATGTAGAGGTACTAACAATCGCCAGTGAGGAAGTCTAAGCCAGTAAGTCGCAGCGGTAGCAGCCATACAAGCCTAAAGCAGGAAGACTTGTGAGAAGGCGTTTGACCTAAGTGTCTGAAGGAGGATGTTCAAGATTAAAAAACTAGGAGGAGAACTAAGATGGCGGCAAAGGCAAAACACCTATCTTGCCGTCATAATCAGCAATTTTAATACTACAACTTACCGAAAGAACAAACACCTTCCAGAATCACCAGAAAGCTGGCCGAGTGAAAATTCCAGAAATAAAAGTGAAGATAAGACACTGTGACCCGGAGGAGCGGCGGCGAACAGCGTTGAAAGATTCGCGCGGAGAGAGGTTTGGAGCGCGCGCCCCAGAGAGGGCGTGCGGCTGAAAACCGGCCAGTTTTCTCGAACGGGGAGACAAAGATGTCCCACTGGACTGATTCTCCAGCTCTGGGCGAAGTCCAGAGAACCCACTATCACACGGGGTGAAAACTGGACAGTGGGAGGGCACGCCGAAGCTTGGGTGCTGCCGGGTCTCCCGGCTTGGGGAGAAGGCAGCTTGCCCGAACAGCTCGGCTGCGTGACGGCGCAGAGAGCGCACCACGACTTGTCTCTTATTCAGAAAACCGTCAGACTGCTTTGTTTTACGACCCTGGGTGAGGCATTGCGCATGCTAAGTGATTTGGGGAGAGTCTGAATTCCCCGGCAACCGGCAGCCGGTGGAGCTCTGCAGCGGCTCTCTCTCAGAGGTGCTGGCGGCCATTGCCCCCGGCACAGAGTCCCCGGGGCCGCATAGGGCGGAGCTAACGCGGTCTGCTTGGCCCGGAGACTCCGCCCACCCAACCTGAGCACAGCTGAGCTTCACAGACAATTGGCCTGGAGGTCAACCCTCCAAGTGCTAACAACGATTAACTGAGCTTAACTTCAGCAAGACTGTGCAGCCCATATCCACCTCAGGTAACCGGGGAGGCTGAGCCACTATCCCTAGTAGGAAGTCTACCACACAAAGCTGATTGACCAACTCAGGGAAGCAGCCACCATGCAGCAACATGGAAAGAAATCAGATGTGAAAGAAATGGAGGAAAAAAAACGACTGGACATGGAATTCAGAACCACGGTTATAGGGTTTTTTAAGAGGCTCCAACAAAAGATCGAGGCCTATAAGGAAATAAGCAAGACCACAAAAGAAATGAATGAGTCCTACAAGAAAATCAACAACACCCTCAAGGATATAAACGAGAGCTGCAAAGAAATGATCAAGACCAACGTGGAAATGATCAAGACCAGCGTGGAAATGAATGAGTCCTATAAGGAAATGAAAGAAACCCTCAAGGATATAAAGCAGACTCTCAAGAATATGAAAAAGGACCAACCAGAAATTAAGCATACACTGACTGAAACAAAAAATATTATACAAAGACCTGAAAGTGCCCTGGAGCACCCCAAGAACCAAGTTAAAGATTTGAAATACAAAGAGGTAAAATCCACTCAGCTGAAAAAGCAAGAAACCAAAAGAATCCAAAAAATTGAAGATAGTGTAAGGGGCCTCTGGGACAATCTCAAGCATACCAACATCCGAATTATAGGGGTGCCAGAAAAAGCGAGAGGCCAAGACAATGAAAACCTATTTGAAGAAATAGTGACTGAAAACTTCCCACACCTGGTGAAAGAAATTGACTTAGGAGTCCAAGAAGTGCACCGAACCCCAATATATAGGAACCCTAAGAGGACCACACCGAGGCACATCATAATTAAAATGCCAAGAGCAAAAGACAAAGAGAGAATATTAAAAGCAGCAAGAGAGAAACAGTTGGTTACCTATAAGGGAGCACCCATACGACTGTCAGCGGATTTCTCAACAGAAACGATGCAGGCCAGACGGGAGTGGCAAGAAATATTCAAAGTGATGAACAGCAAGAATCTACAACCAAGATTACTCTATCCAGCAAAGATATCATTCAGAATTGAAGGTCAGATGAAGTGCTTCGCAGATAAGAAAAAGCTGAAGGAGTTCATCACCACCAAACCAACATTATATGAAATGCTGAAAGATATTCTTTAAGAAGAGGAAGAAGAAAAAGGTAAAGATGAAAATTATGAACAACAAATACACATCTATCAACAAATGAACATAAAAATCAAGTGAATTGATAGGTTGTTGAACAGAATAGACTGGTGAATATAACAGAGACATGGACATAGAGAGGGAATGGACTGACAATTCTTGGGGAGAAAAGGGTTGTGGGAAGTGCAGCAAGAGACTGGACAAAAATCTAGCAACAATGGGAGAGGACAGTGGGGAGGGGGAGGTGAGGGTTGAGGGTGGGATAGGTACAGGGTGGAGGGGAGCTTAGGGGGATAAAAAGGGGAAACAATGTAATTAATAAACTGAACGATAAAGATAAAAAAAATAAGAAGGCAAAAAAAAAAAAAGATTAAAAAGTAAATCTTATGAGGCTCTCAGTTTGTCCCAAAATTGACTTGTTACCGTCTCACCATACCGCACTGGGTTTGCTATTTATGATTGTGGGAAGCAATCAGAGAGGCAGGGCCAGTCCCTCACTGCCTCACGAAGGTTGGAGGGAGGGAGCAGTGACCTTGAGGTGAGGTGGGTCAGCAGAGTTCACCGGAGGCCAAGCCTACTCTGTGAGGCCCTCAGTGCTGACTTCTGGGGAGCAATCCTAGAAAGCCTGACCACCACCCCTGTGGCTTTGCAGAACGACTGAGCCAAAAAGACCAGCAGATTGCACAGAGCTTGCGAGAGAAGCAGCAGATCTTCCTGGAGATGGCCGAGATGAGTGGACTGGACGACTTGGCTCAGCCTCACCTCCTCTTCCGAGGAGGGGACCTCTCAGAGAACCTGCAGGGCGAGTTGATCCTCAAGTCAGCCATGACTGAGAGTAAGTGGCCTTGCCCCAAGGTCCTCATGGGACAGCGCCTGCTTCTCCAGCACCATTCTGCCCAGGAGTTCCTTGGAGGACCCCAGGCTGGGCACATGGCTCAGTGTGGCCAACTCGTCACCCTCTCCAGGGCAGGCTTCTTTCTATCTGGCTGGGCGGCTGGGCACCCTCCCCAGCACCTGTTAGAGCCAGAGGGTCATTAGGCGTGACCCAGTGCAAGCTCCTGGCTGCAGACTTAGACCACTTCCTCGCACATTTGACACTTTCCGGTGCCTGCCACATGCAAGGCACTGTTCTGGGCCCCAGAGATCTGAAGTCGACCAAGACGAGTCCCACATTCAGGAGGGGACTCTTCTGAGCAGTGGGTCATGGTGATGTGTCCAGAAACACGCACACATTTGGTGGGTCATTTCCGAGGCTGCCTGCACCCAGCAGCCCTCCTCGGAGCTGGACCAGGGTCTGGTGGGAAGATGCACCAGCAGCCATGGGAGGACGCCAGCCGGTAGGTGCCTGCCCCTGTGTGTGTCCTGCCAGGCCTGCTTCACGGGGCAGTCAGGGTCCATGCCAGAGCCCCTGGCAGCTTCCACGCGGCCACTGCGCCCCCACAGCAGGCCAGGCGGCCGGTGCTCATTCACTCCGAAGGACAGCCTGCACCTCGGTCAGCAGCAAACAAGGCAGACATCCCCCCTTCACAGCGAGGGTGACAGAGCAGAGGGGCTTTCACGTGGACTGCCCCGTTCAGTCTGGCTCCCGCAGCCAGAGCGAGGGTTCTCCAGTCCTCCCGTGGCGGTTATTCGTGGCCTCCTGAGGCCCTCTCATGTCCTGGGCCTCGGCCAACTCCCTGACCAAAGCCTGTTTGTCCTGGAGCACTTTGTGTGACCAGCCCTGGCCACAGTTCCTTCTGGACCCAGCATACCCTCAGGCCCAGAGGCCAGGATGCCCTGTCCACATGCTGCCCAGGGGGCTGGTCTCCTTTCGACACAGAGAGGCCTGACCTGGGCAGGGCGCATGTGCAGGGAGTGCACAGGGGCTTCTGCCCCGGCCTTGTGCCACACCTGACACGCAAGGTGGCCGCACAGAGGCTGCATCCCTCCTGTCTCCTTCCACAGTTGAGGGCATCCAGAGCCTCGTCTGCAGGCGGCTGGGCAGCGCCCGTGGCCAGGCAGAAGATGGGGGCGCCTCTGCGGGCCTGCACCAGAGGGCAGGGGCCTTTGGAGACTCCGACGCCAGCGACCCTGGCGAGAGTGAGTGATGCCTCCCCCCAGGGCTGGACCCGGAACCCGTAGGAGGGAGGCCAGGAGCGAGCAGGCCTGGTGCCTCAGATGTCCCCTTGCTCACGTCCTTGGCAAAGCCGGCATTTGCTGTTTGGCGTTTCTGCTGCTACTTCCTGTTGGCGTCCATACACTCTCCAGGGTCAGGGTTTGGGACCATCGATTGTTGTTGGTCATGTTTGACCACAGCCAGGCCAGCTCCTGCCGATCTTTGCGCCACAAATGCCACGTTTCAGCACAGGCTAAGGCAGCCCAGCCACAACTTCCTACCTGGGCTTGGGGCGGGGAGAGGAGGGCTCTAGAGCCCGGGGAACCCCACGCATCCTCATGTGCCTGGCCTGGGGTTTTCAGATGACAGTTTCAGGAAGAAGGTATGTGGCAGTGACCTCAGCCCAGGAGACTGGCCAGACCCTGTGAGCAGTCCAGATGCGACGCTCGGCGGCCCCCCAGGCGCCTCGGAGGAAACACTGTGGGCGGTACGTTGCCCCCTCGGGCCAGTCCTGAGCTCAGGACGGAGCCGGCCCAGTTCGTGTGATTGCTAGCAAGTGGGAACACCTGCTCAGCCTGTGCACCTCACAGCCAGCAGTGGCATGTGATGCTCGATTCATGGTGAATAGTGTCTCGGCTCCGGTCAGCCAGCAGGCAGGTGAGCCCTACATCTCTTCCTGCAGGCCGGCCTGTGGGAGGCCGGGAGGGGCGGGCTAGGGCAGCAGCCACGGCCTCCCCCACAGGTGAGCACCATGCGGGGCCATGAGCTTCCAGTGTCCTCACCGCCACGGCTGCCAATCATGCTGGCTGCTCCTCCCCTCCCCCCCTTCCACTCAGAACAACACCCTTGCCAAGCGTCGGAGTGAGAGCAGGGCCAGGCGGTGTACCATGGCCAGGCCCGTGGCAGCTGCATCCGCCTCCTGGAGCCACCCTGCACCCTCACTGTCCAGGAAGTGAGGCAGGGCCTGCCCGTGCTAAGGCAGTCTCGTCAGCACTGGGGTCTGGCTTGCTTCCTCAGCGGCTGTGGACTCTGACACTGTGTGTCCACAGGTGGAGGCCCCGGGCACTGAGTCCAGCCCCCGTCTGCCCGTTGACCTGGAGTTGGAGGTAGGCTCAGGCTTGTCCATCTCCCGGGGCCTGGCATGCACACCCGGAAGGCTTCAGGCAGAAAGCCAGCACTCGGTCTCTCCACA
>CM050516.1:106618543-107046043 GCA_027563665.1 Antrozous pallidus
AAGTGCTCAGGAGCCGGGGCTCGGGGCTGCCATGTGCGGGAGCTGGGCTGAGCACCCAGGCTGCACCCTCTTCCCTCTGTCAGCCTCGTTCGACCTGAAGCAGCAGCAGCTTTTCAGCAAACTCACAGGCAAGGAGGAGCATGCCTCTCGGAGCCACAGCTCCCTGAGTCCCATCCGGCGCAGCAGCCACAGCTCCGCATCCCCCCAAGGTGAGCCCAGCCACCCAGGCACAGGGCCTCTGCAGTGCCTGGTGGCTCCTGACACCCCACCTCTGTCTTCCAGACCTCTTCTGCCAGGCCCCCAGCCCAGCCGTGGAAGACACATCCCCCGAACGCCCCCCCTTCCTGCCCGTGCCGCCGCCCCTGACCCCACTCAACAAGGAAGAAGTGAGCAAAGAAGACGTCATCTTCTTCTAGGGCCAGCGGCTTGGGGTGCAGAGCCCGCCCACGGCCTGGCACACCACCACGGATGACTTCCTGGCCGGGCGTGGGTGTGGCCCGGCCACCTGTCGCCTCCAGGCGCTTGCTGTAGGGACTGGTCAATAGTGGTGCCTTTCTTTATACAGAAAGGAACATTTTTAACTGAAGGTTGAACCCAAGCTAATCGAGGAGCTATTTTAACGGTAGAGAGAGACCCACTCCAAGCAGTTTTTCCAAAGTAGTCACAGACCGGTCCCACTCGGAGCCTGACAGCGGGCCGGACCGCAGTCTGAGGGGGGGCTGCCACAGCCATTGGGAGACACTGGAGCTGGACTGGTCATTAGGGCAGCAGAAGGGCCAGGAGGGTCAGCTGTCTCCCTTATAGAATCAACGCCTAGATCTACCCGGGGTCACAGTGAGCCTCTAGGCGAGGGCACGGGCAGACGAGCACACCCAGCCCTCGGGCAGAGTGGCTGCAGGGGTGGCCAGTCGTACTCGAGTTCGTTAGGGCAAACTCATCTCCAGAGGGTCTGACTGGAACCGTGTTAGCTCGGTGGGTGCTGTGAAGCCTGCCGCAGTCGATCCAGTGCTTTCCCAAGGCACCTCACCGGGCCCACGTGGCTCCCAGGTGCTCGGCCTGGGGAAGCCAGAGCGAGAGGTTTGGCCGGGCCAGCACGCCCGAAAGTCCCGGCCCCAGGCGGAGGGCCCTCAGTCCCCATGAGAGGAGCTGGTTCTCCCAGGGCCTCCAAGAGGAAGCCCCAGGGCTGGTCTCCGGTGCTGGTGGGCTGATGCAGGTACAGCACAGAGCAGAGCGGGGGCGCTGCCAGTGAAGGCGAAGCGCTGGGAGCGCCCGTGGCCCGGAGACCCCCAGTGGACAGGTGGCCGCCTCACAGGCCCACACCCCCAGTGAGCTGCTGTAGCTGGCTGTCCCCGTGTCCCCGTGTCCCTGGAAGCGGGCAAGGGCCACTAGTCCACTCACAAGGCTGTCAGTGTTGAGGTGTCACGTGCCCAGGCTGGTGACTGAGCCAGAGCCACGTCCCACCTCTGGCCAGACACAAGCTCGGGTGCTGGTGCAGGAAGGGGACATGGCTCTTTTCTGCATCCCAGGCTCCCTCCACGGGCCCAGAGCCCAGCACCTCCCGAAGCGTTGGCAGGATAGGTCCTGGGCTGCCCAGGAGTGGGGGCACCACAGGGTCAAGGTGACACAACCAGTGAGTGACGAGCTGACAGCAGCCGCTCAGAACCACTCTGGCCCCAGACCTTCTGGCCCTGACCCTCAACTCCGCCTGCGGGACCAGCAGCATCAGCAGGGACCAAAGAGAAGTGTCCTCCATCCCCTGGACACGAGCGCTCATCTGTGCTGGATCTGTAATCAGTGTTCTGTGTTTTTGTACCCAGACAAATCAGCACTTTAGGAAATTATCCTTTACTTCCTGTCCTTTGGTGACGAGTGCATTCCTGGGCCTCGGGCACAGAGGTCCTCAGAAGTCAAGTCCAAAGGATTCTCTTGGGCATGTGGTGGGAACGGCTGCTTCCTGCCTCGGCTGAGGGGTCTCCAGTGATGCCGTGTAGCTGGGCAGGTCTTTGGCACATTCTCTGGCCAGTAGCTGCAGTGGCTCCTGGGTAGGGCCCGGTGTCATTTGTAAAGCTGGTGGCTGAGTAATGTTACTTCTGTGGGGTCTGTGTGCGTCTTTGGTAACTTTGACTTGACCTCAGTCCACCCAGTGATGCTATGATCGCAGCATGCCTCGTGCAGGATGTTTCAGAATGCCTTAGAGCTCACCGATTCTAGCAATAAAGGTGTCTGAAGACAAGCTGGCGGACTGGCTGTCCTTCCCTGTGCTGCAGGGCCAACGGTTGGTGGGGCTCCCCCAGGCCCAGCTCACCAGCGGGGCCCGCACGCCAGGTGCTACAGGACTGACAGGGAGGCCTGGACACCAGACCCAGGGCCCTGCAGGAGCCTGAGAACCAGTCTGCTGTCCCACCTCCCAGTGGGCCCAGGACACGCGAGGAGCCCCCTCGGCTGCTGGCCCCACTCCTGCCTTGTAGCTGGGGCAGGGAATGCAGCCAGGCAGCCTCAGGACCAGCTTGACCAGTTGCCCGTACCCCACGCCTGTGGTGAGCAGAGCTATCAGGAGACCACACAGAGGAGCTTGGGCCCTTCAGCCTGCTCTGTCGCTCTGAGAAGTCCCCACACGATCCTGTTTGGATAGTCAAAGGTAGAAGCAGAAGGCCCAGAGTGAACCCCCAATCAAGGTCAGCTTTTGGGGAATGCCACCATGCTCTCCGGCCCTGGCTAGCCTGACCCTGCAAGCCCTGGGATGGTGGCCCCCTGCTCCCTGAGCCGTTTGCCAGAGACGCTTCTAGAACCAGAGGACCAGTGATGTCTTACCCCCCACCAAGGAACTAGCCATGGGCGGGTGTGGCCACTCTGCAGGCAAGGTCATCTCTCAGGCTGACGCAGCCAGAGCCCGGGACCAGCTGTGGACACAGGCTGGTGTCCACTGGCTCCGCCCACTTGTGCAGCACCTACAGGTTTCCCCGAGTCTCCAGTGGGCAGCAGCGCTGCTCTGACCCCACCTAATCTCGCTGGCTCCTCGGGCACTGGGACATGCCAGCTGCTCGGCTTTGCAATGAGGAGGGGAGACTGAGCCAGGTGTAGGTGGGCTTTCTTCACCCCATGTTATCCCGAGCAGCCCTCCATCCCAGCTGTTCCCAGCCACTGTCTTCCCTATGAAAGCAATCTGGCCGAAACCGTCTGCGGCGTCTGAGACAGCCAGCACAGGTCTTGTTGAGTCCTTTGGGGATGTAAGGCAGAGCCGGGTTCCCTTTTTCCCGCTGGGACTAGGGTGGAGGGTCCAGGGACACATCAAGACGGTCCGGCAGGCGGGCTGGCACCATCTGCCAATGCCACGTGCACGCACTTCCGGCCCCAAATGTCAAACCTGAAACAAACACACCGGTCCTGCCACGCCCCCGTGAGGTGGGAGGCAGAGCGGCATCTCTAGACACCGCCGGCCCCGCGAGGAACCTATGAGGAGCGCAGACGGGCCCGGAGGGATGGGGCCCTGGTCCGAGCTGTGGCTGAGTGTCGGCTGCTTCGACCACAAGCACCTCACAGTGGCCGGGAGGAAAGGAAGCTATGTGGGCACGGCCTGGCGGGAGACGGCACGGTGGCAGCCTGCACCGCCGGCGTCCCCAGCAGCCTTCACCAGAGGGGGCTCCCGGCCAAAGACATTCCAAAAAGGACATGGCACCGTGGCCTCCCACTGCCGAGCTCCCGAGGAGCCGCCAGGCCCTCGGCCCGCCGCACCCAGAGCTGGCCCCCGCCGCACCCAGAGCTGGCCCCGCCGCACCCAGAGCTGGCCCCGCCGCACCCAGAGCTGGCCCCGCCGCACCCAGAGCTGGCCCCGCATGCCCGCCCTAAAAGAAGGCGCAGGGCAGGGGCTGCAGTGAGCCGGCCTGCGGACGGGAGCGGCCAGGAGCCGGTGCGGTTTGGAAACAGGACTCCCCGGGCCTCGCACCAGCTCCACAGTTTTAATCGGTTCACATTCCAGCTTTCCTACGGCCCGTTTGGCACGCGCCATCCTGGCCTCCTGCCTATCCGGACACGGTGCCAGGGACGGAGTGAGGCCGCTGTGGCCTTTTCATCTGCATGGGAGTCCCGGGTCCTCTGCTCTGGCCCCGAGACACCTCCCCCAGAGGGGAGGGGGGCCTGGGGGAAGGGCCCAGACCCCCAGCACCAGGGGGACCTCAGCCCACCCACACCCTGCCTCACCGAGCTTGTGCCCAGGCCACTCCCTGTGTTCTCTGGGTGCAACTGCCCGCACCTGGCCTTGATCTGCTCGGAGACCCAGCGCCCCCGGAGGCTGCCGTGCGGGGAGGGCAGGCCGTCCAGCAGGTTCCGGGGTGTCCGCGCCCCCGGGCCATCAGGAGACGGCCTTGCCAGGCCAGCCGCTGGCCCGGGCTGCCTGGAACACACTGAGAAGGGAGGAGATGGTGCCCAGGAGGCCCACCAGCCAGGGAGGGAAGCGGCCTGCCCACAGGAAGCCTGGGGGCAGCCAGTGCACGGCGTTGCCCAGGTCGGCCAGGTTGCTCAGGACAGTCACGAGCTCCGCCTGGATCCGGGCCTCCAGCGCCCCCCGTGTGCTCTGGGACCGCGGGCTGCGGGGTCAAAGAGGAGTTGTTCAGGGCGGGCCCAGGGGTGCCCATGCTGGCCCTGACGGGCAGGGAGGGGAGTGGCCACAGACCCTGTTTCTGAGGAGTCCCTGTCACCCTGAGAGGGAGCCCACATGACAGGGCACAGGCCTGTGTGGAAAGTCAAACCCACGTCTGTCCTTCTGACCCTGGAAACGGGGGGGGCAGGACTGGCCACAGGGCAGGTTCCAGGCCTACGCCAGGCACAGTGCTTTCCAGGAGAAAGGGACACTGCCCTTGATCCTCAGGAGACCGACCCTCCCGTGTCCTGCGCTCTGCGGTGCACAGCGTGAGGACTCGGCCCAGAGTCCTGGCTCTGCTATGGCCTGCCTATGGGGCCTCAAGAAAGCCTCACTGTCCCCCCACAAGAGCGCTACCATCGCCTGGAGGCGGTGGTGACACCCGGTGACCCAGCCCCCCCCGGCCATGGGCCTGTGCAGGGACGGGGCTGATAATGCTGGCAACTCAGGCACCCCGGGGGCTGGGGAAACCCCGGGGCTGTGGGAGGGCCGTTGCCTTTCTCCCTAGGAAATACCTGGTGACGGCCGCCGCAGGGCTCCTCAGCTGCTGTCTCAGCTTCAGCACCACCCACAGGGACCTGCAACACCAGAGAGGGTGAGGGACCCTGGCAGAGGGAAGAGAAGCGGGGTGGGTGCAGGGGCTCCACCCCTGGTGCTGGCCCTGGGGAAGGCTCCACCACCTGCCGCCGTGGCCACAGGTCACCCGTATCGGGTGCCGAGCTCTGCTGTAAGGGCTCCAACCAGCTTGAGGAGGTGACCTGATCACTTTCTGGGCTCTGAGGGCCGGCGTCTGCAGGCTGACGCTCCCCCAGGCCTCTCAGGCCCTACAGAGCGCCCGCCCGGACTGCCCGCCTGGCCTGCGGCCTGTGCCGGGGGGCTGGGTGAGTGCAGCTGGCTGGGTCCTGCCCGTTGGAGGCCTGACCCGGCCAGGCTTCACGCTTGGGAGCTTCAGGTTCTGGTCACATCTCCCAGCCGCCGTGGAAGGGCCCAGCCGCCCAGCACCGTGTAACTAGAGCATCTGCCCATCAGAGCGGGGACACGGGGTCACACCTGCAGGGAGGTAAGTGGGTCTGCATCAAAGCCACCGGGAAATAAGGCAAAACCAAATCCTAGGCGCTGGGTCCCTGGACCAGTGCAATCAGAACCTCTGACTGGACCCAGGCATCTCGTCCCGACCTTCCAGGTGCCTCTCCAGCATCCTGGGATCTTAGTCACTGGTCGTGACGAGCACACGTGCTCCCCGACTCCACACCCTTGCTAACACCAAACACGGGAAACAACATGCTCCAAACATGAGTGGTGCCAGGCAGAGCACAGGGCTGTCGGGACAGGGAAACTGCTCTGTGATACTTGACGGGTGGTGTCAGGTCACATCTCACCAAACCCCTGGAATGTGCAGCAGAGCGACACCTAACATAGACCCCAGATGGGGGTGAGGATGCCATGTCAGTGCAGGTTCATCGACTGAAAGGCCCCTCTCGCACGCCATGTTGGCTGGGAGGCTGTGTGGGGGCCGGCGGGAAATGGCTGGGAACTCTAGTTTCAGCTCAATCTTGCTGTGAACCTAAAACGGCCCTATAGTCTGTCTATTTTTTAAATGAATGGAATCGAGGCCGCCCTTAAACAGGAACGGTACATCTCGGCACCAGAGGTCACAGGCCCCCGGGGAGCTGCAGTCTCGGGAGTCTCCAGAGCCCAGCCCAGGCCCCGGTCAGGGTCCCCACGCCCACGGGAAGGTCACAGACACAGTGACCATGAACGTGAGGAGAGCTCATGTCAAGACAAAGCCCCATCCGTGTAACGAGGATCAGACCAAGGAAAATATGTCTGCAGAGTGTAAGGTCAAAGGACAGAAGAGGCATCAGAGTGTGAACAGCGGGATCGGGGGTCCCCTCTGTTCTGTGGGTGATTGGGATCTTCTACTTTGGGTTCCTTCGTCTTCCAGACTGTCTGAGATGAGCGTGTAACTAGAGCATCTGTATCGGGGAGAACAAGGGCTATTGACTGTCAGGGCCTAGCCCAGGGCGAGGGACACGGCCTACCTCCCCCGAACCCTCACGGGCTGGGGTCAGCTGCCTCCCTTCAGGGATCCAAGAGACTGTTGCAGGAAATCCTGCCGCGGGAGGCCCTTCACCCCCTCTGTTTTCCGGGGCGAGGACTGAACAAACACACTTAGCAACTGTGCAGAAAAGAAAACGTTTGGGAGGAAACCATTACTTTAAAGTTCTAGAATATGGTTTTTGGAAGCTATTTTATCCGGGCCGTCTGCTGACGACAATGTGAGCAGGACCCAGAGACCCAGGAAAAGGCAGCCACGCTGGTCACTCCTCTCCAGACCACAAGTTGTTCTTCCTGAGTCCACTGGGCACAACCACGGCCTCACACCCAGGATCCATAAGTGTGTTCCCCTGTGCGGCAGAAAGAACTGCCGATCGGACCGAGTGAAGGATCTTGGGGGAGTGTCCAGTGGGCCCAATGTCCTCACCAGGGGCCTCAGAAGAGGGAGGCAGGAGGGTTGGAGTCAGAGGAGGAGACGCAACAACAGAAGCAGAGGCTGGAGTGATGTGCTTCAAAGACACAGAAGAGGGCCCGGAGCTCAGGAATGCAGGAAGGAATTCTAGAAGCTGGAAAAGATAGGGATCATCCTCCCTGGGAGCCTCCAGAGGGCCTAGGCCTGCCACCCCTGAGGTGAGCCTAGGGAGACCACGTGGGGCTCCTGATCACCAGAACTCTAAGGACATCGGCGTGTGCCGTTCAGAGCCTCTGTGCTGTGCTGGGGTGCACACAGTGAGGCGGCAGCACCAGGAATAGCAGGGCAGCAAAGACCACAGCTCTCGCCTGTCCGCCAAGCACACCAGCGATGTGAGTGCTCCCTCCCTCCAGCCTGCGGGGCCAGCGCAGTGCCTACCTGGCAATGCCCAGGAGCAGCGAGAGGCCCCAGAAGGCCGTGCTCAGCACCCACCACCGGGCCGAGTCCACGTGCAGGATCCTGGCATCGGCAGCCCAGGCGATGTGCTCGCAGGGGTAGTACAGCTGGTCGGCCAGGTTGCCCAGGACAGACACACAGCGGACCAAGGTGTCCTCCTCCTGCAGGACCAGGAGAGGGAGCTGGGCCTGGGGCCGGCCTACCCACTGACCATATTAGGGGCCCAGGCCAAGCCATAAAAAGGCCATGACTTGGGACCCCCTGCCTCGGCGCCCTCCTGCCCTGCCACAGGCTCCCAAATCCTGGCCAGGGGTCTCCAGACCTGACCCTTGCACAGGCCCCTGAGGGAAGCAGGCAGCCAGGCCTACAGAGGAGCTGGGTGGGGTGGTAACACCAGGCTGCAGGACTGGTCCCTCTCCCAGACCAGAGGGGCAGTCACCATCCGGAGTGAGCTGCCACCTGCCGCAACTCATATAGTGAAGGGCCCCAGGCCATGGACTGCAGGGCTGCGCTGCACTGTGCCCCTCCCCTCCAACCCTGAGCTCTAAACCTCACCCCCTGCACCCAGCCAGGCAGGGCAGTTGAGGCTGCAGGTACCCTAGGAGGGGCATTCCTGGGCCCCTGGAGGGGAGGGGGCGCAAGTTCACTCCCTGGTAAGGAGCGCTGAGCTGGACTAGCGTGGGATAATGCAGTACTGCTAACCCAGGTAAATATCAGTAAGCTACATGCCCACAGCACGGGGTCGGTTGCTGCACGCAGGGCCGTAAAAAGGAAGGAACTCTGGGCCTGACAGGGACTGCCCTCCACGCTGAACTGCTAAGTGAAAAAAGCAAGCGGCCAGAGTGTCAGCAGCACACAACTATTCATGTCAAATTGTGTACTGCCTCCCTCACTGGTCTGGCTCAGTGGATAGAGCATCGGCCCTCAGATTGAAGGGTCCCGGGTTCGATTCCAGTCCAAGGACATGTACTTAAGTTGCAGGTTCCATCCCCAGGCCTGGTTGGGTGTGTTTGGGAGGCAACCAATCGATGTGTCCCTCCCATATCGGTGTTTCTCTTCTGTTGCTCTGCCTCCCTCCCACTCCCTCCAACAGTCAATGGAAGGAATATCCTCGTATGAGGATTAACAAAAAAAACCAAAACACAAAAAGAAACAACAACAACAACAAAAAAACCCTGTGTATTTGCCTGTCCTGTCAGGGTACAGATCTCAGGAAGGAAGAGAAGAAGCTGACAACAGTGGCTGCCTCTGAGGAGGCAAACCGGGGACTGGAGGCAGCAGGACAGAGACTTCTAAATTACACAGTTTTGAGGAGCGTGACTGTATTCGCTACCTTTTAAATCTAGTTCAAATGAGTACATTTTATCATCTAAAAAAATAAAGTAAAATTGGGGAAAAAAGTAAACTGCCACACAGTTGCCTTTAGACCAGCCCCCGCAGGCTGCATGCTTACCTCCGCCCCCAGGCCGTACTGCTTCGTGTACAGAAACATGGCCAGGTCATCGAAGAGGCGCAGCGTGGTCCTGCAGCCGCTGAGCCGGGAGGACACGGCCAGCAGGCGCGCCCCCGCGTCCGCCCGGGCGGGCCCTTGTTCCACCAAGACCCCGCCAACCAGCTGGCAGCAGTAGCCCAGGGTCCGGATCTGCGGGAAAGCGGACACAGGCGCGGTCAACGCTCTGCTCCTGGGCCGGCCGCACCGGCCCTGGGGCCTGCGGGTGAGCAGCAGGGGGTTTTGATAAAAGCTGACAGTGCAAACAGAACGTGCAGGGCGGATGGAAAACCAGGACATCGGGTCCAGAAGGCACCGCGGCGGCTCTAACCCAGTGCTGGCCCTGGAGACAGATGTGCTGGGAACAAGAAAGGGAACCCCATTTCCCGCCTCCGGGGCCTCCCTTTCCCGCCGGCAAAGCACTAGGCAGAAGTGCGGGAAATGGGGGCGGGACGCGTCCTCCCCAGAGGACAAAGGGTCATCTGCATACATTCTGTCCGCAAGGATTCAGGGCACCGGGCAGGGCCGGCTCCGCCACCCTTCTGCCTGACTTCACCTGCTCCCCTGCGGGCTGACACCTGAAAGCCCTGGTCAGCCGGGCCGCCGCCCGTGCGGAGCCGCAGGGCTGGGAGCTGACCCTGCGAGCCCAGCCCGGACGGAGCCCGGACGGAGCCTACCGGCCTGGGGCCCGTGGGGACGCGCGGAGAGGGGCTTGGGCGCTCGGAGGGAATCACCTCACTGCCAACCAGAGAGGATGTGGTCACCGTCCCACCCTACCCCCCGCGATCTTCCCGGGCAGCCCGGGCCGGCGGCGGCCGAGGCGGAGCGGGTGCCCCCGGGGGACCGGGTGGCACCGAGCGCCCGGGGCCGGGCTGGCGGCACAGCCTCACCGCGCAGCCCTGCGGAGCTCGGGCCCGAGCGCTAGGGTTCCGCGGGCACCACCCCACGGGGCTGGGGGCGCCCGGACGGCCCAGAGGTCGCCGCTCGGCTGGGCTGAGCCCCGCGGCGCGGGGATCCCAGGCGACCCGGCCCCCGGCCTCAGCTTCCCGGCCTGAGGTCGGGCCAATCCCGGGGCCTCGGCTGCGCTCCGTCTGGGCCTCACCAGGCGGTCGCGGCCGCGGTACGACTCCAGCGCCGACGCCAGGCCGCTCAGCGCCGCCATGGCAACCCCGCCGTCACCTCGCTGGGGCCCCCCCTCCCCGCTGCCCGGGGACCTTCTGCGCAGGCGCGGCCGCAGCCCTTTGTCCCGGAACCGGCCCTTTCTTTCTCTTTCTCACCTTTCACCTACTTTTTAGAGAGTGCAAGGGATGGAGGGAGAGACAGAGACAAAGAAACAGGGAGAGCAGACATGGATTGGTTGCCTCCAGGGTCGGGGGTGAACCTGCAGCCCAGGTAGTGCCCTTGACCAGGAATCAAACCTGCGATCCCCGCTCTGACCACTGAGCCACACCGGCCCGGGCCCTTTGACCGACCGAGTTTGCTGCGGAGCCTGCGCCCTGCGCCCTCGCCGGCGGCCGCGCACGTGACGCCGCGCGCGGCTCCTCTTTCCCTG
Organism: Antrozous pallidus; assembly: GCA_027563665.1. Classification (NCBI taxonomy): domain Eukaryota; kingdom Metazoa; phylum Chordata; class Mammalia; order Chiroptera; family Vespertilionidae; genus Antrozous; species Antrozous pallidus. The sequence continues at coordinate 106,629,147 of CM050516.1, forward strand.
GCCCCCAGGCGGTGTAACCAGCCTCCACTGCCCACAAGGAACAACTGTCTCGAGCAAAACCACCAAACCTGTTAGCTGGAGTCAAGGCGCTTTCCTTCTCTGTGTCCCCCTTTCTGCATTTTCCGCTGAAGTTGGAAAGCGCAGACTCGTTCCAGAGAGCAGACAAGAATCCCAGTCTCTCCAGAGGTAACGGCTGGAGGAGGAGATTGTGGTAAACCTCACTTTCGTACTACTTCGTAGCTTTGGGATTTTGTGCAATATGCATGCGCTGTCTCATCAGCAAGTCAAACACTTTTTGTTTTGTTTTCAAAAAAAGTAAACACCAACGGAAACCGGTTTAGCTCAGTAGATAGAGCGTCGGCCTGCGGACTGAAGGGTCCCAGGTTCGATTCAGGTCAAGGGCATGTACGGTGGCTGCGGGCACATCCCCAGTGGGGGGTGTGCAGGAGGCAGCTGATCGATGTGTCTCTCTCATCGATGTTTCTGACTTTCTATCCCTCTCCCTTCCCCTCTGTGAAAAATCAATAAAATATATTTAACAACAACAACAAAAAAGTTAACATGGCCTTTTTATTTTTATTGCGTAATAAAAGTGTCCATTTTAAAAAGTACAACTCAAGGGCAGTTAGCATTCACAGGCTGCATAAACAGCACTCCTTTCTAATATCAGAACATTTTCATCACCCCAAAAGGACATAGTGTCACTCAAGCAGCCCCGCACTCCTCCTACCTCACCTGGCAACCACCATGTTTTCTCACTTGCCTGTCCTGGGCATTTCATAGAAATGGAATCACAGCATGTGATCATTTATGTCTGGCTTCTTGCCTTCAGCATACACACTGGAGTTCATATCAGTACTTCATTTCTTTCAGTAATATTCCATCACACAGATGGACCACATTTTGTGTATCTGTTGATTAACTGATGGGCACTGCTGCTGTTTCCTCTTTTCGGTTGCTGTGAATAATGCTGTTGTGGACATGTGTGCATGTACTTGTTCAAGTCCCTGCTTTCAGTACCGTTGGGTAGAGAGACCTAAGAGCGGAATTGCTAGATCATATGGTAACTCTATGGTTGACTTTTTTTTTAGTATATTTTTATTGATCTCAGAAAGTAAAGGAGAGGGGAGAGAAACATCAATGATAAGAGGGAATCATTGATTGGCTGCCTCCTGCACGCCCCTCCCTGGGGATTGAGCCCACAATCTGGGTATGGGTGGTTGACTGGAATCAAACTCGGGACCCTTCAGTCCACAGGCTTGCTCGATTCACTGAGCCAAACCAGCGAGGGCTATGGTTGACTTTTTGAGGAGAAGTTAAGACACTGTTTTCCAGGAGAAACCAAAATGGCGGCATAGGTAAACTCCTATACTGCTGCCTCGCGCAACAATTTCAAAACTACAACTAAAAGACAAAACAGACATCATCCGGAACCACTGGAAAGCTGGCTGAGTGGAAATCCTACAACTAGGAAGAAAGAAAAAAGGACATGAGACTCAGGAGCTGTGGGGGGCAGAGGTGCTGAGACGGAGAGACATGCGTGTGCGAGAGGAAAGGCCGGGCTGGCTTCCTCGAACCGGAGGGAAACAAAGGCTCGCGCTGCACTGAAATCCAGCTCTGCCGAGACTCGGAGGACCCGGATTCATACGGGGAGAAACTGGAGAGTTGCTGGGGGCCATTGTGACAGCGTTGTCGGGCAAGTGCATTGAGTCACAATGGGACCGGCCGGAACACCCTCGAATGCAACCTTGGAAGGAGCACATGAAGGTCTCTGGGAGGCTGGGGACAGAGGGAGACGAGGGTCTGCCCTGCACGTGCATTTTCTAAGGCTCGTTAGCTCCCATGCCACCCCTCGAGGTAGGTGCCCCACCTTCTTCCTCCCTGATGAGGAAGCTGAAGCTCACAGGAGCCCAGCTACTCATTCCAATAATTTTAATTGTCAGATTCTTCCATAAACCATCCGACACCTTCTTAACTCTCACCGATGTAGGTGGCAAAAGGATCAAGACAAAAACAAAAACACCTCACAACTTAGACACTGAACCTGTGATCTGTTCAGAGCCCGGGGCATGTTTTCCTGAGGAGTGGTGGGCTGAGGTGGTCTGGGGGGCTTCCTGCAGGAGGTGAGCCTGGGGGGGTGCTGCTGCACCCGAGGGCCTGGTCTCCACGGCGCGGGGAGGACGTGGGAGAGACACATCTGCTCTGAGGAAGGCAAGAAAGTCCTCGTCGAGGACACAGGATCCTGGGAGCCTGGAGCCGAAGGTCAGAGAATTGGGTGCGAGGCATGCAAACCTCTGACCGAATGCAGACAGGAAGGGCCCAGGGGCAATGCAGAGGCAGGGCCACCAGGGAGGGGTATGGCCGAGAAAGAAGGGCCCCACACGTGGAGGGGCGAGCCCAGGCCTGACACGGGCCGAGGGCGAGGGGCGAGGCCGCCGTCTCAGACACACTGTGAGCACGGAGGTCAGTTCTGGCTCTCCGCTGCGCCCTGGGCCAGTCAGGCCCTTCACCCCTGCTGTCCGCCTGCCAGGAACGCTGCCCTCCAGGCGCCCAGGGCCCCCCACCTCCTTCGGGCCTGTGCTCACCGTCACCTCAGAGATGCCTTCCTCTTTAAAACCGCACCCTCCCCCTGAGTCCCCATCTTCCCTCCCTGAGCCCCCATCCTCCCACCCTGAACCTCATCCTCCCACTCCAAACCCCCATCCTTCCACTCTGAACCCCATCCTCCTACCCTGACCCCCATCCTCCCACCCTGAACCTCATCCTCCCACTCCAAACCCCCATCCTTCCACTCTGAACCCCATCCTCCTACCCTGAACCCCATCCTCCATCCTCCCACCCTGAACCCCATCCTCCAACCCCAAACCCCCATCCTTCCACTCTGAACCCCATCCTCCTACCCTGACCCCCATCCTCCCACCCTGAACCTCATCCTCCCACTCCAAACCCCCATCCTTCCACTCTGAACCCCATCCTCCTACCCTGAACCCCCATCCTTCTACCCTGAACCCCATCCTCCATCCTTCTACCCTGAGCCCCATCCTCCCACCCTGAACCCCATCCTCCCCACCTGAACCCCAATCCTCCCACCCTGAACTCCATCCTCCATCCTTCTACCCTGAACCCCATCCTCTCACCCTGAACCCCATCCTTCCACTCTGAACCCCATCCTTCCACTCTGAACCCCATCCTCCTACCCTGAGCCCCATCCTCCCACCCTGAACCCCATCCTCCATTCTTCTACCCTGAACCCCATCCTCCCACCCTGAACCCCATCCTCCATCCTTCTACTCTGAACCCCCATCCTCCCACCATGAACCCCCATCCTCCATCCTTCTACCCTGAGCCCCCATCCTCCCACCCTGAACCCCATCCTCCATCCTTCTACTCTGAACCCCATCCTCTCACTCTGAACCCCATCCTCCCCACCTGAGCCCCATCCTCCATCCTTCTACCCTGAGCCCCATCCTCCCACCCTGAACCCCATCCTCCATCCTTCTACTCTGAACCCCATCCTCTCACTCTGAACCCCATCCTCCCCACCTAAGCCCCATCCTCCATCCTTCTACCCTGAGCCCCATCCTCCCACCCTGAACCCCATCCTCCATCCTTCTACTATGAACCCCATCCTCCCACCCTGAACCCCATCCTCCCACCCTGAACCCCATCCTCCATCCTTCTACTCTGAACCCCATCCTCCCATCCTGAACCCCCATCCTCTCCACCTGAGCCCCATCCTCCCACCCTGAACCCCCATCCTCCATCCTTCTACCCTGAGCCCCCATCCTCCCACCCTGAACCCCATCCTCCATCCTTCTACTCTGAACCCCATCCTCTCACTCTGAACCCCATCCTTCCACTCTGAACCCCATCCTTCCAGTCTGAACCCCATCCTCTCACCCTGAACCCCCATCCTTCCACCCCAACCTCATCCTCCCACCCCAAACCCCTATCCTTCCTCCCTGTGTGACTTGAGTTCCCACAGCACTGGTCACCTTCCATTTACATTGCAATGCATGTTATCATATTATTGCATAACTAGAGGCCCGGTGCATGAAATTCGTGCACAGGGGGCGGGTGATGTCCCTTAGCCCAGCCTGCACCCTCTCCAATCTGGGACCCCTCGAGGTATGTCCGACTGTCCGTCTAAGTCTGATCCTGGTAGGATCAAGCCTAAACAGGCAATCGGACATCCTTCTCACAATCCAGGACTGCTGGCTCCAAACTGCTCACCTGCCTGCCTCCCTGATTGCCCCTAACCACTTCTGCCTGCCAGCCTGATCACCCGTTAACCACTACCCTGCCAGCCTGATTGATGTCTAACTGCTTCCCTGCCAGCCTGTTTGCCCCCAACTTCCCTCCTCTGTCAGCCTGGTCACCCCTAACTGCTCTCCCCTGCAAGCTTGATCACCCACAACTGCCCTCCCTTGCAGGGCCTGGAACCTCCCAACGGCCCTCCCCTGCTGGTCTGATCGCCCACAACTTCCCTCCCTTGCAGGTCTGGAACCTCTCAATGGCCCTCCCCTGCTGGCCATTTTGTGGTGGCCATCTTGTGTCCACATGGGGGCAGGATCTTTGGCTACATGGAAGCAACCCTCGTGTGTTGGAGTGATAGTCAATCTGCAAATTACTCTTTTATTAGATAGGATAGAGGCCTGGTGCATGGGTGGGGGCCAGCTGGTTTGCCCTGAAGAGTGTCCCAGATCAGGGTGGGGGTTCCCTTGGGGTGAGGGGCAGCCTGGGTGAGGAGCCTGTGGAGGTTTGCAGGCTGGCCATGCCCCCCAGCGACCCAAGCGGAGGCCCTGGGATCTGGGATTAATCTATGTCTACAATTGAAACTTTGTAGCCTGGAGCAGAGCCAAGCCTTCTGCTTGCTCAGTTGCGGCAGCCATTTCTGTTTGAAACTTTGTAGCCTAGAGTGAAGACCTAGGCCAGCAACAGCAGACTGAAAGCTTGGCTTCCTCCGTTGCCAGGGAAACCCAAGCCTCTGTTCTCTTCAGCTCATTGGCTGCTGCCATTTCTGTATCTTTCATAATTGAAACTTTGTAACACTGAGTGGAGGCCTAGGGAGGCAGAAAGTTTGGCTTCCTCTTTGCCAGGGAAACCCAAGCCTTCCTCCTGCGCTCAGTGGTGGCAGCCATCTTGATTGGGGTTTATTTGCATAATTTGCTCCTGATTGGCTGGTGGGCATGGCTGGTGGGCGTGGCAAATGTATGGTCAAATTTGCATATTACTCTTTTATTGGATAGGATAATTTACAATTACTAGCATGTATTATAATTGTGATGTGTAATAAGTTTACAGTGTATTATTATATTACAATATTGTTATGTGATGTTATGGTCTGTCACCTCTCCCATTATCAACTCCACTGGGGCTGAGCTCTTGGCCTGTTTTTTAAAAATAAATATATATACTTTTTAAATTGATTTCAGAGAGGAAGGGAGAGGAAGAGGGAGATAGAAACATCAGTGATGAGAGGGATTCATTGATCGGCTGCCTCCTGCACGCACCCTACTGAGGATCGAGTCCGCAACCCAGGCATGTGCCCGTGACAGGAATCGAACCTGGGGCCCTTCAATCTGCAGGCTGATGCTCTACCCACTGAGCCACACCGGCCAGGGCGTGGTCTGTTGTGTTAACTGATGCCCCCTTTCCGAGAGCCTACGTCCCGCCTGGCGCGAAGCGACTGTCAAACCACCGGTTTGTCAGACTTTGTTCACGCTGGGGCAGCACCGCCGAGCCCGGTGCCCGGCGCACGCGGTCAAAGACGGCGTGTCCTGCGGGCGCTCTGCTCAGCCCGGCCCCCACCTCCTCACAGGCAGAGCGGCGCCCCGTGGCGGGGCCCGGCCTCTTCAGGACCTCGCACTTCACTCTCGGGCCAGACGCGCGGCTGCGGGCGAGCGCCACGCTCTCTACCACGCACCGGGACTTCCCGCCCTACCCCGAGGCGGCCCCCGAGCCGCCCAGCGCGCCGCCGCCCAGACCCACTCTCTTCCAGCAGGACGCGCGCTGGGCCAGCGAGGAGCGCGTGTCCGAGGCGCACGCGGCCTTCGAGCCGCAGCTCACGCAGTCCCGGGAGCCGGAGCGGGCGCGCACGCTCGCCATGCAGGCCAGCCACCTGCACCTGCACGCGGACCCGCGCACGCACTCCCTCCTGCCCACCACGCGCGCGGGCTTCCGCTGGCCGCAGCTCCCCGAGGCCCACGGCCCGCAGAGCCCCGGCGCGCGCCTCATCTTCCACCGCGACTCGGTGCCGCTGGGCGACAAAGCCAAGCTGCGCATCCCGCCGACCACCCACCAGGCGCTCTTCCTGCCCCACGACGCGAGCCCGCAGCCCCGCGCGGCCTGCCACCACCTCGGTGAGCGCACCCTCTTTGTGCGACCTGGACGCTCTCAAAGCGGGCGGGACTCTGCACACGCCCCCAGGGGACAGTTGGCTATGTCTGGAGATCAATTTGGTTGCCACAACTGGGAGAAGGGATGCTGCTAAACACCCCACCACGCACAGGACAGCCGCCCACACTAACTGTCCAGCCCCAAAGGCCAACCCCTGGACCCTCACTGTTTGCACCTATGGAACGGGCATCTCTCCCGGATCCCATCAGAGGCTGTGCTGGGCAGAAGTAATGGATGCTGGACTGGGGGTCAGACACATCTGTGACCCTCGCCCACCCCAGCGCTGCTGCCTCAGTACTTGAGCAACTGAGTCGTTGACCTCTCAGAGCCTTAACAAGGGGTGCAACGGCAGAGCCCCCTTCGCAGGAGTTGGTGAAGCAGAGCCCAGAGTGCGGGGTGCCCCTGGCATAGAGTGAGTGCTCCCCAAAGAGCAACTTTCATTCGTGGTTTTCCAATACTTAGTCTCTAGAGGAACAGCTGGTGGAGATGGCTAATCCCTTCAACCTGGGTCCAGGGATTGTCAGACCTGGATCTGACTCAGTTCTGGCTCTGAATTTCTGTGATTTCTTTTTCTTCTCCTCCCCCTCCTCCTCCCCCTCCTCCTTCCCCTCCCCCTCCTCCTTCCCCTCCCCCTCCTCCTTCCCCTCCTCCCCCTCCTCCTCCTCCTCCTCCTCCTCCTCCTCCTCCTCTAACTTTTTTATTGATTTTTTTTAAGAGAAAGGGAGAGGGAGAAAGGAAAGAGAAACATTGATGTGAGACCAAACATCATTCTGCAGCCTCCTGCACCCCCCCACACACACACACACACCACCACCACTACCACCACCACCACCACCACCAGGGATGGAGCCTGAAGCCCAGCATGTGCCCTGCCCTGACCGGTAATGGACCTGCAGCCCTTTGGTGCGATGCCCAGCCCATGGAGACACACGGGCCAGGGCTGAAATCCTGTGGTTTCTAAGGGCCCTGAGCCTCAGAGAGGCTGCAAAGTGAAGGAGGGGCTCATGCCAGCGCCACCCTCCCCTCCCCGCCAAGTGAGGTGCAAAGCACTTAACCTAGGTATCTGGCTCAGTACTTGGTAGTTATTCTTATTTTTGTTATTTTTATTATTTTGGGTGTTTGCCAAGCAGCCCTCAGGTTAAGCTGCCACAGTGGGCCTGAGGCTGCAGGGACCTAACCCCATTCTCTCCCTGTCATCTTGCCACCCTCAGGGGGCCCCTCCCCCCTCAGGTGGGATTACAGGAGATGGGACCACAGGAGATGTGGTGACAGGACCTCCTACCAGAGCCAGTTCCAGGCCCCGATGGGCCCACCTGCCTTGATGTGTAAGAGGGTAAATTGAGTCTGCTGTGCGGCTGGGCAGGGCAGTGGTAGGGCCGGTGGCCTTGCCCTTCCACTCCTGTCCACTCACAGGACTCCTCCAGTGTGGCACTGGGAGATGTCAGGATGGGCTATGGGCACATGTATTCCGAGCAGAAACAAGCCTACAGGCCCAAGGATCTGCCCTCAGACAGGTACAGAGGGGACATGACCCACCGCCAAGACAGGGCAAAGGGCTCTCAGCAATGGGTAGCATGCCGCCAAAGGCAGCGGGCCAACAGTGTGTCTCCAGGACCTGTTACATGCAGACGAGGCCCTCTGTGTGCCCGACCTCCCACCACTAGCACCACATGCTTGCCCACTAGGAATCCTGTCCCCATTCCTTTTCCTGGGAGTTTCCAGGGCCCAGAACAGATGGATGTCTCCTTCTCCCCCCCCCCCGCCCCCTTTACATGTAGGTATGACAAGGCCCAGGCCTCAGCCTGCGTCCACTCTGCGAGCACTGGTCCTGGGGACAGCCTCTTCCATGACAGGACCACCAGTGGGGAGCACTTCTATGCCAGGGAGCCAGGTGAGAGCTGAGGGCTGGCCTGCCCCTCACTCCAGGGCAGCCTCCTAGAGCTGCTGAGCCCCACTCTGCTCTGGGCAGAGCCTTTTGTTCGTCACAGTGACAAGACTCCGAAGTCACACATCCTGGAAGGGAATTGGTGCCCTGGTCCAGGCAGCCTCACTACCTCCATGAACTTTTTCTATGGCCAGGTCAGTGGGAAGTCGGGGAGGAGGCAGGGCTCGTCGGGGGAAAGGGCTTCCCAGGTAGAGCAGATGGCATGTGCAAAGGCTCTGAGGTAGGAGTTAGCTTGACATGTGTGCAGTGCTCTCCTGAATCTATTTGCATGGTCTAGGGTGAGCCCCTTAACCACTCCCAGCCTCAGGGACCCTGTCTGTAAGACCAACTCTGAATGCCATCAAGTGGGGTCCAGAGAGGGTGTGAGCTGTCCAAGGTGGTACAACTCTTCCCTCCGACCGGGCCCGGGGACATCCCGGACATGAGAGCTTCCTAGTGTCATGTGGTCCTATAGCCGCCAACGGTGACCAACCCAATCAGCCGCCACAGACCTCATGAGGAACTGAAGGATCATGTGATCCTAGGGGAGCCGAAGTTGCTGGGACGGTTCTTCCAGACCTCCATGGGCACGGACTATTACCCCATCAGCACAAAGCAGTCCAAGAACGCACCCAACCTGCACTTGATGCAGAGCGACCTGCCGGAGGGCTTGGGCAGTGAGTGAGACCCACCCGAAGGCCCGCCCCTGCCACAGCTCCGGCCCCATTCTGGCTCTGCTTCCGGAGGGCTACATCCCACCCCATCGACTCAGATCCCAACTCTGGCCCTAGACAACCCGCCCCTCGTAGTCATGACCACCCATCCCCCACCTCCACCCCCACCATTGCATCGCCCTTTCCTCAGTCAGGCTCTGCCTGGGTTCCTGACTCACTAGCCTGCCCTACCTGGCCTCACCCCCAACGCACATCTGTACATCCGCTGCCCTGGCCTTCTCAGCCCCCCTTCCCGCCTCCTAATGCAACATCAGCACTGGCGCAGTTGCACCCACCCCCTACCCATTCCTGATCTCCTATGTCCCTGCCCTCTGCTGCCCCTCCCTCAGCCCCTCAGCTCAGCCACCCACACTCAAATCTCCAGAACCAGATTTGTTAACCACGAACCAGAAGATGCTGCAACCACACAGAACAGCTCCGGCCTCCCTGACCCAGGAGATGCTACAACAGGTGAGGGGGGAGATCCACCTCCCTTACCAGGGAGCCCCCTAACTCCCTGTAGAGTTATCTCAGGAGGCTTATAATGTATCTCAGACTCAGAATTAGTCTCAGTTCCACTCGGGGTCACTCTAGAGTCACCCCAAACTCAGGGTTATCTTTATGTTATGTCCTCCCAGCCTCAAGATCATTCCATGCTCATCCCCAGGGTCATGCCAGGTCAGCTCAGAAACATCTTTGTATTTCCAGCCCACAGTTAGACCATAAGCTGAGGGTTTATATCCGGGTGTCCTGGAGTCACACCAGCCCTTGGGGTTGTTCCAGCCACTCTCCCAGTTTCTCATTCAGCTCCTGGGCAAGCACAAAATGGGGTCCCTTTTTCCTACCTCCCTGGAGCCTATGACCAAGTTTTGATCCTCCCAGGGTGGTGAGCCACAGGGTGGCCCAGGTAGGTCAGCCACCCTTCAGGCTGCCCTGCCAGGCTACCCACCCTGATTCCACAGTGCAAGTATAGCCACATGGAGCCCCCGCTGGGGAGACGGCGCTTCTTCTCAACCGAACACAAGGACCAGTTTTCCTTCAAGTACCAGGGTCCAACAGTGCTGAGATGGAGCAACTTCCAGAAAAGCCACTTGCCTCTGGGCTCCTCTGACCTGGGCAGCTGCTAGAGTGGGAAGGTTGACCCTCAGGCCCCCCAGGTCCCTCCCTACCTACCTGTGCCCTAGCCAGCAATAAACACCACCCTGGCAACACCCAGTCCCTCTCCATCAATCAGACACGAAAGAGGATGCGTGGATGAATGGGGGCTGTACAGGAAAGAATGACTCCATGAGAAGGCTCTGAGGTTGTCCCACTCTGGGCAGGGAGGCCTTGCCAGTTTGTGCAAAGACTCGGCAAACAGGTGCCATGACAATTTATGAATGACATGGAGAGGATGGAGTTAGTGTTGAACAGAGGCAGCATGGCAAGACATCGAGAATGCAGGCTTCTGTGGCTGATGGACAAAGTCCAAATCCTGACTTCTCCATGCCCTGGATTGTAGCATTGGGCAAGTAATTTCCCTCTAGCCTCAGTTTGTTCACCTGTAAAGTGGAGATAAATAGTAGCTCTCTCAGTAAATGTTATAAATGAGAAATGTGTGGCGGGGTAAAGGAGGGAGAGAGCTTATCTTCTGGAGATAAAGGTGAGTGGGTGAGAAGAAGATGAAGGTGGGAGGAGATTTCAATCATTTAAAGACTGGGTAGGGCTCAGAGGGGGTATGAAGGGGTCGACACGATATTGGCTCTGTAGTTTCCTCCATTGTGGGCAGAGGCTGGAAGATTATTGGTGCACTGACTGGTTGGGTGACTAGTCAGAACTCACAAAATCCATCAGGACATGATGAGGTTCAAGGTGTAGATATCCAGCCAGCAACAAGATGAAAAGGGTGGGAAAGAGGAGGCTGGGATAGGGCCCCTGAAGCCCTTGGGTAACCTGTTTAGCAAGTATGGAAAGGACCAGAACCTTGGACAGCACCTACCTAGAAGATCTGGGGTCTGGCAGGAACACCAAGAAGCTGGGTGGTTCAATCTGGGATAAGATGGGTCTTGGTGGCCATACCCCGGACCTGCCTCTGTAGGTTGCTGAGAATCAAAGAATGAATATGGCCCTGGCTGGTGTGGCTCAGTGGCTAGAGCACTGGCCTGTGGACTGAAGGGTCCTGGGTTTGATTCCGGTAAAGGGCACATCCCCTGCTTGTGGGGGGAGCATGCAGGAGGCAGCCAATCAATGGTCCTCTTTCATCATTGATGTTTCTATCTCTCTCCCTCCTCCTCTCTGAAATCAAATATATATATATATATATATATACACATAAACCCACACACACACACGAGGCTCAATGCACAAAAATTCGTGCAAGAGTAGCCCCCCCGCCCCCTGCTGTTGGCATTAGCTTCCCTCCAGCACCTGGGACCCAGGCTTCCCTCCTCTGGCCGCCCACAGGCACCTGGGACCCGGGCTGGCTTCCCTCCTCTGGCCGCCCACAGGCACCTGGGACCCGGGCTGGCTTCCCTCCTCTGGCCGCCCACAGGCACCTGGGACCCGGGCTGGCTTCCCTCCTCTGGCCGCCCACAGGCACCTGGGACCCGGGCTGGCTTCCCTCCGGTCCCAGCTTCGTCAGGAAGGACATTTGGAATGATGTCCGGAGGACATCTGATCTAATTAGTATATTACCCTTTTATTATTATAGATATAATGAATATGACTCCCTGACTCTGTAGTCAGATCTCCAAAAGACCAAGGCCGCCTCTGCCCTGGCTGGGCGGCTCAGGTGGCTGGAGTGTCAGCCTGTCCATCAGAAGGCTGAGAGTTCCATACCTGGTCAGCACATGTGCCCAGGTTTTGGGTTTGATCCCTGGTTGGGACACATACAGGAGGCAACGGTTCAATGTTTCTCTCCCTTCCTCTCTAAAATCAATAAACATATCCTCGGGTGAGGATAAAAAAAAAAAGACCAAGGCTCCCAAGCAAATGGGCCACTAAAACCCAAGCCCAAACCCGGCTGGGAGCCCTTTCCCCACAGGCAGCTACTCTGTGAGGCTGTGTTGCCATCCCACAGAAAGGAAAGGAGACCAGCTTTCAGAGACCGGGGGGCCCTGTGCCGGCACGCCTGGTGTCCATGTTGACCTCGAGGATCTGCTGGCCGCAGAGCCCCTCTGCCGCCCGCTTCCACTGGAGGCGTGCACGGCAACGCCTCTGTGTCCTTCATGATAAACCAGAGCTGCTTTCTCAGCATGGCTGGCAAATGGAGAAGATCATTCTTTGTTGTCAGGGGACATGTTGCGCTTTGTAGGAAGTGTAGCCTCCTACCTGACCTTCAACAATCCCAGGCCCTTAGCACACTCCCTCTCCCCCCACCAGTTGTGACAGCCCAAACAGTCTCCAGACATTGCCACATGCCCCGTGGGGGGGAGTTGCCCTGGTTGAGGACTGTTGCAGTAAATTCATCGCACAATGATTCCCAGGTCGTCCTGCTGCAGCTGGTCTGCTTCTTGACCAGACTGCCCCATCAAAAAGGCTTTCCCTTCTCGCCTTGCCTGCCAGAACGCCCTGGAAGCTTGCTTTGTGTTAAGTTCCGTGTAGCTCCAGTTGCAGAGTTTCTGTGTGCTCCTGCCTGGTTCTAGCACTGCCTTAAAGCAACCCAGACACCAGCTGAGAAACAAGGGCTAGGACCTACAAGGAGAAAGATTTCAGCAAACTTTGAAGCAATTCTTACTGACGACACTGACCAGTCTCAGGATGGGTTGCCAAGAAAGAAAAGAAACCTTACCGGAAATATTCAATCAGTGAAGAAAGAACAAAATATCTTGATTCTGGATGTACTTTATGTCGATCCCTCCTACATCCTACTCACCTTCTAAAAAAGGCATTTCCTGAGAATGACAAAACCCCAAAGGTTTGTGAAATAAGGTGAAGAGGACTGATAAAAAGGAAAAAACTTTCTCCATGGTAAGCATCACCGAACCTGCCGCTGACCCGCCTTTCTGTCCTTCAACAACTGACTTCGTGCTGAGCCTCGCTCTCCTCATTTGTCGAATGGGGGTGGCAATAGCTCTTCCTTCATGGAGTGGTTACAAGGTTCAAATAAAATGTGCACGACCCATGCTTAGAACAGGCCCAGCCCACACCTGCAGCTCCATGAACGGTGCCTACATTTTGTTGCAAGTGACAAGTCATTTGTGTTGCAAGTGACAAGAACTCAACTCCAGCTCAAGCGGAAGGGGATTTTATTAACCCAGAATTAAGAAAGCCTGGAAATAGGTCTAACAACAGACCTGCTGGTCCACATCGGGACTCTTCTTCACAGTCTAACAATCCTGAGTCCCCCAGCTGGTGGGAAAAAAAATTAAATACAGGTACCGAATATCCTTAGAATGAAAGCCCCAAAGGAAACAGGGTCACCTGCCCCTCCCAATCACATTGGAATTTAAGAAACACTCTGATTGGCCTATTGGAGTCACATGCACAGCACAAACTTCACTGCTGAGATTGGATGGCCCGGCTTGCTAACCCACCCGAGTGATTCTGTTCCCCATCCACCTAAGATCTTTGCGTGTGGAGCCCAACCTTGCAGGATTCTATCTCTAGCAACAGACCTGAGCCTGCCCATCCCCTTAAGACTTGTCTTACCCCAGGTTACAGTCTGGAGGGTGGAAAGACAGCCAACAGATTCTTCCCTGGGAGGGCGACTGCTTCCTGTACAGACAAGGGAGTGCTCAGTGTTTGAGAACCTCCCCACCCCCGGTTCTCTGATAATCCTAATTTTACCTCCTACCTCATTACTAACTTTCTCTCTTCGTTTGGGGCCTAGAATTCTCTGCTGGCATTCTCACAAGACTGTGTAGATGCTCATCTCTTTATATCACAGCATCCTGATATTTTCCCAAAGCCCATAAGCCACAGCCTCGGAAAACACATGGTTAGAGTCCCAAGACAAAACAGCAACAATTTAATCAGCTATTTTTCTTTCACATAACAGAGATTGTGTTTCCTGGAGAGGACTGTTCTCTACAGGGATGCCATATACACCTGGGCAGATGGTGCACTGCACAGATCTTGGCAGCCCTATTCCCTTTACAGTGAACGTATATATACTAGAGGCCTGGTGCATGACATTCGTGTGTGTGTGTGTTGGGGGGGGGGGTCCCTCAGCCCAGCCTACATCCTTTTGCAGTCCAGAAGCCCTCAAGGGATGTCCGACTGACTTCTTAGTCCTGCTCCCCATCAGTCAGCTTCTGGCTGAGGGGCGCTCCCTCTGTGGGAGTGCACTAATCACCAGGGGGCAGCTCCTGCATTGAACATCTGCCCCCTGGTGGTCAGTGCACATCATAGCGACTGGTCGTTCAGCCATTTGGTTGATTTGCATATTACCCTTTTATTATATAGGATTATTATATAGGATGTGGTAGCTACTTCCTCTGCTCAACCAAGTTCACATTTTATTCCCTTTAATACTCTCCCCTTTCCAGGTACTCATTTCTAAATTAGTGTAGGGACAGAAACCCAGTAAAAGTAGCTCCAATACCCAGGAAATTTGTTGGCTCAGAATAAAGAAGGAAGGCTTCTGGCTTCAAGGCATGACTATAACCCACAGCTGAACCGATATAGCCAGAGCTGTGTCTCACCTTAAGTCCCGGTATAGATTGGCCTCAGTCTGCAGACTATCCTTCCAGACCACTAGGGAAGATGACTACAGGCAGAATGAGCTCTGTATAAAGCTTATGACCCAGAAGAATGAGATCCTCCAAAGTCATGTCCTCATCCCAGACCTAATTATTGTGGCCTGGGGCTGGGGCTCTTGGTTAAGTGTAGGTCACATGGGACTGGGGTGGTTGTGTTAGATTGGGGCCCATCTGGAGAAGTGGAGGGGGATCACAGAGGGAAAGCAAGGTGCTGGTGGAGATCTAAGCAGACAGAAACAGCTGGCATTCCAAATATTATTGGCACGAGGGTCATCCAGGAGGTGGCAGGATGAAGAACCAGCAACATAATCCAACTGCAGCCTCGGGTCTCCCAGACCTGCTGCAGGTTTTTCCCCACAAAGAGCTGAGACGCAGGTCTTCAGCCACAGACAAGCGCAGATCTAGAAGGTTCGGGAAGGAAGAGAGACAGCTCCTAGAGTTCTGATTTGCTCAAGGGTAGGTGGTGTCAAGATTCACCAGGCAAAGGCCATCAGAAACACACCTGTGCTCAAAGCTTGTTTAGCTTGCTCCAGCGACAAAGCCCACATACTGGGGGAGCATGGAGCACGTCTGTAAGAGCGAGCGGGGGGCAGGCGGGCATCTTACGGGATGGGGCATATGCTGGGTAGTTCTGAGGAGAGGTTAAGAGCATAGAAGCCACCCTCGGAGCAGCCAGGGAGCAGGGAGCAGAGGGGCGGTGCTTCTCTCAGAAGCAGAGCTGTCAGTGGTGAGAAGAGCGGGTCAGGAGGGGCTGTGTGTTCATGTCTGTGGCTGCCGAGTGTTGTCTCTGGTGCGGTGCAGACGCGGTCACAGAGTGGCCTTGTACGATCATTGTTTATGCTCTGTGACTGTTGTTTATGTTCAGGGAAGAACATCCCGCCCAGCTTGTCTCCAGGAAAAGCTGCCCGGAGTCCTTCCCAGTCTCCGCCCGGGCTGCTCCCCGAGATCCTCAGCCCCGGGAGAGTCGGGCTCAGGGTGACAGCAGTGAGTGGCCCTCCACGGGGTCGGCAGAGGGCAACACTCAGGACAGAATCTCCCGCTCTTCCTTGGGGGCCTGACAGGGAGACGCTGGATTAAGCGAAGATAAAGAAAGTTTGTAAATTGCAGGGCTTCTTAGAGCCTTGATTATGCTTATGTGCATTGCCAGTCGAGAGAGAGAGAGAGAGAGAGAGAGAGAGAGAGAGAGAGAGAGAGGGGGGGGGGAGGAGAGGATGGTGCTTTTTGACAAAAGACGGCGTTAGAGACAGAGGTAGGAGGGCGGGAGAGTGAGGTACAGAGGCACAATGATGGAAATGGAGACGCAGAGAAAGGAATAGAGACGGACGGGCGGACAGGATGAGGAAAGAGGCAGGGGCAGGGGGGACAGAGAGACTGGGCGGGAGGCCGGCTCGGGAGAGGGCAGGCCAGGCCCGGCCGCGGGTCGGGACAAAGGCCGGCGGGGCGGGGCGGGGCGGGCGGGGGCGAGGGCTGAGGCCGGGCGGGCGCGGGAGAACTACAAGTCCCAGCAGCTCGCGCTGCGGCCCTCGGCCGGCCCCCCTCAATCCCCGGGAGCGCCTGGCGGGGCCGCTGGGCCGAAGGGGCCGCCGGCGGGGCTTGCGGGCGGGGCGCTGGCTGCTGGCCCCTGGGGCGCCGGCGGGAGCGGCGGGCCGGGCAGGGGCGAGGGGCGCCGGGTGAGTGTCCCCGCGAGCGGGTCGGCGCACAAGGGCCCGGGTGGAGCGGGCCAGGGACCCCGGTGCGGGGGGCGGCCCAGGGGTGCGCCCCCGCGGCGCACGCCGCCGCCAAGGCCAGGAGAGCTGGGTCGCGGCACCGTGCGAGGGGCCGGCCGCCCCCCGGGCCCAGCGGGCCCCGACCAGCGCTGTGGCCCAGGGAGGGCTCGGCCGAGCTGGGCGCCGTCGGTAGGGAAGGATGGGGCACCCAGCTGTGGGCCGGGAGTGCAGGACGCCTCCTGGAGAGGCGATCCAGACCCTCTGCCCCAGAACCCCGGCAGGGCCCCGGCATTGTTCTCCGCGCCCGAGCCGGGAGCTCTGGAGGCCCTTCCTCAAGAGGGGACCAGGTTATTGTCCCTCTCACTCGCCGTCTGCCAGCCACTTCCCTAGGAGGTGATTCAGGAACCCAGGAGGGACCTAGGGGTTGTCCTCCCCCTCCCCCCTTTCACCTTCCAACCTGGGGCTCTGGGTAGAGGAGGTGATCTAGGAACTCGGACCCCCGTTTGTTTGCCCACCCCCAGCTATGGGTAATAGCCAGGAGAGGTTCCCTGTCCCCCAGGAACAAGTGTATTTGTTTTCCCCAATGTCCAGCCACAGGCGGGGAGCTTAAGGCATCACCTCCCTCAGGTCGCCCTGAGCTCCCCCTGCTCCCAGCTGTTGTTTCTCCACCCCACCCCCCACTAGCCTGGAATTCAGGGTCTTTTCTCCACAAAGGGACAATGGTGTCCTGACACACTGCCCATACCCCAGCCATACCCCAGGCACCCAGGAGTCTCCTCTTCCTCAGAGTCAGCTCAGGGGTCCCCCAGTTACCCAGAGGGCCCATGGGTATTATTTCTGCCCAGCCACTCCTCCCCCAGCTAACTGTTAGAATTCAGAATCTTCTATCCAGTTGGGCAACAGGTACCCCCACTATGGGATCCATGGTCTCCCCCACCTCCCACAGTCCCCTCATGTTATCCCCCACCTCCCCTCTAGCTTTAGGAACCGGCATTCCGATCCTGGAACTGTGAGGCTTGGCATTAAGGCAGTTTCTTCCCCCAGGAAGTGAGCCAGGCGCCCCTGCACTCCCCAAGCACTCCCAGATGTTTTTGTCCCCGTCTCCTCCCTTCTTCATCCCCCAGATATAGGCTTCTAAGTTCAGGATGGATTATCTCTAGTACTTGAGCCAGAGGTCCCCCACTCTACCAGAAACCCCCAAGTAGGCCACCTCTGACTATGGGACAAGAATCCAGGCAGTGTACTTAGAAGCAAGCACAGGATCCCGGACACCCACCCTCTTCCCCACGAGGGGTAGGAACCTAGGACTCTCTCTCTACAGGACCCAAGCTTCCCACAAGAGGAGGAGTCCAGGATGGAGAGAGGGGCAGAGCCATGGAGTTGGGTACTGGAGACCTCTAGTGCCAGATCCCATGACTTCCATCCAGGTGTGAGGCTGAGAAGGGAGGGGTCCCTCATGTCCCACCAGGGTCCCCCCTCTTGCCCTGGCCAGGGCGAGTCACACTCTGCCTGCAGTCCAGTACAAGAAGGATCCGTGTGTATGCTCAGAAGTGGGTTTTGGGGCACAGCTTGGCCACCTATCCCATCCCTGCCCAGGTTCCAAAAGAGACCCGTGTTCCCCAGAACCTACCTCTGCCCACCCTGTCCTCGCCCTACAGATCCTGCCCCGGAAGCAGCTGGCACCCCCACACCTGGGATGCGGCGCTCAGTGCTGGTCAGGAATCCGGGCCACAAAGGCCCGAGGCCCGCTTATGAAGAGCGTGACTCGGACTCAGAAGACCTGGACCCCAGCCCCGAAGACCCAGAGCCTGACCTGGGAGACCCCAACACTGTCTCTGAAGACGTGGACCCCGGCTATGAAGATCTAGAGCCCGTCTCGGATGATCTAGACCCTGATGCGGAAACTCCAAGCTCCTTTTTGGGGACCCGTGCCTCGGATCCCCAAGATCTCGACCCCATGTCTTCAAGTTTTGATCTCGATCCAGACGTCATTGGCCCTGTGCCCCTGATTCTTGACCCTAACAGCGACACCCTCAGTCCCCCAGAAGCCCCAGACCTGGACCCCCTCTCATCCAGCCGTCCTGCCACTCCGGAAGGCCTGGCCCCCAGCCAGGCGGCGATCCCGGCCCCTGCCAGCCCTCCCCGGCCCTTCTCCTGCCCCGACTGTGGGCGAGCCTTCCGGCGCAGTTCGGGGCTGAGCCAGCACCGCCGCACCCACAGCGGCGAGAAGCCCTACCGCTGCCCCGACTGTGGCAAGTCGTTCAGCCACGGCGCCACGCTGGCCCAGCACCGGGGCATCCACACGGGCGCGCGGCCCTACCAGTGCGCGGCGTGCGGCAAGGCCTTCGGCTGGCGCTCCACGCTGCTGAAGCACCGCAGCAGCCACAGCGGCGAGAAGCCGCACCACTGCCCGGTGTGCGGCAAGGCCTTCGGGCACGGCTCGCTGCTGGCACAGCACCTGCGCACGCATGGCGGCCCGCGGCCGCACAAGTGCCCGGTGTGCGCCAAGGGCTTCGGGCAGGGCTCGGCGCTGCTGAAGCACCTGCGCACGCACACAGGCGAGCGGCCCTACCCATGCCCTCAGTGCGGCAAGGCCTTCGGGCAGAGCTCCGCGCTGCTGCAGCACCAGCGCACGCACACGGCCGAGCGCCCCTACCGCTGTCCCCACTGCGGTAAGGCTTTTGGCCAGAGCTCCAACCTGCAGCATCACCTGCGGATCCACACTGGCGAGCGGCCTTACGCCTGTCCCCACTGCTCCAAGGCCTTCGGGCAGAGCTCCGCGCTGCTGCAGCACTTGCACGTGCATTCCGGAGAGCGCCCCTATCGCTGCCAGCTCTGCGGCAAGGCCTTCGGCCAAGCGTCCAGCCTCACCAAGCACAAGAGGGTGCATGAGGGCGCGGCTGCCGCAGCTGCGGCTGCCACAGCTGCTGCCCCTGGCCTGGGCCTTAGCCCTGCTTCTGCGTTGCGGCCGGGGCAGGGCTCCCTCCTGGGTTCTGAAGCTGTCTCTGTGCTTGGCTCTGGCCTGGGCACCCGCCCCGATCCCAGCCCCAAACCTGGCCCTGGCTCCGGATCTACCCTCACCCCTGATCCTGTCAAGTCCTCTGACGCTAAGCCTGGTCATGATGCCAATTCTGACCTTGTGGCCAGCCCTGACCACGGATCTGGTCATGGCTTGGACCCAGATCCTGTGCCCAGCCCCAACCCTAACCCTGAGGCCTGCCCTGACCCCAGCTCTCCCATCCACGACAGCTCAACCCTCCCTACCTGTGATAATCCCGAAAGGGTTCAGGAGCGAGGGGCCCTGCTGGGGCCTGATGGTTGAAAGGGATGCCAGCACCCATGGAGGCCTGGAGAAGCTGTGTGTTGTGCAGTTAGTAAAATCTTCCCACTGCCTGCTGACTCTGTTTCATGGTTCTCCGTTTTGGGTTTTTTTATTTTTATTTTTTCCCTTAATGCACAGCTCCTCGGAAACGGAAGGTGTGGCTTGAGCCAGCCATACGCCCGGGATCCTAATGTTTTGGCTCCCCGTGACATCCTCCAAGCTTCCCAGCTTCCCCCATCCCAGCAGTTACCACTCGGTTCCCCAAAATCTGGTCACCTTAGTTAGGAGCAGACTTACCCTGCAGGTGGTCTGAGAGCATCCCCTCCCTTTGGTTTATCTGATGGCGGGGTTTCTGGCATGCTGAAGTTAGGGGGCTGACAAGGAGGCTGGCAAGAAGCCATGGGGCAGTCCTGCCTTGTCTGTTCCCCTAACTTACCCCCTTGCCCTTCAAAGTCCACATCATAGGTACGCCACTGGACAAAAGAGGCTGCACATTCATGCATTCAATAAACATCTGTTGAGAGCTCACAGATACCAAGTTTGGAAACATTTAAAAAGTAATTACATGGCCTGGTACATTCTAAATGAATATAAGACTTATGATTTAGTTCTGGGACAGCTTTCTCAAGGAAGGTCCACTAATTTAATCATCAGCACTGCCCAGCCTTGTGCTATGCTTTTGCATTTTCTCATTTAATTCATCAGCTCCGTGAAGCAGGCAGCTATGGTTAAGCGTCCCCATTTGGCAGATGATGAAACAGAGGCACATGGGCCTTAAGGGACTCTTTCGAAGACAAGAAATGGCAGTTGGCATTGCCTAGATTTTAACCTGAATTGTCTGCCCCCTTCCCATGCCCCCCCCCCCCCCCCCAGATTGTGTTCTTAACCATTACTCTCCAGGGCAAGAATGCTCAAAGGCTCTGGGGCCACTGAAAGATGAACTAGGGGCATGCCAGTGTTGCTCAATGATTGAGCATTGACCTATGAACCAGAAGGTTATGGCTTGATTCCCAGTCAGGGCACATGCCCAGGTTGTGGGCTCTGTCTCACCATTGATGTTTCTATCTCCCTCTCCCTCTCTGAAATCAATACAAATAAATTTAAAAAAAAAAGGAAACAAAGATGAACTGGGGGGGAGGTGGCAGAGGACCAGAAAGCTCTGGTAGATTGCTGTAGGGAGTTTGTCATCTCACGGAGAAATGGGAAGTCGCCGGCAGGTTCTGATATGAATTATTTTTTGAAGATGGTCTGGCTGAGGATGGAGAGTGTAATGGAATGGGTCAGGAGTGGGAGTCTAAGATCGGAGAGGAGGTTGCTGCAGAGGTCCAGTCCTGGTATGGTGAGGGCTCTGGGCTGAGAGCTGTAAAAGTGAGACTACGTGGGCCTATTTGGGATATAACTAAGAAGTGAAATAGGATTTGTTGATAGGTCATGAGAGGGGCCGAAGAGGAAGGATTGGAGAGTAATCAGCAATTTCTGGGAAGATGGAAGGAAACAATTCCTTAGAATGATGTAAGGTCATCACTGGACATCGCGGACATGGAAATCAAGATGCTGGCACGATGCAGGCATGACAGGGAGCCAGCCCATGTCCCAGCATCTTGCTCGCCCGTCGGCGCTAGGGCCTCGCGACCGCCCTCGGCCGGCCAGTCGCCCGCGTTGGTGCGCGCGCACATTGTTATGGCTGGTGTGGTCTCGACGCAGGGCTCCGGGGTCGCATCCTGTCACGTGCCCCCAGGGCGCCCTGGACACGTGATCGGGGCGCGAGTCAGCTGATGCGCAAGGGTTTGAAGCGGCACCGCGAGGGAAGGAGATCGCAGTGACAGCGGCGGGCACCGGTGCCCTGGCTGCTCCGCCGCGCCCGCCGTGTCCGGCGCTCCCCGCCCCGGGATGGCAGCCCCCGCGGGCTGGGCTGGCTCAGGTGAGGTCGCAGGCGGCGGGCGGGCGGCCGGCTGCCCCGACCTGGGGCGGCGGAGTACCCGGTTTCCCTTTACCGAACTCCCGTGCTGACCTCGCAGCCTTAGGCGGTGGAGATTTGGGCTCTAGAACCTGGGAGGCGGGTGGGCACCAGCTTCTCCGACACGGAGTGGCGGGGCTCCCGACAGCCCTTCCTGGACCTTGGCTGTGCTTAGAGTTTCTCCGACAGCGAGCGGGCCTCCGCCAGCTTCTCTGATGCGGGCAGCGAGGTTCCCATTCTGAGCCTAGGTTGCGACTGCTCAGCTTTGCTGGAACTCGGCGGGCACCAGTTTCTCCATCCTGCACGAGACTCCCAGGATTTCCCTCCCCAATCCAGGAGGTGAATGCTCACCTCTAAAGCCAGGCCGAGGACTGGGGGGTTGCCTCCTTGAGCCTAGACGCTTGACTCAATTTCAGAGCTCCAAACGCATGGAATCTTAGCTTTCCTGAATTCAGGCGTTGGGTGCCCAGCATCCAATCTCTTCTCCACCTCCCTTTGGGGAGCCTGGAGGAAGGCCCTTTGTGTTGCTCTTCCTTTCTAGAGATAGCTGGATGCACTTAAAAAGTGTCTCACGGTAGGGTCTGGGATGGGTTAGCTGTGATCCCAGCTAGAGAGGCCGGCCTACTCTCAGGCTTGCATCCAACTGCAAAAGCATCCAAACTCCTAAGGGACGGGACCAGTCAGGAGCTGGCCATCCCTGCAGAACGGGTTCTGGCAGTGGCCACAATCATCTTGGTGGCGGTGCCAGGCAGGGAGGGGCAGCCAGGTCCTGGAAAGAAGCTGGGTTCTCCCTGTTGGTGGGGGTGGGGTGTCGGGGACAGTTCTGTGCTGCTGTGACCAGCTGTGACCCCAGCAGTTTCTGAACCCTTGGACCTTCCTCTTGGGCTGGTCGGGCTTGAAGGGAACAGAGCTCAGAATAGCCTCGGACTCCTGAAGAATTACTGAGATTCGAGCTGAGCTGTGTTGTCTCACTCCATTCTGGAAGCATTTTCAGGGTTTTAGTCTCGGGGAGACTTTAAAAAAATTTTTTCACTTAAAAATTGATTTCAGAAAGGAAGGGAGAGGGGGAGAGAGATATAAACATCAATGATGAGAGAGAATCATTGACTGCCTCCTGCATGCCCCCTGCTCTGGATAGAGCCCGAAACCTGGGCATGTGCCTGACAGGGAAGAGAAGACCAACCTCATGGGTTGATGCTCAACCACTGAGCTCCAGTGCCCAGGCTTTTTCCATTTTTCAGACGAGGGAACTGAGATTTAGGAAGGTGCCTGGGGTCCCCCAACCAGGAAGAGGCAGGTCCGGGATTTGGTCCCAGGGCTGGGTGATTTCCAGGACCTGGTAGCCTTAATGAAAATGCCATATTAGCTCACGAACTGACATACGGGCAGTGCTGTAATAACACTTGCCCATGCACAGTGAGTCTTCAGCAAATGCATTCCCTTATCACCCTAATTGTTGGCATTCTCTTCTCCAAGCCTGTGGCTGTGAGAGCGTCAGCTGGATAGATCAGGTCATGATGAGTGGGAAGGGTTTTTCCAGAACATACTAGAATGCAGCTGAGTCCCATGTTCATGCCTGGGGTCTGGAGTTGGGATGTGCCCAGGAGCCTTGAGTACCCTGTGAGAAGCCAGTGGGGGCAATTCATTTTCTCCACAAGTCAACAGGAATAACGGTGGAATGTCCTGGCATTCTTACCACCTGACATTCTTTTTTTTTTTAATTTTTATTGATTTTTCAGAGAGGAAGGGAGAGGGATAGAAAGTCAGAAACATTGATGAGAGAGAAACATCGATCAGCTGCCTCCTGCACACCCCCTGCTGGGGATGTGCCCGCAGCCATGGTACATGCCCTTGACCGGAATTGAACCTGGGACTTCTCAGTCCGCAGGCCGACGGTCTATCCACTGAGCCAAACCGGTTTCGGCACCACCTGACATTCTTATCACACTACCAGCCCTGTGATACAGACTTTGCAAGCATCAAATCCTCAGCTTTCTGTGAGAGTTGCTGTTGCCACATTTTGAAGATGAGAAATTGAGCCCAGAGAGTCTAGGTGCCCAGTCTGTGCCAGTAAGCATCAGGGTCAGGTATCAACTCAGGCCCTTTGGAGACCCAAACTCGAATTTGCAACCTCTGACCAGCACTGCTGCATACAGCCATAAAATGTAGATTTCCAGATTTTCTTAGATCTCTCAGAATTCTTTCTTGGCTGGGATGCGGGATCTGCCTGCCCTTTGGGAGATAGGCCTGCCTGGTTCCGGTCCCCACTGCTCTCTTCCATTCCCAGAGACCGAGCACCTTCTGACCGCCGGCCTTGGGTATGGGACCCCGGCAGGGGCGTCGCCGGCCCCTCCAGCCTCTCTGGAAGAAGAAGACCTCCGCCGCCGGCTCAAGTACTTCTTTATGAGTCCCTGCGACAAATTTCGGGCCAAGGGCCGCAAGCCCTTTAAGCTGATGCTGCAAGTGGTTAAGATCTTGGTAGTCACTGTCCAGGTGAGATCTGGGGGAGCCCCAGCAGGAGTGGTCCTGTGGCCACTGTGTTCCTTGAAGGAGAGTCTGGGAGTGGAAGCTCGTCCTGACCCTGCAGCAGCATAATGACAGCAATGACAGTAACAATGGCAGCAATAAATCAGCAAGCCCTCTGGACTCTGCATGCGGGCAGCTCCTTTTAACCTCACACATGCCCCTATTTTGCAGATGAGGCAGCTGAAGCTCAGCGAGGTGAAGGGATTTGTCCAAAGTCACATGGCAACCAAGCACTGGGATTTGTTGGCACTTGAACCCAGGCAGTCTGGCGCCATGTTGACTCTCAAAGAGAACTGACCCTAGTGGCTGAACAGATAGTTGCTCCCTTTCCCATGCCAGGCTCTGTGTTGGGGTCTGATGATCCCAAGATGAATCAGACCCTGCCCCTGCCCTGGGGCGCTGTGACTTTGGACATGTGACTGTGCTTCTGATTTTCCCTTGGTAAGAGTCCCAGCACTGTGGCACTTGTCCGGTAGGTCTGGGTTTATCATGGAAGTTGGCATCAGGTAAACATTTCATGAACATTAGTTGCTACCCTGAGATATAAGAGTGCCACTATGTGCTATGCATTGGGAACAAATGGTGGGCATGGGAGATGGTGGGCATGGAGTGGGTCCTCTACTCTTCCTCCATTCATGCATCGAGGGAGGTCCCATCCCAGCGGTGTCAATCCCCTGTCATCCCACCAGCTCATCCTTTTTGGGCTCAGCAACCAGCTGGCAGTGACATTCCGAGAGGAGAACACCATTGCCTTCCGCCACCTCTTCCTTCTGGGCTACTCTGACGGGGCAGATGACACCTTCGCAGCCTACACTCGGGAGCAGCTCTACCAGGCGATCTTCTATGCTGTGGACCAGGTGCGGGCAGCCAGGGGCAGGTGCGGGCAGCCAGGGGCAGGTGGGCAGGTAGTGGTGATGGGGCTGATGGACCTCCCCTTCTCTGCCCACAGTACCTGATGCTCCCTAATGTGTCGCTGGGCCACTACGCATATGTACGGGGTGGAGGCAGCCCCTGGGCCAATGGCTCAGCCTTGGCCCTCTGCCAGCGGTACTACCACCGTGGCCACGTGGACCCAGCCAATGACACCTTTGACATCGACCCAATGGTTGTAACTGGTGAGTGGACAAGGCAGGGCTGAGCTATTGGGGGGTCCCTGGTGCTGGGATTAAAATCCCACCTCTATCCTCATCCAGGAGATGGAGTTGTCTTGAGTATTAATAAATTTGATGTGTGCAACATGTCTAGAAGAATGCTTGGCATGTAGAAAGAGGCGGGTGTTATTAATAGCATTAATCCACTAAACTGTTAGGGGCCTACAGAGCTCCAGGCCCTAGTGTCTGTGCAGGGAATAGACATACTGGCCCCTATCCTGGGGAAACGGGACAAACAACAAATGTTCAAGTGCAAAGTGGATGAGGGAAGGGGTCTCTCAGGGACTCTGGGAGACTTGCCTGTGCCTCCCCCAACCTGTACCCCTTCCCTGACTCCTTCAGATTGCATCCGGGTGGACCCCCCTGAGAGACCCTTTTTGCCCCCCAATGATGACTTCTCTCTCTTGGATGGCAGCACCAGTTACAAGAACCTCACGCTCAAATTCCACAAGTACTACCCGATGGACGGGGTCGCCCAGGGCTGGCTAGAGGGTGGGGGGAGGCAGGAGGCCTGGCAGCCACTTCCCTGAAGGTGGGGGCAGGGCGGGCCAGGCGATGCCTGTTGAGTGATCACTTCCCTCTTGCCAGCTGCAGAGTCAGCATCGGGCAGGAGTGTTGGCACTCTAGGGCCTGAGGGAGCTGTGGAGCTCCCTCCCCCTCACCAGACACCTCCCCTCAGGCTGATCAACGTCACCATCCACTTCCAGCTGAAGACCATCAACCTGCAAAGCCTGATCAACAATGAGATCCCAGACTGCTACACCTTCAGCATCCTGGTGAGCCCGCGGTGGCCAGAGTAAGAGCACGGACCCAGCCGTGGTCTGGGGTGGGACCAGGACTTCTGAGCTCCAGGGCTGGGGACCTGTGGCCAAGGGCCTCATGTGGGTGATGAGAGCCTGGAACTAGACAGACCATCCTGACGCAGGTCTGGGAGCCCAGGCCTGCCCAGGCTTACTCTGTGTCCCGCCACAGATCACGTTTGACAATAAGGCGTTCAGCGGGCGCGTCCCCATCAGCCTGGAGACCCAGGCCCACATCCGGGAGTGCAAGCACCCCAGTGTCTTCAGGCATGGTGAGCCCTTAACCCTAGACCAGTGTTGACCAGGGGCCCTGACTGCCCAGGGATTTCAAATCCCAGACCAGCATCAACCAGGGACCCTGACCTACCAAGGGATCCCTGAACCCCAGATCCACACTGACCGAGCTTCTAACTCAGAATAACCATGAGCCCACTGACCAGCCCAGACCAGCCCTGCAGTCCCCTTGGGCAGGCCCAGCCCCAGCCTCTGCAGGCCTCAAGCTACCCTGGCTCTACCCAAGGCCCCTCCCCACAGGAGACAACAGCTTCCGGCTCCTGTTTGACGTGGTAGTGATCCTCACCTGCTCCTTCTCCTTCCTGCTGTGTGCCCGCTCCCTGCTCCGGGGCTTCCTGCTGCAGAACGTGAGCCATCCCCGTGTCACATGTGCCCAAACTAGCCTTGCCCAGTTCTGGGGCCAAAAGGGCTGTGGGAGGCACACATCTCCGGTGCCTGGAAAAGCCCTCACCCCCCTGTCTCCTGCAGGAGTTTGTGGGGTTCATGTGGCAGCAGCGGGGCCGGGCCATCAGCCTGTGGGAGCGGCTGGAATTTGTTAACGGCTGGTACATCCTACTGGTCACCAGTGACGTGCTTACCATCTCAGGCACCATCATGAAGATTGGCATTGAAGCTAAGGTGGGTCCTGCCCACACCTCACCCAGGGCCCCAGCGGCCCCTTCCAGACCTTGGCCCCTGTACTGCCCCCGCCATGCCCACCTGGGGCCACATTCCCAGCCAGATGTGGTTGACCCTGCTCCCACCCCTAGAACTTGGCCAGCTATGACGTCTGCAGCATCCTCCTGGGCACCTCGACATTGCTCGTCTGGGTCGGTGTCATCCGCTACCTGACCTTCTTCCACAAGTACAATGTAAGCCTGTGTGGGTGTGCAGGCCGGGCCTCCCCCGGGGGGCAGCCACATGCCCCCCAGTTCCCACCCCCCAGGTTCATACACATGCGCAGTCACCAGCCCCTGCAGAGGACCCGTCATGAGCCTTTAGCCCTATACCTGTCCACCCAGACGTACCTGTCCCCGAATCTGAGCAGGGACCGTGTGAGCCTGCCCCCGCAGCGGAGTACAGTTTCAGGGCACCCTCAGCTCTAGGCTCCCCCTTCTCAGCTCCCTAGTTGTGCCCTCAGCCAGGCCCTGCCCGCTTCCCGAGCACACCGAAGAGAGGGCTGTGGCCATGCCCTCATCGGCCGCTCTCCCGCCGCAGATCCTCATCGCCACGCTGCGGGTGGCCCTGCCCAGCGTCATGCGCTTCTGCTGCTGTGTGGCCGTCATCTACCTGGGCTACTGCTTCTGCGGCTGGATCGTGTTGGGGCCCTACCACGTGAAGGTAGGGACGAGCCAGGGCTGGTGGGGGTGCATAGGACCCACAAGTGAAGGTTCTCTGGCTCCCTTCCTCCAAGCCTGCATCCCAAGCCCTCAGCCCCTGGTTTCTCTCTCACTGACCTGGCCACACTGCGTGATCCTCTGTACTTTATCAAGAAGTCTGCAGCGGTTCTCACTGACTCTGGCCTTATGACCATATTGACATGATGACTCTAAATGACTCCATTGTAATTACTGATATTCTGCCCACTGTCCCTCTGACCCCTAGTAACCCTGGCCTTGACTCTAGGACCTTGTCATTACATAGTGATCACCAGATGGCCCCATTGTAACTACTAGTATTCTGCTGTCCCCTCTGACTCCCGGTACCTCCTCCCCCCCTCCCCCCACTCCACCCCTACAATCCCATTGACTTCACTGCCTGGCCACAGTTCCGCTCGCTGTCCATGGTGTCGGAGTGCCTGTTCTCGCTCATCAATGGGGATGACATGTTTGTGACATTTGCGGCGATGCAGACGCAGCAGGGCCGCAGCAGCCTCGTCTGGCTCTTCTCCCAGCTCTACCTTTACTCCTTCATCAGCCTCTTCATCTACATGGTGTTGAGTCTCTTCATCGCGCTCATCACTGGTGCCTATGACGCCATCAAGGTCAGCCCCATCTCCCCTCCAGCTTCCCTCCCCATGAGGCCAACCCACATCACACGCAGCTCCAACCTGGGCTCCGTGTCTCTTGGAGGCCACCACAGTGGGGTCTCAGAGGACATAGCAGGGTGAGAAGGACCCAGGGAGAGAACGTGAGAGACTCTGCAAAGCCAAAGGAAATGATGGCTCAAAATTAGGGGTCACAGGTGGGACTGATGTCATGGGCTTACCTGCCATATTCTCAGATTGATCAGTTTGAGCTCCGGCCAGGTAGGGTTCTCGAGTCGGCTTTTAGCAATAGGGACACCAGGTCGTAGAGTTTCAGTGACTTATCAAGGTGAGCAACTGAGTGGTGAAACCAGGCTCAACCCAAGAAGCCTTGCTCCTAACCCTCTGTCCTGTGGGGTGGCGGGCAGGGGACCCGTAGTTGTCCTGCAGACTGTGGAGGTTAGAGGAGAGAAAGGGGTCAGAGCAGAATGTATGAGTGGGTAGGCAGGATTCTTTTTAATCTATTTTTATTGGTTTCAGAGAGGAAGGGAGAGGAAGAGAGATAGAAACATCAGTGATGAGAATCACTGATTGGCCGCCTCCTGCACGCCCCCCACTGGGGACAGAGCCCACCACCTGGGCATGTGCCCTTGACTAGAATCAAACCTGGTACCCTCAGTCCACAGGCCAGCTCTCCATCCCCCGAGCCAAACCAGCCAGGGCAGGCAGGGTTCCTTTAGCTAACATGTCCAAGGCCCTGTTCTGAGGCATGCCCTGTGCGGGGCCAGGCATCTAGGAAACAAGGTGAGGTGTACACAGTCTGTCCGGAGCCAGTGGGCAAGACAGACAGTGCATGAGCAGAAGTATGAGCACTGGCTGTGAGAGCTAGGAAGGAAGGACAGTTTCTAAAACGTGCCATTCAATACAAGTCTCTAACCTCATGGGACTGTTTACATTTTGATTTTAATTAAAATGAAATAAAATTCCAAAATTATTTCCTCACTCACACCATCCACTTATCAAGTGTCCAGGAGCCCATTGGCTAGTGGCTTCCAGATTGGACATCCTAGAATCAGACCTTTCCGTCATAAAGTTCTAGATTGAGAGGTGGGATCCCAAGTGAGGGAGCACCAGGGGCAGGGGCTCCTGAGCAAAGGCCAGGTAGCCAGAAAGCACTTGGGGAAGCGATGGTGGCATCTTCCCAAGGTGGGAAGGCAAAGGCGGGGCCCACTGAGGAGCAGATGGGGCACCACCTGACCCAGATGCGGGGTCACACATTCCACCATCCAGGAGTCAGGGAAGGTCTTCCTGGAGTCAAACCAGGGCCCAGAGGTGTTAGCCTGCTCAGAACAGCAAGGAGACCCAGATGGCGGGGGAAGGGTAGATTCAAGGGGCCCCCTTTCACGCTGGCCACCCCGCATCTCTCCGCAGCACCCGGGCGGCACGGGCACGGAGCCCAGCGAGCTCCAGGCTTACATCGCGCAGTGCCAGGACAGCCCCACCTCCGGCAAGTTCCGCCGCGGGAGCGGCTCGGCCTGCAGCCTGTGCTGCTGCGGCCAGAGCAGGAGCAGGAGCAGGTTCGATCCCCGGGGAACGGGGCGGGCTGCCGGGGAACTGCCGCCTGCCTCCCCTTGACACTGCTCTCCTCCAGGGACTCCTCGGAGGAGCGACCGCTGCTGGTGAACTAACCCGGACCGCACCGGGCCGGACAGTAGCCCGGGACCGCGGACTGCGGGGAGCCGAGGCTGGCTGTTTTTAGGGTTTGCTTTTAAGGACTGGCTCTCCTGTGAAGGCATGGGCCATTGGGCCGGACAAGCGTGGGGTGGATGTTAAATAAAAGGGAAAATACACGTTTTGTTCACATTTCTAGCGGTAGGTGCATTCCAAGAGCCCATTCGTCTCCAGCCCCTTTAAGGCCTCGCCGCGCTCAGCATGGCAGGCTCTTGGCGACCTTCCAAACATGGCGGGGCTTGGCGCGCCTTCGGCGAGGCACTTAAAGGGGCCGGGCTGGGGGTGGGAGGACAGACCAGCGCTGTGAGCGCTGAGTGCATCCCGGCTGCGGCCTCTGGGTGAGTCCGGGTTTCCATCACCCCCTTCGGCGGTTGTGAGCGAGTGCTTGGCGTTCCCAAGATCTGTCCTCCGATTTCTGGTAGCCCCGACTTTCTGATGCTCTCACTCCCCCGGTTTCCGGCAAGTGTTTCCGCGCCAGTAGCCAGGTGTTCCTCAAGTGGAAGGGGACTAGTCGCATCCTCCCACCCCGCCCTGAGTTCTCCGGGTCCAATTACCTCAATTCCCCGTAATACTCTAGGGGAGCCAGAAGCATTCCCAGCCTCTCGGGAAAGTCCCAGTAATATTCCAGCATTCTCTGTATCCTCCAAGGAGCTGGGCTCTCACACTGGAACGACCTCAGGGACGTGCACACCAGCTCCCGGGTTCCCCGGTAATAGTTCTGTGTTCCTCAGAAGCGCTCAGTAATTTCTCAGCCCCCGGTAATTCCAGCGTCCCAGCCATGGCGCCGGCATCGAGTCCCGGTGTTGCTCCGCACCGGCAGAGGCCCTCTGACTTCATTACGTTGCAGTAGATCTCCAGCATCAGCCAGTAACATCTTGGGAGCCCACTCGCCCCGAGAGTCCCAGGACCCTTCTAGGACCTCGGCATCCTCCAGGACCCCTTGGGGAGGAGCTCCCAGCAGCACCCCCACGCGCCCTAGCCCCTGGGTCTTCCCTGGAGCAGGCTTGAGCCAGAAGCCAGGCATCTTCGCCGACCCCTTAACTATGGCTCTAGTTTTCGTGGGGAGTCAGGATTGATTAATCCCGTAGGGTAGAGGCTGGCGTGAAGGAGCCGTGCCCTTGGGGAACCCGTGTGCTGGTTGCTGATAGTGGGTGCCCGGCGGCAGCCCTTTGGCCCTAGGGTGTGGGTTGGACAGGTGGAGCGGCTGGGTGGCCCAGGTGCGCAAGTGAAGAGAGACGGGCGGGACCCGGAGACACGCCTCACTCCCTAGCCCGGCCCCAGGTCAACTTGCCCCACCCCTGGGCTCCCCGGAGGCCCTCTAGCTCTCCCTCGCCCAAGCTGCGGGTACGAAGGGGATGGGCTTGTGGCTGGGGAGGGGCGGGCCCAGAGTGACGGGTTCCTTCGGTGTCTCGGTTCCCAGGACTCTGGGCTACCAACCCTGTTGGCCAGCCGGAAACAGCTGATGGAGGCCCCTTTGCGAGCCGCAATGGTAAAGCTCAGAGGTTGCGAGGCTCCGTGGGGACTACAACTCCCGACGTGCTCAGCGCGTATCTTCGCAGTCCCGCAGGAACTGGGCTGAGTGTTCAGGCGGAACTATATTTCCCGGCGTGCACCGCGGCGCAGACGCCGGAGCCACCGGGAAGAGTTGTGCCGCCTCCTACCCCCGCCCTGGGGGTGGGGAGTCGCGCTGTCCCATTCTGCAGATGGAGACACAGAGGGCTGGGGCGGCTGTGAACTTCTCGGATGTGGACGTGGCGCAGTGGGACGGGGTCCAGGATGTCCTGGCCCCCGGGGAGGACTCCGTCGGGCGGGTATGCGATGCGCAGCCAGTGCCATTCGTCCCGCAGGTGCTGGGCGTGATGATCGGGGCCGGAGTCGCCGTGTTCGTCACTGCCGTGCTCATCCTCCTGCTAGTGCGGAGGCTTCGAGTGCCGAGTGAGCACCCCGAGGGCCCCTCTGGGGAGGCTGCGTTGCGGGGAGCTGAAATGCCGGATTCTGGAGGCAGCAGGGGTTGGACTTGCACGCAGTGTCCCCATCTCTGGCCGCGCGGAGGCTGCTCAGAGCTCAGAGTGCCCCCTCTCCCCTTATCCTAGAAACCCCAGCCCCGGATGGCCCGCGATATCGATTCCGGAAGAGGGACAAAGTGCTTTTCTATGGCCGGAAGATTATGCGGAAGGTGAGTCTAGGACCAACGGGTTCCCGCTGACCACACAGAATCCCCGCCCTTTACTTAGTTACAACTCTTGTAAAGCCCTCCTTACGGACTTATGCACCTGAAACCCCACTTCCCCCGGGTCTGAACTAGCAGCTGATCTGTTCTTCCCCTTGATTATGCTAGGTGTCACAATCCACTTCCTCCCTGGTGGACACCTCCGTCTCCACCACTTCCAGGCCTCGCATGAAGAAGAAACTCAAGATGCTGAACATTGCCAAGAAGTAAGGCTGTGCGGAGTGCACCTGGCTCTGGGGCACCCTCGTGGGCCATTTGAGTGATCAACCCATGTATCTTGAGTTTCTTTCTACCCGGTGGGCTGTGTTGGGAGTCCTCCACCTCACACCAGTCAGGCTGCCCCCCTAGGGGCTATCTCAAAGACATTCCCCTACCAGTGACGCCCCTCCCTAGAGGTTATCTGTGATCCATTTGCTCTTCAGTCAGTATCTCTGACACCTGTGGGGGTCTATATGTGGGGTTTCTATGTAGGCTATTTCATGGGTCTCCTCACACAAAGGGTGCGCATTGGGGTTGTCTCAGGTGTTTCTGTGACCAGCTGGAAGAGCTATCTGTAGCCTCTGTTCTCCCTGGGTTATCTTAGAAGCCTTGCTACATCAGAAAACATCTCTCCACGTCACCTCCCTTGGAGTTCTTCCCACACTAAGGAGGCTGTGGCAGGGGATGTGTTCCCTGGGAGTTGTCTCAAGAGTCTTCTTGCACGAGAGACATAGGAAGGACGTCTCAGGGTGTCTGTCATTAGCGAAGGACGCCCTGGGGTCTCTGAGGAAGGTTCTTCCAGGGATCTTTCAATGTTGGGAGCTGGCTCGGGGGGGTCTCCTCACAGCGTGTGTCCACTTTATGAGATACGAAGGGCTGTCCATGACCAACATGTCCTATCACATGACTTTCTGTGACTTGAGAGTGCTGTCTCTAGTTCTCCATGATCAGACACTGTATCTTGAGTCCACATCTCAGCATCTGCACACCCTTGAAAAGCTACTCTGCTGTTGTCAGGATCATCAAAGGGCTAGCTCAGGGATCTGTGACCTGGGGAAGGGCTAGCCCAAGGGCCGCCCTGTTCAGATGAGGAACTCTCCCTGGATTTCTCTGTGTCATGGAGTTTAACTCAGGGAGTTGCTCATACTAGAGGGTCTGTCTCCAGTATCTTCTGACCAGTGTGGGGGCTGTCACAGCCGTCACCAACTGGCAGGGACCGCTCCCAGGTCTATGAATAGCAAAGAGGCTGCACCTGGATTCTCTACGGGTCATGAACGCTGTGTCAGGGTTCTCTGAGACCAGGGAGAAGGATTGGCTCAGGGACCTTATAAAGAACGGAGCGGCTCCATCTGAAGTCTCCTCACGTAATGGAAGTTCCGCCAGGGGGTCTGCCTACACTAAAAGGCCATCTCAGGAGTCTGGTCTGCGATCACTGGAAAGAATGTCAGGGGCCCAGGACGAACAGGTGTTCTTTCTAATGTCTGCCCGGGTCTTAGGAACTATGTCAGGGGTCTGACTAGAGGGTCATCTCAGGGGCCTATGACTAGAGGAGAGGTGACCTCAGGGTTTTTCTGTGTAGAGCCAGATAGTAAACATCTTAGGTTGTGCAGGCTACATACAACTCTGCTGTAACTATTCAACTCTGTTGTAGCATGAAAATAGCCACAGACAACATGGATACGAGTGAATGAATGTGCCTATGTGCCACTAAAACTTCATGTGCAAAAAAAAATGGGGAGCCTGATTTGGCCAGAATTTGCTGATGCCTGTTCTCTGTGACTTAGGAGCAAGGGTGTATGGGGATCTCAGTCTGCCCGTGCCTGCTCTTGCCCCCTGCTCCCCTCATGTCTCTCTCCTCCCACCAGGATCCTCCGCATCCAGAAAGAGACCCCCACACTGCAGCGGAAGGAGCCCCCGCCTGCCGTGCTGGAGGCTGACCTGACCGAGGGCGACCTGGCCAACTCCCACCTGCCCTCCGAGGTGCTCTACATGCTGAAGAACGTCCGGTCAGTGTCGGAGTGCAGGCTGGGGCTGCGGAGCCGGGTGCCCATCTGACCTGCGCGCCTCTCCCCATCCCCCATCCAACAGGGTGCTGGGCCACTTCGAGAAGCCGCTCTTTCTGGAGCTCTGCCGGCACATGATCTTTCAGCGGCTCAGCCAGGGTGACTACGTCTTCCGGCCGGGCCAGCCAGATGCCAGCATCTATGTGGTGCAAGACGGGCTGCTGGAGCTTTGCCTGCCAGGGCCTGTGAGTGGGCTGCCCAGGGGGGCTGCAGGGGTGCAGTGGCCACTGGGGACAGGCACTGCTGTTGGTCAGAGGGCTGGTAGTCTTTTGAGATGTGCAGGCAGGAGTTGGGAGCAGATGCCCAACGGTATCTGGGGTGGTCAGTGGTTGCAGTTAGCTATGGGCGAGAAATGGGTGCTGCCCAGAAGGTTCGGTGGGGCCAGGGATCAGGGCATCAGTGATCACGGTGGGTGAGTCCCCGAGACTCCACTGTACTGCTGGTGGTGTGGTTGGAGATGGAATGTGGGTTGGCAGCCCTGGTCACTGCCCCGACTCCCACCGCATGTGTTACAGGATGGGAAGGAGTGTGTGGTGAAGGAAGTAGTCCCCGGGGACAGTGTCAACAGCCTCCTGAGCATCCTGGATGTCATCACTGTGAGTGATCAGTTTGGGCTGATAAGTGGCTGGGGTTCAACGCCACACCCAGTGGACTGGGTTGAGAGGCCCCGGTCTCTGCTATGTCCCTGATTCTGCTGGTGGTTCCTCAAGGCATTGGAGTTCGGAAGAGCTGGGGGAGCAGAGTGGACTCTCAGCCCCTGACCTTGATTCTCTTCATGTCTCTGCACCCCCAGGGTCACCAGCACCCCCAGCGTACAGTGTCTGCCCGTGCAGCCCGAGACTCCACTGTGCTGCGGCTGCCGGTGGAGGCCTTCTCTGCCGTTTTCACCAAGTACCCGGAGAGCCTGGTGCGGGTGGTGCAGGTCAGCGGCCTCCTCCCTCATCGCAGGCACCTGCGGGCTGGGGCCCAGCAGCCCCTCAGGCTGTGCTGTTAGCCCTGAGCAGCCAGACCCTGTGCTGCCCGACTCTTGACGCGTCTCCCCAGGCTTCCTCCTCATTGTGGGTCCTTTCCTGGCACCTCTGTGGCTCTGCTTTCCCCCTCAGTGCTCCCAACCTTGGTCTTGGCTCCGCCCAGCCTCCTCCCCATTTGTGGCCCCACCCCTTTAATGCTTCCTCTCAACTCTCTTTGACCCTCTGCTGACTGACTTGCTTCCTCGCCCTGTCCCTCTTCTGGCTCCGCCCCTGCTGACCACGCCCCTGCAGATCATCATGGTGAGGCTGCAGCGAGTCACCTTCCTGGCCCTCCACAACTACCTGGGTCTGACCAACGAGCTCTTCAGCCACGTGAGTCTCTCAGAGAGCTGGTGGGGGCAGGGCGATTAGAAGGGCGGCGCGGCACATGCCTTCCAGGATTTGCCATATCGGTGCTCTCTGCCCCCAGGAGATCCAACCCCTGCGCCTCTTCCCCAGCCCCGGCCTCCCAGCTCGCACCAGCCCCGTTCGAGGCTCCAAGCGTGTGGTCAGCACCTCGGCAACTGAGGAGCCTCGGGAGGCCCCTGGTCGGCCACCTGACCCCACTGGGGCCCCTCTGCCTGGACCTGCAGGTACCTGCGATGACCCATGTTGGAACTGCATGGTCTCTTAGCTAGGTACCCAGATCTGATTCCTGGCTGGTCCCCCAGTGACCTGTGGCCTCAGCTCTGTAGGCCAAGCACGTCAAACTCGGCCTGCGGGCCGCATGCCTCATTTATTCGGCCCATGTTAGCCTTTGAGTTTGACATGCTTGCTGTAGACCCATTGGAAGTACCTTTCCTAGTCTCCTAGTCCCCAGGGACTCTGAGTTGACTGCAACCCAGGCCCCCTTCACTTCCCCACCCCCAATGGTAGGAGCCTGAACACGTGTCTCCCTCAGGGGACCTGGTGAAGCCCACATCCCTGGAAGCCCCCTCGGCCCCCCTGCTGAGCCGCTGCATCTCCATGCCAGTGGATATCTCAGGTCTGGGGCCTTGGGCCGGGCGGGGGAGGCATTGAACGTCTGGGTTGGAATGCAGGCAGGCCAGTCTTTATTTTCCTTATCTGTCAAATGGAAACCCTGGCAGCGCTTTCTGCTGACATTTTCAAGGTGCTCATTAGAATGATGCCCTCCCAGCTGTGGTGAGGACCGAGGACTGCAGTCATTGGGTGGTCATGTCTGCACGGTTGGCAGTGGCACATGGGTCCTGCTTGCGTAGACTGCAGTTGTGGTCAGTCTTGTCTCTGTTGCTTTTATTGTCCCCTGCCCACTGCAGGCTTGCAGGGAGGCCCCCGCTCGGACTTTGACATGGCATATGAACGTGGCCGGATTTCCGTGTCTCTGCAAGAAGAGGCTTCAGTGGGGCCCCAGGTAGTCCCTGTTCGGGTAAGGCCCTGCCCTCTGCCCTTCCCCTGGTGGGGGCCCCTGAGGAGGAGAGTTGGGTGGGAGCAGGGAGGTCACAGGCCCTGCCTCGTGTAGACTCCCGCTCAGGAGCCCCGGGAGCAGCCGGCAGGTGCCTGCGAGTACAGCTACTGTGAGGATGAGTCAGCCACCGGCGGCTGCCCCTTCGGGCCCTACCAGGGCCGCCAGACCAGTAGCATCTTTGAGGCAGCAAAGCGGGAGCTGGCCAAGTTGATGCGGATTGAGGTGGGTGGCCTTGGCCTAGGGGTTGGGGGACTAGGTGGAGGGTGTGGGGGGGGGGGGCGTTGGCAGGACCAGTCTTAACCTCCCTTCCACCTTAGGACCCCTCCCTCCTGAATGGCCGAGTCTTGCTACATCATGCCAAAGCTGGCACCATCATTGCCCGCCAGGGGGACCAGGTGAGGCTGACCCCTGACCTCTAAACGTTCAGCTGTGACCTGAGACCTCTCTGATCTCTGATCCTTGCTCTTTGACCCTATCTGTAGAACCCTTAGTGTATGATTTCCAGTCCCTGACCCTCGGATCCTATGACTGACCCCCAGCTCTCGCACCCCTTATCCTCTGGACCAAGCATGTCTAACTTGTGGCCTGAGGGCAGCATGCCCGTTTATTTGGCCGGTGTTAGCCTTTGAGTTTGACATGCTCGCTCTGGACCCATCAGTCTTCAACCTCCAACACAGTTTGCTAAGACCCTAGCCCCTAGATCTATTACCTGCTTTGGCCTTTCCTGCAACCTGTTTTCTGAGCTTTTGATTCTGTAATACACCCTGATGTTCTGGCCCCCTGATGGGATGGACATTTGATAAATGTATACAAATTGGAATCAGGACCCAGAGGCCATGAACTGGCCCTGGGAGCTGGACTTCAGGGCCTGCTGGTAGCGCTGGGAGGTTTGAAAACTGCCCCATGAATCCCTCTACTCTCCATTTGGGGACCCTGATGCCGTGATCTCAAATCAGGAAGCACAGAGGAAGAGTGTTCTGGAGGGAGGGGCTCGATTGAAAATCTGGACTCTGGCCAGATTCCCTGTGTGACCTTGGGCAAGTCATCTAGATGGAATGGAAGTAGTTGCAGTAACTGCCACCAGCATTAAAGAGGAAGTAGTCTGAGATGTCTAAGGTTTTCTAGCATGACAAGCCCAGGGAATGGTGTGGAGCAGCAGCTCAGGGGTGATACAGAGGGCAGCAGGGCACAGGTACTGAGACTGACGCACGGCTGGGGCGGAGTGTGGGCTGCCTGGCTGTGTCCAACTGATTCAGCTGTCGCCTCAAGCTGCTTACTTGGGGGTAGCCTTGGCCTAGGGGCTGGGGGACTAGGTGCTTTCTGCAGAGGGAGTTGGGTGATCTTTGCCAGCTGTTTGTGGTTTTGGGGAATGAGCCGAGAAAGGATGGTCCTACCATGGCTCCTGCAGGGGCCCTTGGGCCCTGCTTATCTGGGAGACCCTGTTGGGTCAATGCAGACGTGGATGCTAACGGATCGCTGGCCTGCAGCCACTCAGGGTCTTCTCAGGTTCTTCCCAACTTCGTTAGGGATGTGACTGTGCTGTCCCTCTCTGAAACTTCAGCTGATGGTTTTCCACCTGGGACAGTTTTGCCCTCAGCAGACATTTGTCCATGTAGAGACGTTTTTATTGACTTGGGAGGGTGCTAATGGCATCTAATGGTTAGAGGCCAGAGATGCTAGAACACACAGGACAGCCCCCCACAACAGAATGATTCAGCCTCCGTAATGCCAAGGCTGAGAAACTCTGCTTTCCCCATATTTCCCAAAGTGTGTTTCATGAAACACCTGTACCACCAGGGATCCGTGGCCAAATAGATTTGGGGAATGCTGGCTGCTTTCTCTCTTCGTGGGAGTTCCCGTTGAACAGCATTAGCCTGTTCAGGGCTCTGAGGAGTCCTGCAGTAGGGAAGCGCGCTTCCCGACCTGACGGCCAACGGCAGCCTGATGTTAGAACTCCCACCCACACCCCAGACCCGGCCTGGAAAGCCTGTCCTGGGAGGCCCCAGCATATGTGTATCTCGGGGCTGTGCCCCTCCCAGAGGTCCTTGCCGCGCTTTGCTGCTCCCTGGAGCCTTGTGAGGTACCAGACAGGTTGCTCTGGTGGGTGAAGAAGAAACCTTCCCATACCTGTGCAGTTTCACTTCCTTGTTTATAAAAGGTTGGGGAAGGGAGATGTCCGGGTGGGCCGGCTAACCAGAGAGGAGGGAGAAGGGCGCCTGTTCGTACTGAGTATTTGCTGTGTCTCAGGTCCTGGCGCTGGGGAGAGGCTGCGGGGGAGGGAAACCAGGCCTCTGCCCCGCGAAGCTCAGTTCTGATGGACATTCCATCCAGAGGGTGTGAGGTCCGTGTGCTTAGTGCATGGGCAGAAGGGGCTGCTCTCGGCTCTAGACTCTGGCTCAGGCGGCAGCCTCTCTAAGGAAGTGACCTGCACTAAGTAGGAGTGGTGGGAGGGATTTAAGTGTAATGGGAGGAAAGAGCATTCTAGGCAGAGGGAACGGCTTGTGCCAATTACTTCCCATGGTGAGAAGTAATGCGTTGCTTTCTAGAAAACTAGGACGTCAACAGGCATGGTGGGGAACGGGATTTTTTATTTTTGGTGGTAGTTTTATTGAGATATAACTCACATACTACGCAGTCCACCCATTTAATCAGTGTGCTTCGGTAGTTTTTAGTATATTCACAGAGTTGCACAATCTATTTTAGAATATTTTTGTCACCTTGAAAAGAAATCCCATACACTTTATTTTTTTTTATTTATTTTAAAAATATATTTTATTGATATTTTACAGAGAGGAAGG
Source organism: Antrozous pallidus (assembly GCA_027563665.1). NCBI lineage: Eukaryota > Metazoa > Chordata > Mammalia > Chiroptera > Vespertilionidae > Antrozous > Antrozous pallidus. The sequence continues at coordinate 106,668,802 of CM050516.1, forward strand.
GAGAGGGATAGAAAGTCAGAAATATCGATGAGAGAGAAACATCGATCAGCTGCCTCCTGCACACCTTGTACTGGGGATGTGCCCGCAGCCAAGGTACATGCCCTTGACTGGAATTGAACCCAGGACCTTTCAGTCCACAGGCTGATGCTTTAACCACTGAGCCAAACCAGTTTCGGCAATCCCATACACTTTAGCTATCAGTCTTCCGCCTCCTGACCCCCCAACCCCCTGTATACCCTAAACAACTCTAGTCTTACTTCTGTATAGTTGCCTGTCCTGGATATTTCATGCTATATGTGGCCTTTTGTGTTTGGCTTCCAACTGAGCATCATGTTTTCAAGGTTCAATCCTGTTGAATCATGTGCTAGTACTTCACTCCTTTTTATGTCTGAATAATGCTGTATTGTGTGGATATTCATTCAGCCTTTTGCTGATCCATTCACCTGCTGATGTACATCTGGGTTATTTTCTACCTTGTGGCCATTATACATAATGCTGCTAACATTGACACACAAGTTTTCATGTGGACGGACGTTTCATTTCTGTTGGGTAGATACCCAGGAGTCAAACTGCTGGGCCATATGGCAACTCTGCTTTTAACCCTCTGAGCACCAATTCCAGTGGCTGCACCTCTTACATCCCGCCCAGCAGCAGCGTATGAGGTTCTGGTTTCTCCACATTCTCTTGAACTCATTTTTTGACCCCAGCTCTCCTAGTGAGTGTGCAGTGGCATCTCATTTTGGTTTTGATTTGCATTTCCCTAATGAGTCATGATCTTTTCATGTGCTTATATCTCTTGGAGAGGTGTCTATTCAGATCCTTTGTCCATTTTTAAATTGGGTTGTTCTTGAGTTATAAGATTTCTGTATATTTTCTGAAGTCAAGACCCTTAGCAGGCAATATGATTTGCAAATATATTCTCCCATACTGTGACTTGTCCATTTACTTTCTTGGTAGTGTCCTTTGAAGTTCAAAAGTTTTGGTTTATTTTGTTGATTATGCAACAAGAATCCACTGTCACATTCAAGGTCATGAAGATGGACCTCTTATTTTCTTTGAAGAGTTTTATAGTTTTAATTCTTACATTCATATTTTTAATCCATTTTGGTATGGTGTAAGGTGAAGATCCAACTTTATGCTTCCACGTGGCTATCCAGTTGCCCAGATGAGCAAAGAGGATTTAAGCCACACCCCCTATGTAGCCAATCTTTGCAGCCTCTTGCTGGCTGTGTTGGAAAGAATTCATGGGCCATAATCTGGGTTTAAGAGTTTAGGAGTTTGGTGACCCATTAGCAATGTCTGCCCTGGGTGCTGAATAATATGCTGCTCAGCTGAGCTATGCAAAGTGTTCACTCCCTCCTCTGCTTTCTTCGGAGTGCATTGACCTGAGTTGGGGGTGCAAGTGTTGGCCCTGTGCCCATGTCCTGGTGTCTGCCCATAGGATGTGAGCCTGCACTTTGTGCTCTGGGGCTGCCTGCACGTCTACCAGCGCATGATCGACAAGGCTGAGGACGTGTGCCTGTTTGTGGCGCAGCCAGGCGAGCTGGTGGGGCAGCTGGCTGTGCTCACTGGGGAGCCCCTCATCTTCACGCTGCGAGCCCAGCGAGACTGCACTTTCCTGCGGATCTCCAAATGCGACTTCTATGAGTACGACCGGGCCCTATGTTGGGGGGACTGGCCCTTAGGGGCCCTGACTCCCTTCTGTCATGGGAGAGGCCACGCCTCTGAAGGCTTACACCTTAACAGGGGAGCTTTGGGCCCTTCCAGCCCCTCCTCCGGGCTGTCACCCACCCTGCCCACTTGCTCAGGGCAGTTCCAAGACACCCCCAACCATGCGTCTCTGCCCTCCGTCTGCACCGCAGGATCATGCGGGCACAGCCCAGTGTGGTGCTGAGTGCCGCGCACACGGTGGCTGCGAGGATGTCACCTTTTGTGCGCCAGATGGACTTTGCCATCGACTGGACAGCCGTGGAGGCTGGACGAGCGCTCTACAGGTGCCAGTCCGCCCTCGCCCCCACCCATACCCCTACCCCCACCTCGCCGCTCAGCCCTGCCTCAGTCCAGGCTGGATCCTGTATGATGCACATCCCACTCCAGACAGGGCGACCGCTCCGACTGCACCTACATCGTGCTCAACGGGCGGCTGCGCAGCGTCATCCAGCGTGGCAGTGGCAAGAAGGAGCTGGTGGGCGAGTACGGCCGCGGGGATCTTGTCGGCGTGGTGAGCGCGGCTACACCCACTGACCTCTGACCTCTCCCAGGCCAGTTTTCCTCCCTGCCCCCAAAATACACACCATCTCGGGGAGTCTGACCGGGTGGTGAACTTCTGTGACTCGCCCAGCCCTGTTGGGCCTTATGGCAACTCTGCTTCCACGAGTTGGGGTGGGGACCTCATCAGGATGGTGACTGACGGCCCCCAGACCTCTCCCGTCAGATCCCGGCCCCGGGGAACCCTGTACGCCCTCTCCCGGACCCCTAACGGGTAGTGGGGCTTGGTTCCTTCCACCCCCCGTCAGGGGGACACTGAGTAGAGCGGCTCCGCTCCTCGGCCTCCCTTACCTGTTCTGCCCATCGGAGCTCCTGGCTCCGCATCCGGTCATGCACGTGGTCCCCCAGGTGGAAGCGCTGACCCGGCAGCCGCGCGCCACCACGGTGCACGCTGTGCGCGACACAGAGCTGGCCAAACTCCCCGAGGGCACCCTGGGCCACATCAAACGGCGGTACCCGCAGGTGCGACTCCGTGGGGTGTGGGCCGGCTGACGGGTGGGGCGGGCCGGAGGGGGCAGGGCCTGATGTTTGGAAGTGGGGAGTGTAGGCGGGACTTCTGAAGTGAGGCGGGAGGAACACGAGGGGAAGGTGGGCTTGCACTGGGCCCCTCCAGTCCTGCCGGACGCCAATCTCCACGCCCCAGGTCGTGACCCGCCTCATTCACCTGCTGAGCCAGAAAATCCTGGGGAATTTGCAGCAGCTGCAAGGACCTTTCCCAGGTGAGACCCGGAAGGTGCCCCAGATGCTGGGGGACACAGTCCACACTAGGAGTGGGGGGGGCCTGACCCAGGGCATGCTAGGAAACCCAAGTCCAGCTCCGGGCGGCTTTGCAGAAGGAGGGCTTCGAGCTCCGCCCATGCTGCCTGGAGGGAGTTAGGTGCCTGGGCGTGCCGGGCATGGGCTACTGCCTATGAAATCTAAAATGTCACTTCTGTTGGGGGCAGAGTTTTAGGGGTGAGCTTCGTTCCAGGCGGCAGGACTTGATTGAAGGATGGAGAACAGGATATGCTGGGAAATGGAGCTCCTGGGGTGGTGTTTGCTCTGCCCAGGGCCTGTTGAGAAGGGGCCTCTGGAGTTATCGCACCCTGGGAGGTGTGATTTCCATGAACTAGGGAGCCCTGGGAAATGGAGTTGGATGTGAGTTGTATGGAAATATAGGACTGAGAACGGCAACCTCTTTGCCTCCCTTTTACCCCAGGGGCTTCTGCCCCATCAGCCTTGACCCCTGGCTCCCCCAGGGTGGTGGCAGTGGTGAGCAGTTGCCAAGAAGCGCCTCAGCCCATGGTCAGGGGCCCTCCTCCCCCACAGCCCTGAATTGTGTAGACCAGTGGTCGGGAAACTGCAGCTCACGAGCCACATGCGGCTCTTTGGCCCCTTGAGTGTGGCTCTTCCACAAAATACCACGGCCTGGGCGAGTGTATTTTGAAGAAGTGGCGTTAGAAGGAGTTTAAGTTTAAAAAATTTGGCTCTCAAAAGAAATTTCAACCATTGTCCTGTTGATATTTGGCTCCGTTGACTAATGAGTTTGCCGACCGCTGGTGTAAACAAATGCTCGAGCCATCCTTGACGGGAGCCTTGGGCAGCCTTGGGGCTAGAGACGGCAAGATTTGGGGCTTCCAAGCGCCCCTCTGCTGACGCTCTGCGGAAAAGGCCGTTTTGCTCTGGCCAGGTGATCAGCGGTTAGAGCACCGTCCCTGATTTGCAGCTCAGCGCCCCCCCCCCCCCCCCCCCCGTCAGGATGAGAGCGGGAGGCAACCAATCTCTCCCTCTCTCTCTCTCTCTCTCTCTCTCTCTCTCTCTCCCTCTCCCTCTCCCTCTCCCTCTCCCTCTCCCTCTCCCTCTCCCTCTCCCTCTCCTTCTCCCTCTCTCTCTCTCATCAATGTTTCTCTCTTCTCTCCCTCCCACACCCTCTCTTCCACTCTCTAAAAATCAATGGAAAAAATGTCTTCACTCCCCCAGTGAGGGAAAAACAGAAAAAGAAAAGGCGTATTCCAGTGAGCACCTGGTGTGCTGGGCGCTGCGCGGCATGGGGTGGGAGTGCACAGCAGGCCCTAGAGGGGCGTACAGCCACAGGCAGAGCACCAGACAGTGCTGTGAAGACGGCGAAAGAGGTCTGGATTGAGGGTGACTAGCTTCACAGCGGACGGCGATCTGAGACGAGATAGGGCTGGACATTGAAGAGAACTGTGAGGGTTCTGCACACAGGTTTGGGGATTTTGAAATACCTTGAGAAGGACAGTGAGTGAGGGGAGAAAAGGCCAGGGCAGCCGCCCAGGGCCTCGGGCCCGGAAAGGCATTGGAGCCTGTTCGGAGTGAAGCGGCCGGAGGCAGAGAGGCTCCGCAGGCCTGGTGGCTAGTGGGGGTGTCGGGGAGTTCATGGAGACGCTGGGAAGCAGTAGATGGGCCAAAGGTGTATTTGTTTCTGCTTAGTTTTGTGTTCAAGTCTCCTCAGTGGACAGAGGCACCCAAGCCAGCACGGGGCGGGCGCCGATGGGTGCACACAGCACTGTGGGTGCCATTGAGGACATTAGAGCCAAAATTGAAGGCTGTGGCCCAGGATCCTCACCGTGCTCTCACTGAGCCTCAGCTTCGGGGCGTGGGGCAGGGGTTTCTGAGAAGGAGGAAGAGGGTCTCCCTCTCCAGACACGGCTGCACAGCAGATTTCATCCTTTGGGGTCTCAGCAGGCTCGGGACTGGGTGTCCCCCCTCACTCGGAACTCACCAACCCAGCCAGCAACCTGGCCACCGTCGCAGTCCTGCCTGTCTGTGCAGAGGTGCCCATGGTGGCCTTCACACTGGAGCTCCAGCATGCTCTGCAAGCCATCGGTCAGTCTGATCTGCGGGGCAGGGCGCGTGTGGGCGGGGACTGGCCAGTGGGCGGAGACGCCCAGCGGGCCATGGCGGGTGGGGGAGAGTGGGGCCACGGGAGTGGGGTGGGGTGCTCTGTTCTGGGAGAGGCCCCAGCTCTGTTGGCCTGCGTTCCTAACCTCTCTTCCTTACCCTCCGCAGGCCCCACACTCCTCCTCAACAGCGACATCATCCGGGCGCGCCTGGGCGCCTCCGCACTGGACAGGTGTGTGTTGGGGTGCGGGGGTGGGTGTGAGGGACGAGCTTGAGTGTAGGATTCTTTCAGATGCAATTTCAGATCTAGGCTGTGGGCTGGGGAGTATGCTTCCCACCTGTCTAGTTAGTGGAACGAATCCACCCCTGGAGGGATGCGTGTGGGAGCCTAGGTGTCTAAGTCCCACCCCCACCTCCACCCCACCCCAGCATCCAGGAGTTTCGGCTGTCGGGATGGCTGGCCCAACAGGAGGACACCCACCGCATTGTGCTCTACCAGACGGACTCGTCGCTGACGCCCTGGACCGTGCGCTGCCTGCGCCAGGCCGACTGCATCCTCATCGTGGGCCTGGGCGACCAGGAGCCCGCGCTTGGCCAGGTCTGAAGACCGTCCACGGTGACTCCCTCTCGGACCCGTCCCCACCCTCCGGTGCTTGCACCAGTGCCACATGCACCGTCGCCGTGGGGCTAGGCTGAATCTCAGGGACTCAAGTCATTGGTGTAGGACAGTGGTCGGCAACCACGGCTCGTGAGCCACATGGGGCTCTTTGGCCCCTTGAGTGTGGCTCTTCCACAGAATACCGCGTGCGGGCACGCACGCTCAGCGTTGTTGAAACCTCGTGGCCCACGCGCAGAAGTCGGTGTTCGGCCTGGGCGAGGCTATCGTGAAGAAGTGGCGTTAGGAGAAGTGGGAGTGTCAGTTGGGTGGGCCATGGTAGATGCGCGCATGTGGCTCGGGAGCCACGGTTTGCTGACCACTGGTCTAGGGGATGGGTGACACTTGCCCTCCGCCCTGCAGCTGGAGCAGATGCTGGAGAACACAGCGGTGCGCGCCCTCAAGCAGCTGGTCCTGCTGCACCGGGAGGAGGGCCCGGGCCCCGCACGCACCGTCGAGTGGCTCAACATGCGCAGCTGGTGCTCCGGACACCTGCACCTGCGCTGCCCCCGCCGCCTCTTCTCGCGTCGCAGTCCTGCCAAACTGGTGAGGGCGGACCCAGAGAAAAGGCCCCTCCTCAGACTTGGCTGGGGTGTGGCAACAGGGACGCGCTTAGGGACCTGCGTAGCTGCAGGGATCCAGATGCTCCCTCCTACGCCCCATCCTTACGGGTCGTCTCCCTGTTCCCATCCCAGCATGAGCTGTATGAGAAGGTGTTCTCCAGGCGCGTGGACCGGCACAGCGATTTCTCCCGCCTGGCGCGGGTGCTCACTGGCAACACCATCGCCCTGGTGCTGGGTGGGGGCGGAGCCAGGTGAGGGGCGTGGCCAGCACTGGCCGGGTGGTGCCCCAGGGGTGGAGCTTACTGGGGTGAAATCCCATAGGGATCTTGTTCCTGGTCAGTGGGGAGCTGGAGAAGGAACTGTCCTGGGAGAGCAGCCAAAGGGGTTCCCAGCGGGTCAGCAGGGCTCCTCTTCCTTGCAGGGGCTGCTCACACATTGGGGTGCTGAAGGCGTTAGAAGAGGCCGGGGTCCCTGTCGATCTAGTGGGCGGCACTTCTATCGGCTCCTTCATTGGGGCCCTGTATGCCGAAGAGCGAAGCGCCAGCCGAACTAAGCAGCGGGCCCGAGAGTGGGCCAAGGTGTGTGTTGGGGGGCCTCCCCATCCCAGAAGCACCCTAAAACACGATCCCATGGGAGCTTCTGAGTTTCTCCCAACCTGTTCCTGATTTAACTTGTGGACACAACGAAATATCTTCAGAACTTTGGATGACCTCTATCACATTTTGGCTGGTGACCTCAGCCCCCCATCCCCAGCTTGAGCAATTAGCACTCTTAGTGACCCTTGTTAGTGACCCCAGGTGATTCCTGTTTCACCCCAGCTGCCCCCCTTACCCCTAGAGCATGACTTCCGTGCTGGAGCCCATGCTGGACCTCACATACCCCGCCACATCCATGTTCACGGGGTCCGCCTTCAACCGCAGCATCCACCGCGTCTTCCAGGACAAGCAGATTGAGGTGCGCCCTCTCCCCACCTGCTTTGACCTGCCCCTGTCCTCAGGTGTCCCCACTTCTCCCCAACCTTGGTCCTTGTCCTCACAGGACCTGTGGCTGCCATACTTCAACGTGACTACAGACATCACTGCCTCAGCCATGCGCGTTCACAAAGACGGTGGGTGCCCCGGCCGGCCCCACGCATCTGTGGCCACGTGGGGAGGGGGCAGGCGGGGCAGCCAGGCGTCTGGGACACTGTTAACATGAGTGACCGTCCGTCCCGACCTGATTGCCAGCACTAACCATCACCCACTAATGCCCCAGAGGTCCCAGGTATGTCTGACCTCAGGGTGGGGACCGGGAAGTAGTCGGGTGCCTCACCCCCTCACGCCATCCCTGCAGGCTGCGTGTGGCGCTACGTCCGGGCCAGTGCCTCCTACTGCCCCTACCTGCCCCCGCTCTGCGACCCCAAGGACGGGCACCTGCTGGTGGACGGGTGCTACGTCAACAACGTGCCAGGTCAGCGAGCCCACCGGGCTGGCGGGCCTCTGAGCGTGTCTGAGCGTGTCTGTGCGTGTCTGTGTCTGTGTGTCCCACTGGGCAGGCTCCCTATGGCGATACGTGCGCGCCAGCATGACGCTCTCGGGCTACCTGCCCCCGCTCTGCGACCCCAAGGACGGGCACCTCCTCATGGACGGCGGCTACATCAACAACCTGCCAGGCAAGTGGCTGCCCGCTCGCTCGTGTGCGCACAGGCACGCGGGCAAGCTGAGCGCGTGGGCCCGCGCACAGGCACGCACGCAGACAGGCGCCCAGAGGACGTGTGTGCGAGCGGACCTGCGCAGGGCACTGGACACATACACCTACATGACGAGCAGATACGTGAGGAGCCGAGGACAGGCGTGTGCAGTGGAGACTGTACCCATAGGAAAGATGCAGAGGAGTGCACACGGACATCTACAGCACCGGACGTGGGATAGAAGGGCCGTCTTTACGTGCGTCTGCTCCCGTGCGCATTGTCACAGACACTCAGAAGGCAGGTAGGGTACTCCCGTAGGCAAGGTTAGGCGCACGTGCACGGATAAAGACACATCAGTGAAAGTGGGTACATGTCCTCACACCCCCGTCTATCCACACTCGCCCTCATGCTTTCTAAGATGTGCGTTCAGTGTACACACTGAGGTCGGTAGAGCACCTGCAAGACCAAGTCAAGTGTCCTTTCACGCCCTCTGACTTGTGTGCGGAATAGAGGCGGGCCGGTTTGTCATTTAAAGTCACCTGCCCAGACGCGTGCATACACAAGTTCACACCTTCACTGGCTGCGCACACTTGCAGTCCTGTACGCCAGGGCTTGGCAAACTCTGCCATGAAGGACAAATCCGACCCCTGCCTGATTTTGTCAATGAAATTTTATTGACATACAATCACACCCAGCATTTACTCATTGTTTGTGGCTGCTTTCTTGCCATAATAGCATAGTTGACCATGTGGCCAGCCAAGCTGAAATTATTTTCTGTTGGCCGTTTCCAGAAAAAATTTGCCAACTCTTGTATAGGTGCTCTGTACATATACCCGCACTAACATCACCACACACCTTCTGGGTGTCTGAACCCGTGGGTAGATAGGCATATTTGGATGCACAGGGAAACACAGGCGTGGATCTAGGTACTTGATGACTTAAAAGAATACAGACACGCCCAGGGATGTGTTCAGGGATGTAGGCACGCCCAGTGTGTGTGTTCACAGAGACACGGGACAGGAGAGGCACACAGACAGGAGAAGGACACGTGCCATAGGCATGCACACTCAGACATGAGGGACACGTGGAGAGTCTGACAGACTGGTTTTCTGGGCTGAGTGTGGTTATAGGACCCTGTCCCTATCCCCCCCCAGGTTTGCCCAGACCCACTCAGGGACCCTCAGTGGGCCACATGGACCCACGGACACACCACCCTCCCTGCTGGGCCCTCCCCTTTTACCTCTGTTCTGCTTCTGTTCTTGGCTCTCTGCCCCTTGCCACAGCTCCAGATTCTCTCTTCTTCCATTCCTCTAACTCTTGATCTCTTTCTCCTCCCAAATCTCTTGCTAATTCTGCTTCCCTGCACTTCTCTCTGTGGCCCTTCTCCTGCCGTCTTTACTTCTTGCATCTCTGTCTCCAAGTGTCTCTACATCGCTCTCCTCCCACTTCCCTGTCCTGCCTTTCCCCCAGCAATTTTATCCCTCTGTCTCCAACCCCTGTATCCTTCTGGCGTGGTTCCTCACTTCTAAAAGCTCCGACATCTGACCCTGTCTCCTCCCCATCATGGCCATCACTTTCCATGCCATTTGCATGCCAACATGCTGTTTGCATGGGTTGTTTTGCATGACATTGCATGATGGTGTCTGTGGGACTGGGTTAGACTTTTCCGCTCTGGGCCCTGGTGGGGAGCCGCCCGCTGACCCCCTGGCCCCACAGCGGACATCGCCCGCAGTATGGGTGCCAAGACAGTCATTGCCATCGACGTCGGGAGCCAGGACGAGACAGACCTCAGCACCTACGGGGACAGCCTGTCTGGCTGGTGGCTGCTGTGGAGGCGGCTCAACCCGTGGACGGACAAGATCAAGGTTCCAGACATGGCTGAGATTCAGTCCCGCCTGGCCTACGTGTCCTGCGTACGCCAGCTGGAGGTTGTCAAGTCCAGCTCCTACTGCGAGTACCTGCGTCCCCCCATCGACTGCTTCAAGACCATGGACTTCGGGAAGTTTGACCAGATCTATGTGAGTGGGTAGGAGTGGCCTGGCGTCGGTGCGGGGCTGGCAGAGCTTTGCCACGAACGATGAGAGCAGCGCGAGGGGGAGGGTTCCAGACGCCCTGCCCAGATGGGAGCTGTGGAGAAAGGAGCAGTCATCAGTTAATGATGTCTGTATTGACCGGGCCATGGAACATGCCCACATGGTGTGTGTGAACTAAGCTTCTTTTGTGCCAGCTGCACTACCTGACACTGTAGAGATTTCTGCATGGGTGGGCATGGGAACAGTGATCGACTAGTACTGTCTGCCACAGGTAAGTGAAAGAAGGAGCGGTGTGTACATCGTGTGCCACTGGCCCTGAGAAATGTGCGCATGGCCCAAGCCACTGCCCAGAGACCCGAGAAAAAATGTCTGATGCTCTTCCCGGGCTGGTGGGAAAGTGTGCCCTGATGGGTTAGTGGGGTCTGTAGGGGTATGGGAGCTGGCGATACCCACACGGGTACTGCATACATGGAGAACTTGAAGTAAAGTTGCCACCACCATCTCAATTCATGTGGTACTTGGCCCACTGCATGGGGATGAGGAGGAAAGGTCATGAAATGATGGATTGGTAATGTCTGGCAGGGGCACAGGATGGGGGACGTGGGCCAAGGGTGCTGCATATGGCTGACTCCAAAATAGGGTAAGCCTCAATTGCTCGTGCCCCCAAAGCAGCATGCTTTTGAGGGGCCAGGCCAGGGGCAGGCAACGTGGAACTAAGCAGAGGACCAGGTGGAGAACATCTGGGGGAGTCGCAGCATGGATGGCTCCAGTCCCATCTTTTCCTGCAGGATGTGGGCTACCAGTACGGGAAGGCTGTGTTTGGGGGCTGGAGCCGGGGCGACGTCATTGAAAAGATGCTCACAGACCGGCGTTCTGCTGACCTGATTGAGAGCCGCCGTGCAGACGTAAGCGGGGACTCCCCCAGCCCCTTGGGTCTCCCAAACCTTAGATGACCCCAGATCTCCCTGGGTTTCTCTGAACTCCTCTGGCCAGAGAACGTTCCTTAGGATGGGTCCCCAAGGCACAATCCCCCAACACCCAGGATGCCACGGAGCCTCTGAGACCCTCACCCATGTCACCCCACAGGTGCTGGCCTTCCCCAGTTCCGGCTTCACTGACTTGGCGGAGATTGTGTCCCGGATCGAGCCCCCCACCACCTATGTTTCTGATGGCTGTGCTGATGGTGAGGGCGCCTCCAGAGGCAGGGCGAAGCCCGGGGTCAATGGGCTGTGGCTGGAAATGCCAGCCCTGCCCACGTCCCCTCACTGTCACGCTGCTCCCCGAATTCTAGGGGAAGAGTCAGATTGTCTGACGGAGTATGAGGAGGATGCAGGACCTGACTGCTCACGCGATGAAGGGGGCTCTCCCGAGGGCGCCAGCCCCAGCACCGCCTCTGAGATGGTGAGTGAGCTGCCCGGGCCCCCTGGGCCGATGACACACGGGTTGTGCTGAGTGACCTGTCCCGGGGCCTGTTCTGTGTGTGACGTGGGGGCTCCTGTTCCACAGGAGGAGGACAAGCCGGCTCTCAGGCTCCGGCGCTGCCCACCACAGGACACCTCCAGCTCGCCCGCAGACGCCTGAGGACCACGGGCCCCGGAGCTGGGCTGCGGGGCCATGGGGGCTGCTCCCCCACTGCCTGCTGCTGTGCCTGTGACCTCCCTGGTCTCCCGGAACCTCCAGGGCCCACACACTGGATTGCTGCCCCTCCAAGAGGGCAGCACTGCACTGATGACCTTGAACAGTCATTCCCAATAAACCCTCTATTCTTGGAGGAGGGCCCACGTCATTCTTTGGGTTCAGGGGATCTCACTCCACCTTCCATGCTTAGGATGGCTGGGGCTGGAGCTTGCCACAGTGACCACGTACCCAGCCTCAGGCTGAGCTCCATGAGCTGTGTGTGCCATCCCAGAGTCCACCTAGAGTCCCACAGCTGACCGCGGGCCTCCAGGTGCTACAAGCCCGCCCCGGGGATCCCAGATGTCCCTGGGAGTCTGTCCTGACACCACTCATTCGCCCGGCCCTGGGCTGGTCACACTCCAAAGTACTCCCAAGTTTTCTGTGTTTCTCTCACGTGCACTGCTGAGCCTGGTTCCTGAGAGACACGTCGTGTGCATGCACAGGTACACATACAGATACAGACAGGCACAGAGTTCAATGACTTTATTCTGTTTCCCAGGCATTGTCCCTACTGTGTGCTCAGCTGAGGTCACACAGAATGAGCCATCCCTACTGTGCACTCTTGCCCACTGTCCTGGCATGTTGGTTAAGAGCTTAACAGTGTGGAGCCAAACTGCCTTATGTGAAACCCAGTCTGGCCTCTTAACAAAACTTGGGGCCTCAGTTCCACCTGTGAGGTGGGGGTGCTGATAGCATCTGCCTCATCGGGCATTTCTATTACTGGACTCTCCTGCCAGCAGGATTGGATTGGAGGGGATAAGGCTGGAGGCCAGAGACGAGAGAGAGAGAGAGAGAGAGAGAGAGAGAGAGAGAGAGAGAGAGAGAGAGGCCTAAATTAGGGAGCGGACATGGGGACGGTGAGGAGAGAAATGCCCAAGAAACATCTACACTAATAAGAGAGAAACATGCACATTGGCCATCACTCTGTTATGCCCACCAACCAATCAGGGAATATGCAAATTATAAGGACAAAGATGGCGGCTGCCCAGGTGCTCCAGTGGCCGGGCAGGACAGGAAGCCGCTCCGAGAGGGAGGGCAGGCGGCAAAGGGACTTAGGAGCGGCACTCTGGCCCCAGCGAAGACGAAGGGGGCAGACTCTGGCTGGAGCCCACAGCGAAGACAAGAGGCAGACTGGCCGGAGCGAAGGCCTGGGTCCCGGTGCCGGAGGATTGAACCCACAAGACCGGTGCTGGAAGCCAGGGGAGGAAAGCCTATTGCACGAATCTCTTCGTTTACAATAAAGTTGGGCAGAACAGAGACTGGTGGGCGTGGGGAGGCGAGGTTGGGGGTGCCGAGGAGGATGAGGGGAGGTTGGCACAAGGGATGGGGGAACATCTTTACGGAGGCAGGATGAGGGGAAAGGAGAGGGAGGACTCCATTTAGAACTTGGTGAGTGTGAGGAGCTGAAGGGACCATCAGAGGGTGGGGGAGGGGGGCTGGCAGGGGCTGTGGACATTTGGGGACAGGCACTTAGGAGAGAGCTGTGTCAGGAACATATCCAAGGTGTCAGGACAGTGGTGGAGACTGATGCTGTAGGGAGAGAGGTGCAGGAAGAATGTGGCAGGTAAACACAGCCTGGGGCTGTGTGTTGGTCCTACTGTGTGTGGATGCTCTCCCTACATGAACCTCTGAGCTTCTGGCCTTGAAATAGCCTGCGATTTAAACCTGCTGAGTGGGGTGGGCTTCCTTCCTAATTCTGGTGACCCTGCGTTTAGGGGTACTGCTCTTCAAGGGGGAGAGGGGTTGAGTTGAGCTTGAGAGGGGCTGGAGCATCCCAGAGTCCCAGTTACCATGCGAAGCACCACGGCTAGGGACTCGGAGATTTAGTATCCCGGTCCTATAGGCTGTGGGTCTGCGACCAAGGTGTCTGCAGGGCTGGTTTCTCTTGGCCTGTAGATCGGCCCTTGGTCCCTGTGTCTCCACCTGGTCTTCCCTCTGCATGGCCGTGTCTTAGTCTCTTCTTCTAAGAACACCCATTACATTGGGTCAGTGCCCACCATAACAGGCTTATTTAAAAAATACTTTTATTCCCGTGACACCACAATACCCTTACATGATATTATTCTACAATGTCATTATAATATTTGATATTTGACAACAGCATATTATACAATTATCCCAAATAAACTTACAAACTAATTCTTTGAATGTTGGGCAGCAACTTTAAAAAAGGATAGGAAAGGAATTAATCCCTTTCAGAAGGAATTAAGGCACTGGGAAGGCATCCGAGCATTCTATCTTGGCCCCTCTGGCCCTTTTGCCAAGAGGGACCCTCTTCTTATTATCCAAATACACACAGCTGTGCATGAACTTTCTTTTCTTTTCTTTTTTAAATATATATTTTATTGATTTTTTTACAGAGCAGAAGGGAGAGGGATAGAAAGTCAGAAACATCGATGAGAGAGAGACATCGATCAGCTGCCTCTTGCACGCCCCCTACTGGGGATGTGCCCGCAGCCAAGGTACATGCCCTTGCCGGAATCGAACCTGGGACCCTTCAGTCCGCAGTCCGTCGCTCTATCCACTGAGCCAAACGGGTCTCGGCATGATGCGTGAGCTTTCAGTTCAAGCTGAGGCTGAAGCCTCTGGGCAGCTGGCACCATAGATCTGTCTCTCGACCAATGGCGTGAGCTGGGCCCTCTCTGGAGAAGAAACCTGGGTCCCCCGAGATATGTGATCAGTACCGGGACCCCGCCAGCAGGCGAGGGGACCCCAAGGCAGGTGCTGGACGTGGAGGCCACGGGGGCATAGACTACAAAGGAGACAGAACTGAACCTCACATCACCCTGTTTGGCCCCGGAGGATGGCTGGTTAGCCAGAGACGGGTAAGATTCCTCAGGGAAGGAACAACCTAAGACAGGCACAGTCGCAGAAGGGCCAACAGGAGAGAACTAAAAGGTCAACAGAGGTGGGGCACAGACCCTCATCCACAAACCTTGCAGAGGCTTGAATTCTCACCCCTCCTGAGGAAGGTCTCCTACCCCCACGGCTGCTACGCCTCCCACGCACAACTCACACCGGGACCCAGGTGGCAGACAGAGACTCGGCCAGCAATAGCTGCCCTATATCTAAATTTAGTTTATTACCAGTAATGCTGAGGACCTACTAAAAAATGCAAATATTCCTTTCCACAAGTATTTACTGGGTAAACTAAGATTTCTGCTTGAGTATTAAAATTGACAGTAAAATAGTAATCAAGTTTTCAGATTAATTTAAATTGGACAAGTGAAATAAGTCAATACTCAAGAAAATCTAACTGTACTGGACAAAAAGCTTTTCCTAAAACATTAACTAAATTATCTATTAGTAGTTCAGCTCACTGCAAAATTGCCTAACATCCAAAGAACCTAAAGCAGTAATATTTGTGTGCAAAAATTAAAATTTAAAATTACCAAGACTGCAAGATAAAATTTCCAAAAGCCCCTATTAACCAAAAAAAAGGGGGGGGGGGAAAGTGGGGTAATATCATGTAAGGAAAAATATCCTATAAGTAAAATACATGTAGAAAATTCTTACTCCAGAAAAGAAAATTCCATTTGTAAAACCAGCTGCAGGACACCCATGAAAAAACACACATGGTGTCAAAATAAGCCAAAGGAAAATCATTTAGGCAAAAATAAAAAGAATCCCAAGTCTATTTTGCAGAGAGGATCCCTTTGTTAACCTTTGGTCGAGAATGTGTTTGTGTGTTTGCAGAGAACAACTCCAAGACCAAGTGGGTTCCTGCGACTGTGAGGAACTGACGGGCCTGTTCCAGCCACGAGGACGGTCCAGAGATGGGGGACACTGACGACGCCTTGCCATGCTAGCAGTCGGCAGCTGTGCGTTGCTGCAGGTGGCCCAGGACCAAACCAGAGAGGATGGATCTTGCATTGCCACGATGTGTCCACCATCGGGATACCATTGCTGACATGTACACATGAAGAACTATTTGACATTGAAACTGGGACTCAGAACAGTTGGGCATTGAAACTGACACACAAACTTTTTTTGCTCTTATACGTTTGTTTTCAGTATGCAGAGGCAAGATATTTTTGAAGAAAAGAAACAGGGGAGAGTGATTGATATAGAGGCAGGGTGGCCTTGAACAGGCTGTCAAGCTACAGGGGAAGGCTGGAGTGGATGGGAGGCAGATGCTGGGGGAGATCAACCGAAGGACTTGTATGCATACATATGAGCATAACCAATGAATGAAAGACTCTGGGGTGGGGAGGGGGGCAGGTGGGGACATGTGCTGGGGGTAAGGGAGGCTGGGGGGAGGATATTGGGGGGGGGAGGAAAACATGTACTACTATTAAATATAAGTTACATTGTAAATAAAATTGAAAAATAAATAAATAAAAATAAAAAATACTTTTATTGATTCTAGATGGGAAAGGAGAGGAAGAAAGAGGTAGGAACATCAATGATGAGAGGGAATCATTGATTGGCTGCCTCCTACACGTTGGACCAAGCCTGCAACCCAGGCATATGCCCTTGCCCAGAATTGAACCTGGGACCCTTGACTCTGCAGGCTGACATTCTATCCACTGAGCCAAACCGGCTAGAGCACAGGCACATTTTTTACTTAATTACCTTGCTAAGCACTCTCTTTCCAAAATACTCACATTCTGAAGCCCTGAGGATTAGGGCTTCAACATGAACTGGGGTGGGAGCGACAGTTCACCCATAAACCAGGGAAAATACGTGTGGCATGGGGAGGCAGCCTGGGGGACTGGCCTGGGTCAAACCACCTGATTTGGATTCCTATTTCTTCCAATTCCCCGATTTTGCGAGCAAAAGACCTGCCTTTTCTGAAGTTTGGTTCCCGTGTGAGTTTCTTACACTCTGTAACTAGTGACCACAAATTTGGTGGCTTCCATAACAACACACATTTATTCTTACAGTTGGAGGGCAGAATGTTGAATTAAACGACTTCTCCCTTCGGGGAACTGGTCTCAGGTGTCAGCGCCAGCCACCAGCCGCAGGGACACTGCCAGCACCAGGAGGCCCCTCTGCCTTCCCCTCGAAGCTCACAAGGCCTGGCCTCTCCCAATTTTGAACATTCAGCCCAAGACTGTCCTTGTCAATGTCTTCACCGCAAGTGCTCTCCACCCCACCCTCACTCACACTGTTTGAATTGCACCAGTATTCTTCCTTTTCCTTTTTTATTTTTTAATCCTCACTGGAGGACATGTTTTCATTGATTCTAGGGCGTGGAGAGAGAAACGTTGATGTGACAGAGAAACTTTCATCAGTTGTCTCCCATACACGCCAGGACCGGCCACCTGGGTATGTGCCCTGACCAGGAATCAAACCCACAACCTTTAGTGCACAGGGCAATGCTCCAACCAACTGAGACACACTGGCCTGGGTGAACCAATATCCTTTCCGCGCCCCCAGACTTCATAGCTGTGCCCTGAAGTCCTTTGCTCTGAGCAGCTGAATAAGTCTGTTCTCACAGTACCTCTTCAGACTGTCTACACCTCCACCCGCCCTCCCTTTCCTTGCCTTTACGAAACAGTCACTCTCCGCAGCCACTCTGTTTAAAATTTATTCTATTGGTTTTTTACAGAGAGGAAGGAAGAAAGAAATCCAGAAACATCGATGAGAGAGAAACACCAATCAGCTGCCTCCTGCACACCCCCCCAACTGGGGATGTGCCCTCAATCAAGGTACGTGCCCTTGACCAGAATTGAACCTGGGATCCCCCAGTCCACAGGCCGACGCTCTGTCCACTGAGCCCAACTGACCAGGGCTCTCCACAGTCATTTTACACATCACTTCTGCAAAGCCCGCTGAGCTGTCTGCACAGTTCTTGTCTGATGTCTTGTCTGATGTCTTGTCTGATGTCTTGTCTGATGTCTTGTCTGATGTCTTGTCTGATGTCTTGTCTGATGTCTTGTCTGACGTTTTGCCTGATGTTTTGCCTGCGGCTACAAAGCCCTCCACGGCCTGCCGTGCACTCTCCCACCCCTGTGCCGGGCACAGTGCCTAGCACACACTAGGTGCTCACTGAAAAATGCCTTTTCTTTTTTTTTCCTCATCCAAAAAGTGAAGATATTTTTCCATTGATTTTTAGAGAGAGTGGAGGGGAGAAGGGTAGGAAAGGAGAGAGTGCGAGAGAAACATTGAAAAAGAAACCTTCACGAGAGCTCCTGGCTCTTAGTAGGTGCTCAGTCAATGTTTGTTGAATGAGATCAAGCCCTCAAGACAAAGAAAAGATGCCTGCGATGCCTCTCACTCCCTCAGAACCACGCTGAGACCACACTGATGTTCCTTTTCTTTTAATATCTTTTTTAATTGATTTCAGAGACAGGAAGGGAGCGGGGGAGAGGGATATAAACAATGATGAGAGAAGCATTGGTTGGCTGCCTCCTGCACACCCCCTCCGGAGGATTGAGCCCCAAACCTGGGCACGTGCTCTGACCAAGAATCAAACCATGACTTCCTGGTTCATGGGTCAACACTCAACCGCCACGCCACACTGGCGGGACAGTCTTTCCTTTTTATGACCTAGAGCACCAGCAGCAGCAATAGCCGTGGTAACTAATTATGGCAGGATTGCCAGAGAGCAGGCATATGCTCTCTGACTTCTCACAGTAGCTCTAAGGAGAAAACGTTATGATCCTCTAGAAGGGGAAATGGAGGCTCAGAGAGGGGTCTAAGTTGCACAGTTGTTGGGAGATGGGGTCAGAGTTCATGTCAGTAAGCTTACTCACCGTCCTGTGCTGTTTCCCCGGGGGGTGGGTTTGTTGAGGTTCCCATCATAGTCTGCAGTCCTGGGAGCAGCACTTGATCCCAGGAAAGAAGTCCTCCATGGGGCAGAAGGAGTCCCCTAAAACCTACTGCTAAGGTGCCCCAAGTCTCACCAACTTAGACTGGCTTCAGCCTTCATTCATCCTGGGCAGGAATGGACCCCTGGAACTTTGGAGTTGGAAAGGAGTCTGTTATGACCTGGATTGTGCTCCTCAACTCATAGGTTGAAATCTTAAGCCCCAGCACTTAAGCCCCTGACTCCACAGGCAGATAAGATCTTTAAAGAGATAACTAGGTCTTTGGGGGTGTCCTAAGCCACCATGACTAGTATCCTGATACATAGAGGAAGCTTACACACACACACACACACACACACACACACACACACACACACACAGAGGAAGACCATGGGAAGATGGGAAGAACATCATGTATGTACCAACAAATGCCAAGACCACCAGCAGCTAGGAGAGAGGCACGGGACAGTCCCCTCACAGCCTGGTAAGGAACCAACTCTGTTAACTCCTTGATCTCGAACTTCAGCCTCCAGAACTGGAAGAAAATACATTTCTATGCAGCCCCCCAGTCTGTGGTCCTTTGTTATGGCAGTCCCAGCAAACTAATATAGAGCCCTTGGCTGGAGCGAGGATAAGTTATAGTAACAAATGACCCCAAAGTTGAGGACCTAAAACAATGCAGTGATTTCTTGCTCTCGGGATATACCCATAATGGGTTACTTGGGAATTTTCCCCACGTGCCCCACTCCACCACAGTGATAAAACAGCCACTGCCTGGAATGGTTCAGGCCACTGTAGCAGGGGAAAGAAATCCCTGGGGAAATACTCTGGCCTGGAAATTATACTACATTTCTGCTCACTGCTCATTGGCCAGAACAAGTCACATGGCCCTACCCAGGCAGAGGGGGCCTACCCTACCAGTGTGTTCCAGGAGAGTGATAAAGATTTATTCACATCATTCATGACTAACAGAGTTAGCTGGGTTTCCACTGGAGCTTTCAGGCTAACTTCTCTCTGGTTCCAGAACTTGAGGTTCAGCTAATGCCAAGAAATCGTGGGGTTCCAGTGAGTGCCTGAGTTCTAGGTCAGAGGACCTGCCCTGCATGCAACTCACAGGAGTTGGAGGACACTGTTTGGGGTCAGGCTCACAAGAGGGGTTGCTTGGTGTGTTTCTGGCCTGGTCTCTGGAAATGGCCATGTAGCAGTCAGACAGGGAACTGACAACCAGATCAGATTCTGGGACCTGGGAAGCTAAGTTAAAAGGCCTCTCATACATAGTGTTACCACAGGCACTCTCAAACCATTCCTAGGTTTCTACCCAAGTGAGAAGACCTGTCCATCAAAATCTTGTACTTGAAAGTTCATAGCAGCATTATTAATAGTACCCAATCAAATGCCTATCAAATGATGAATGGATAGCAAATGTCTGTTGAAAGATGGATGGATAAATTTCTACCCATACAATGGAATGCTATTTAGCCATAAGAAGGAATGGAGTCCTGATCAGGCCACAAAGTGGATGAAACTTGACAACGTTATTCTAGTGAAAGGAGTCAGACACAAAGGCCGCATAGTGTGTGATCCCATTTGTATGAAGTATCTAGAACGGGCAAATCCCTGGAGGCAGACAGCAGATGAGAGCTATCAGGGAATGGGGAAGAGGAATGTGCAGTGACTGCTAATGTGTATGAGGTTTCTTTTGGGGGTGATGGCAATGTTCTTTAAATTTTTTTTAATATATTTTTATTGATTTCAGAAAGGAAGGGAGAGGGAGAGAGAAATAGAAACATCAATGATGAGCAAAAGTCATTGATCAGCTGCCTCTTGTGCGCCCCACACTGGGGATCGAGCCCGAAACCCAGGCCTGTGTCCTGACCGGGAATCAGACTGTGACCTCCTGGTGCACAGGTCACTGCTCAACCACTGAGCCACTGGCTGGGCGAAATGTTCTTTTCAGCATATTTGCTGCATAATTGACAAACAAAACTGTGTAATATATGAAGTGCACAATATGATATGTATGCATTGTGGAAGGATCCCCCATTGAGTCAACACCTCTATCATCTCACCTATTTACCTTATTTTTGGTATGTGCATTTAAGTGATACTCTCTTAGTAAATTTCAATTACACTGCACAGTATTATCAACTCTAGTCACAATGTTTCACATCATGTCCTCAGACCTTAGTCATTGTATAGCTGGGATTTGGTACCCTTTTACCAACTTCTCCCTATTTCTCCCACCTACGCCCCAGCCTCTGGCAATCACTTCTCTATTCTCTGTTTCTATGAGTTCTACTTTTTTAAAAAATCTATGTTTTTATTGATTTTTAGAGAGAGAAACATAGATGGGAGAGAAACATGGATTGGTTGCCTTCTTCAGGGCCCCCATTGGGGATCAAGCCTGTAACCTAGGCATGTGCCCTGACCAGGAATCGAACCACCGACCTTGTGGTGCATGGATTGGCGCTCACCCACTGAGCAACACTGGCCGCGTGTTCTACTTTTTTATTTTAGAGTCTATATGTAAGTGCTACCATGAGTATCTATCTTTCTCTCTCTGACTTATGTCACTTAGCATAATGTCAGGTTCACCCAGGTTGTTGCAAATGACAGGATTTCCTTCATCTTTTTTTGTTTGATAAGATATTTATATGTTAATGTTAGCATACCAATTCTTTCTACAACATATTGATTAATAAAGCTTGCAGTAACAAGTGGTTGTGTATTTTTCCCTTGTTCCCTTTCCTCCACTTATTTTATTTATTTACTTTCATCATTCTTTCCCTCTTGTCTTTATTTCATTTATGTATGAAGAACAATGAAATAATAAGGTTCAGACCCACATAGATAGGTTAATACTATGGTTAGCAGAAAACAATTCTTAAATGGCAGAGGATGATGAACCATAAATCAATGTGGAAGTCTGAAGTTAACCTCAAGAATTTAGCTCCTGGGAAGTCAGAAAGATTCATGGAAAAGTTTGACTACTATAAAGTTTAACAAGGATTTTTTGATGGAGTCTTTAAGGTTTTCTATAAGGATTTCCTTCTTTAAAAAAAATTTTTTACTGATTTTTATTGATTTTTTTACAGATAGAAAGTTAGAAACATCGATGAGAGAGAAACATCGATCAGCTGCCTCCTGCACACTCCCTGCTGGGGATGTGCCCACCACCAAGGTACATCTCCTTGACTGGAATCGAACCCGGGAACTTTCAGTCCGCAGGCCAATGCTCTGTCCACTGAGCCAAACCGGTTTCTGCAGGATTTCCTTCTTTTAAGGCCAAATAGTACTCATGGTGTGTCTATACCAACCACAGCTCTTTACCCGTTCACCCAGCCATGGCTACTTCCGCTGTTCCCTTGTCTTGGCCATTTGAGTAAAGCTGGAACGGACCTGGGTGGTGGGCGGATCTCTCTGCGAGATAAAGATTTCATGTTCTTTGCCTCTGTATTTGGAGGTGAGATGGCCGGACTCTCTGATAGTTCAGTTTTTAATTTCCGGAGGAAGCTTGATGCTGTTTTCCATGGTGGCGGCACCAATGCACATCCCCAGCAGCAGTTCCGGCCGGGAGTTCCCTCTCTCCACACCCTGCCCTGGAAGCGTCCTCAGATAGCAGCGACGGCTGCACAGCTCTGCGGACACCCTGACACCTCTGAATTGTGCTTTCCGGGGTGAATTATGTGGCATGGGAATTAGACCCATAGGCAGGACAGGAAACTTTGGGGGCAGAGCACACAGATTAAAAACAGCGTCTGGCCTGGGCAGACGGCTCAGTTGGCTGGCGCGTGGGGCCTGCACACCGAAAGGCTACGATTCTGATTCCCAGGCAGGTGAGGGCACATACCTACGTTTTAGCTTGATTTCCGGTTGGACACTTGTGGAAGGCAGCTGAATAATGCGCTCTCTCTCTCTCTCTCTCTCTCTCTCTCTCTATCCCCTCTCACCCCCTCCCTTCTTCTCTCTCTAAACATCAATTTTTAAAAAACCATACCCAAGGTTAAAGATTAAAAATAAAATAGGATTTGGATTTTTCTCAGAACTAGGGGACTCTGCCCCTTGTCAAGTGGGTGACTCAGATTTCCCACCTGTCTTTTACATAATTCAATCCCCAACTCAAAGAGTTGCTTTATGATTTAGATAAAATAAACAGATCTTAAAAGAAGAGACAGGAGCGCACACACGCATGCACCCCTTCCTGGATGGCCACCAGGGAGCGATCCTGTGGTGAAGTTCGGGGATGTTGCCGCCAGAGTGGAGATTCGGGGTGTAGCTTTCTTCTGCGGGCTGTGGAAGGGTTTAGTGTGCAGCAGTTGACTAACTCCTTGCTTTTTTTCTGTCCTTTAGAATAAACAACATTTATTTGGGAGTAGGTAATGCTTTTTTTCATTATGTATTAAATGATTACCATGTACTTCAAATAAAAATTTAAAACAAAGCATAAAAGTAAAGGTAATAGAGGAACCAAGATGTTGGCATAGGTAAACACCTATCTTGCTGCCCCACACAGCAATTTCAAAACTACAACTTAACGACAGAACGAACATCATCCAGAATCACAGGAAAGCTGGCTGAGTGAAAATTCCACAAATAAGAGTAAAGACAGGTCACTGTGACTCAGAGGAGCGGCGGAGGACAGCATTGAAGACGTGCGCAGAGTCAGAGGTTTGGAGCTCTGCGCGTGCAAGCGAGTGGAGAGGGCGGGCGGCTGCAAAGACAAAGGCGTCCCACTGCACTGATTCCTCAGTTCTGGGTGAGGTCCGGGGAACCCACACTCACATGGGGTGAAACTGGACAGTAGGGAAGCACGCTGAAACTCAGACACTGCAGAGGTCTGCGAGCTTGTGGAGAGTGCATGTAAACTTGGGAACAACAGAGCTGCGAGAGCATGCAGAGAGGACTCGTGACTTACTCTCTCGTTCAGGAAACCACCGGACTGCATTGTTTTACAACCCTAGGTGAGACTTTGGGTATACAGATTCATTTGGGGAGAGGCTGAATTGTCCAGCAGCAGGTAGAGCTTGGCGGCAGCTTTCTCTCAGAGCTGCATGCAGCCATTACCACCAGACACAGAGATCCAGGTGCTGCATAGGGCGGAGCTGACGCTGCCTGCTCAGCCCAGAGACTCCACCAAGCCAACCTGAGCACAGCTGACCCTCACAGTCAATTGGCCTGGAGGTCAAACCCTCCTAGTGCTAACAATAATAATCCAGGCTTAACTTCAACAAGACTGTGCAACCCATAAAGGGCTGCAGCAAGAGTATCCACCTCAGGTAACTGGGGAGGCTGAGCCACTGTCCCTTAGAGGACATCTACTACACAAAGCTAATCGACCAACTCAGGAAAGCAGCCACCATGCAGAGACATGGAAAGAAATTAGATGTGAAAGAAATGGAGGAAAAAAACGACTGGACATAGAGTTCAAAACCACGGTTATAAGGCTTTTCAAGAGGCTCCTAGAAAAGGCCAAGACCTACAGGAAATGAGCAAGACCTACAAGGAAATGAATGAGAATATGAAAAAGGACCAACTAGAAATTAATCATACACTGACTGAAATAGAAAATATTATACAAAGACCTAAAAGCAATCTAGAGGACCGCAAGAACCAAGTCAAAGATTTGAAATACAAAGAGGCAAAATCCACTCAGCCGGAAAAGCAAGAAGCCAAAAGAATCCAAACAATGAAGATAGTGTAAGGGGCCTCTGGGACAACCTCAAGCATACCAACATCTGAATTATAGGGTTGCCAGAAAAAGAGAGAGAGCAATACAATGAAAACCTATTTGAAGAAATAGTGACCGAAAACTTCCCCCACCTGGTGAAAGAAATTGACTTAAAAGTCCAAGAAGCGCACCGAACCCCAAACTACAGGAATCCAAAGAGGACCACACCAACATACATCATAATTAAAATGCCAAGAGCAAAAGACAAAGAGAGAATATTAAAAGCAGCAAGAGGAAAAAGTTACCTATAAGGGAGCACCCATACGATTGTCAGCGGACTTCTCAACAGAAACTATGCAGGCCAGACGGGAGTGGCAAGAAATATTCAAAGTGATGAATAGCAAGAATCTACAACCAAGATTACTCTATCCAGCAAAGCTATCATTCAGAATTGAAGGTCAGATACAGTGCTTCGCAGATAAGAAAAAGCTAAAGGAGTTCATCACCGCCAAACCAATATTATATGAAATGCTGAAAGATATTCTTTAAGAAGAGGAAGAAGAAAAAGGTAAAAATATAAATTATGAACAACAAATACACATCTATCAACAAGTAAATCTAAAAATCAAGTGAATTAAAAATCTGATGAACAGGATAAACTGGTGAATATAACAGAATCATGGACATAGAGAGGGAATGGACTGACAATTCTTGGGGAGAAAAGGGGTGTGGGAGGTGCAGCAAGAGACTGGACAAAAATCATGCACCTATGGGAGAGGACAGTGGGGCGGGGGGGGTGAGGGCGGAGGGTGGGATGGGTACCAGGTGGAGGGGAGCTATAGGGGGGAAAAAGGGGGAACAATGTAATTAATAAATTAAACAGTAAAATTTTTTTAAAAAGTAAAGGTAATATGTGTTCATTTGGAAATATATATTCACTAGAGGCTCAGTGCACAAAATTTGTGCACTGGGTGGGGGTGTCCCTCAGCTCAGCCTGCACCCTCTAGAGGTCTGGGAGCCCCATGTTCTATCGCCCTGGAGAGCGAGGCCCTGCCCACCCACCACAGCCTGCCAGTCAGTGGCCTGGGCCTCCCTCTGTGGGGCAATGGTGAGGTGATGGGGGGGCCCCCAACCAATCACATCGCACCCGCCTTGGCTGGCCTGGCACCAATGCATCGTCTGGACAGTAGTTCTGCTGTCTGGCCATTAGGTTGATTTGCATATTACCCTTTTATTATTATAGATGATGTATGTTCATTAGAACATTTGGAAAACAGTATAAAAAGGAAAGCAAGTCATCCAAATTTTACTGCCCAAACATAACTATTACTATTTTTCTCTTTTTTCCCAGTTTCTTACTCTGGGCTCAGTTTAAATGCCTGGTTTTGCTTTTCCTGAAACTCAGAGCCGTGAAAGAAAAGACAGCAGATCTGCTGTCATGACAAAGACAAAAGACTGACAAAGCAGCAGCCGGGAAGGAAATATTTGCAAAATAAATTACCGGCAAAAAGGTCAATAATTGTTCGTGTTTATTGAATGCTTTCTGTACAGCAGGCAGCTGCTCTAGGTGCTTCGTATATATATGCACAGTAATTTAATGTTTAATCCTTTGAGGTAGATATTATTATTACCTCCATTTTACAATGGGAAAGAGAGACACAAGGAGTTAAGTAACTTGCTGAGGTCACACAGCAGGTAAACAGACCTTGACTCAAAGCTGCCTGGTCCCATGGTGCGGACTCCTGCGTCGTTTTGGGTTCTTTATATGGTCCAGGTTGACACTGGAACTATGTAAACAGTAGAAATGCAGACAATATGTAACAGTAAAAACACAAACAGCAAAAAGTAACAACATGCTCAACCTTCCTAGTAATCAGAAAAATTTTAGTTTTCTTTTAGTGTGTTTCTTTCCCAACCTTTCACTATAGTTTTCATCCTTTAATTTGGAAAATGTTAAAAATATTTAAAACATCAAATTTTAACAGAGAATTGGACGAACGATCAGCATTGCCACACTGCTGAGTGAGGAGCTGTAAACTGTTGAACCTCGCGGGTGGGAATCTGACTCGTGGTAGAACAAAATGTTTAAAGCACATCACTGAGGCGGCCGTTCTGTGCCCAACAATTAATCCCGTGCAGGCAGGTGCCTGTGGCGTGTGCGCACGGAAACCCGGCTTGCACACCAGTGCTTGTAAAACTGAAGCAGGAAAAACCGTCCCCATCACTGGCAATATGGGCATAATTAGACAAATTAAGGCACGGCATGCTACGGGAACACTGCAGCCAGAGAGAGTGTTCCCATAGAGAGAGAGCGGGGGGGGGGGGGGGGGCTGGGGGGAGGAAGAGGGCCCTAGCTGGTTTGGCTCAGTGGATAGAGCGTCAGCCTGCAGACTAGGGGTCCCAGGATTGATTCTGGTCAAGGGCACATGCCCAGGTTGCGTGCTCCATCCCAGTGGGAGTGTGTGCAAGAGACAGCCGATCAATGACTCTCTCATCACTGATGTTTCTATCTCTTTCCCCCTCCCTTCCTCTCTGCAATCAATACAAATACGTTAAAAATAATTTAAAGAGAGAGAGAGAGATTTACATTTCCCGACATGGAAAAATCCTAGTTGTTTTTTGTTTTTTGTTTGTTTGTTTTTTTTTTTTGCTCCATGAGACAAAGCCAGGGAACAGTGTGTACAGCGTGATTACGTTTATGCTAAAAACACAAATGACACACAAGCATATACACGCTTAAGACGCCCTAAAAGTTTGTTCCAAACAGTCACAGTGGTTCCTTCTTGGGAAGGAGTGGCAGGGTGAGAGTTTCAGAGGGATGTTTGTATTTTCACTCTTACAGTTCGATTGTATATATTGAAAATTTTTAAAGCCCCAGAAAATATCTTGTCAAGTATTCCTTTAAAGCATGACTCCTTCCGTTCTCCCCCATTCCCATGACTGTGTCAGTGCTCAACCAGCTCTTCCTGGCTGAGTGTCCAGGCTGTTCCAACTGGTCATCGTTAAAAAATGAGTCGGAATGAATACCCTTGTACATTAACCTTCGTGTGCCTTCCTGCTGGTTTCTTCATGCTACCCTGTTCCTTAGAAGAAATAAATGGACAAGCACACATTATAGAAAAAATCTCAGAGGTAGAAATGCTGGATCAAAGTGGATCTGTTATATTCACTGAGTGGCCAGATTACTCTGACTCTGAACACATAATAATTTGACCACTCGGGACGTGTGTGTGTGTGTGTGTGTGTGTGTGTGTGTATACAATTTGTATTTGTATACACACACACACACACACACACATACACACGCACATATATATACTAGAGGTCAGTGCACGAATTTCATGAGGGTGTCCCTCAGCCCAGTCTGCACCCTCTCCAATCTGGGACCCCTCGAGGGATGTCTGACTGCCCATTTAGGACTGCTGGCTCCCAACTGCTCACCTGCCTGCCTTCCTGACTGCCCCTAACTGCTTCTGCCTGCCAGTCTGATCACCCCTAACCACTCTCCTGCCAGCCTGATTAATGCCTAACTGCTCCCCTGCCAGCCTGTTTACCCCTATCTGCCCTCCCCTGCAGGCCTGGTCACCCCTAATTACCCTCCACTGCAGGCCTGCTTCCCCTCAACTGCTCTCCTGTGCAGGCCTGGGTCCCTCCCAACTGCCCTTCCCTGCAGACCCGGTCGTCCCCATCTTCCCTCCTCTGCCAGCCTGGTCATCTCTAACTGCACTCCTCTGCAGGCCTGATTGCCCCCAACTGCCCTCCCTTGCAGGCATGGTCCTTCCCAACTGCCCTCCCCTGCTGGGCTGATCCCTCCCAACTTCCCTCCCCTGCTGGCCATCTTGTGGTGGCCATCTTGTGTCCACATGGGGGGAGGATCTTTGACCACATGCAGGCAGCCATCTTGTGTGTTGGAGTGATGGTCAATCTGCATATTACTCTTTTATTAGATAGGATAGAGGCCTGGTGCATGGGTGGGGGCCAGCTGGTTTGCCCTGAAGGGTGTCCTGGATCAAGGTGCAGGTTCCCTTGGGATGTGGGGCAGCCTGGGTGAGGAGCCTGTGGTGGTTTGAAGGCCGGCCATACCCCCCAGTGACCCAAGTGGAGGCCCTGGTATCTGGTATTAATTTATGTCTACAATTGAAACTTTGTGGCCTTGAGCAGAGCCAAGCCTCCTGCTTGCTCCATGGCCAGAGCCATTTTTGTTGGGATTTATTTATCTTTTATAATTGAAACTTTATAGCTTGGCTTCCTCCATTGCCAGGGGCAACTCAAACCTCCTGCTCTCTCCAATTTCGTGGCTGCCACCATTTTTGTTGGAATTTATTTATCTTCTATAATTGAAACTTTATAGCCTTGAGTGAAGGCCTGGGCCTGCAAGGGTGTGCAGAAAGCTTGGTTTCCTCCCCCATTTCCGGGGAAACTCAAGCCTCCTACTCATTCTGTCGCTGCAGCCATCTTGGTTGGGTTAATTTGCATACTCACTCCTGATTGGCTTGTGGGTGTGGCTTGTGGTGTGGTATAGTGATGGCTAATTTGCATTTCTCTCTCTCTCTCTCTCTCTCTAGATAGGATATTAGAGCCCCAGTGCATGAATTTGTACATGGATAGGGTCCGGCCAGCCTGGCCAAGGGGAGGGGACATGGGCGGTTGGTCAGCCTGCCCACTGGTCGAACTCCTGGTCTAGGGGACAATTTGCATATTAGCCTTTCATTATATAGAATATATACTGAGTGGTCAGATTATTATGCATTCAGAGATCATAATAATCTGGCCACTCAGTGTATAGTTCTCGATGCATGTGGCCATGTTATCCTGTGAGAAGTGGTTCCCATGCCCAGGAGTGGATGCAAAGTCCTGCTTCACGGAGCACTGGGGAGCACCAGGCAGGACCACGATCATAAGACACCCACTGCTGCCGCTGAAACAGAAGGGGTGGCCTCCACGCAGGGTATCCCATGCCAGGCTCCACTCCAGTGCTCCACACCTTCTTTCTGTGCATTCCTTCAACAATCCTTTCAGCTCTTTGTAGATAAAGTGAGGCACAGAATATGCAAATGACTGGGTCAATAGCCTGGCTTTAATTTGTATTTTTTTAGCCTCTTCTTATTTTACTTTTCTAACAGGCTGACTTTTAAATAAGAAGCCAAGAGGTAGGCAGAATGGCTGGAGGCTCTGAGCTCATAAGAACTCTAAGGCTAATGTCTCCTCAGCTTTCTCAGTAAAGGGTCAGTAAGTACACAGTTTGTGTCATGACCACTCAGCTCTGCCACTGTATGTGACGATAGCCAGACAATATGTAAATGAGACGGTATAGCTATCTTCCAATAGAACTTTATGTGTGAAATTTAAATTTCATATACTATCAGGAGCTGTCAAATATTCTACTTTTTTTTCCAAATGTTAACAGCACTCAAAGGGTTTCCTTTTTATTTTTATTTCTTTTACACACACACACACACACACACACACACACACACACACACATATATATATATATATATATATATATATATATATATATATATTGATTTGAAGGGAGAGGGAAAGAGAAACATCAATGATGAGAAAAATTATTGATTGGCTGCCTCCTGCACGCCCCACACTGGGGATCGAGCCCACAACCCAGGCATGTGCTCTTGGCCTGAATCGAACCGGGACCCTTCAGTCCAATGACCGACGCTCTATCCAGTAAGCCAACTGGCTAGGGCTCTTCTTTTTAAAAAAAAACAAAATACACTTTTATTGATTTCAGAGAGGAAGGGAGGAGGGAGGTAGAAACATCAAGGATAAGAGAGAATCATTGATTGGCTGCCTCCTGCAAGTTGCCTACTGGGGATTGAGCCCAAAACCTGGGTGTGTGCCCTTGACCGGAATTAAACTAGGGACCCTTCAGTCCCCAGGCAGATGCTCTATCCACTTAGCCAAACCGGCTAGGGTAAATATTCTACTTTTGATTTTAATAAATCATTTTAATGTGGCTAAGTCATTCTAGACTTGCAGGTCATTCAAAAACAGCTGATGTTCCCAGTCTGTTTGCTCAATAGTTAGAGCATCAGTACGCACACCAAAGGGTCCCGGATTCTATTTCTGGTCAAGGGCATGGACCTCGGTCGCAGGCTCCATCCCCTGCCCAGTAGGGGCATCAGTGGGAGGCAACAAATCCATATGTCTCTCTCACATCAATTCTCTCTCTCTCTCTCTCTCTCTCTCTCTCTCTCTCTCTCTCTTTTTACCCCCTAACCGCCCTTCTACTCTATCTAAAAGCAGTGGACAAAATGCTTTAGTTAGGGATTAAAAATGGTGGTGGAGTAAGTGGAAGCTACACTGACACTCTCCCAGGACCAAGCTGGAAATGCAAATAAATACAGAAAATCCGCCCTGAAAAATCAACTGAAGACTTGCTCGCAAGGCCCTTGCTCATTTGCCTCAGTGGACCAAGCATCGGCTGGCGGACTGAAGGGTCCCAGGTTCGATTCCAGTCAAGGGCACATGCCTGGGTTATAGACTCTATCCCCAGTAAGAGGCAGCGCAAGAGGCAGCCAATCAATGATTCTCTTTCATCATTAATGTTTCTATCTCCCTCTCCCTCTCCTTTCCTCTCTAAAAATCAATAAAAATATATTAAAAAAAAAAAAAAAGACTCACTGAAGAGAACACTGGTAACCAAGAAAGGGAAGTGGAGACCGCACAGAGACTGGTAGGAGGGGCAGAGACGCAAAAGGGCTGGCCGGGCTCCCATAGGCAGCAGCTGAAGGTCCGGAGGGATATCTGAGCTGTGGGGGTTCCCACTGAGAAATCTGGGGTCTAAACTCCAAGCTGGGCTCTGCAGCCCAGAGCACCAGGACTGAGAAAGAAGCCACATAACCTCTGACTGAAAACCAGCAGGGCTGTCTGCCCGCTGGAGACAGCTGGACATTCAGGCACCCTCTTAAAGGCCAATGCACAAAATTTCGTGTGCAGCCACTCACCTTGGGCTCCAGCAGAGGGAGGGCAGAGTGGACTGGAGCTGTGTGAGGAGAGTCCAAGATTGGGGGCTGTGGGGTTGGAGCCAGGAGGGCAGCCACCTCGGTTCCCTGTGCTGCGTCATTCCCTCACGCTGTGAGGACGTCTTTCTCTGATGGGCCTTTGCTGTCCAGGCGGGTTTTGCCGGGGGTGGGGGCAGTTGCCCCACCGTGTTGAAAAAACTCTCACCCCACTCTGTGGTCAATAGCCTGAGGCAAATAACAACTGAGTGTGGACTGGACTGAAAACAAAGGCCAATCTCTGGAGGCTGTGAGTCTTTGCCTGACCTCCTCTGGGCCCAGGGCCAGGAAAAGCAGACCCTGGAGCACATGTTGGTCCTTTCTGAAGGCACCCAGGCCCAGCAGAGGGCTGTCCATTCTACCCAAGGCAATCTACAGAGTCGATGCAATCCCAATTCAAATACCAACAGCATAGTTCACAGATCTAGAACAAACACTCCAAACATTTATATGGAATAAAAAAAGACCCTGAATAGCTGCAGCAATCTTGAAAAAGAAGAACAAAGTAGGTGGGATCACAATACCGGATATCAGGTTATACTACAAAGCCACTGTAATCAAAACAGCCTGGTACTGGCACAAGAACAGGCATATAGACCAGTGGAACAGAACAGAGAACCCAGAAATTGACCCAAAACATTATGCTCAATTAATATTTGACAAAGGGGGTAAGAGCATACAATGGAGTCAAGACAGTCTCTTCAATAAATGGTGTTGGGGAAATTGGACACATACATGCAAAAAAATGAAACTAGACCACCAACTTATACCATACATGGAATAAACTCAATGGATAAAATATAAGTAGTGAAACTATAAAAATCCTAGAAGAAACCATAGGCAGCAAAATCTCAGACATTACTTGTAGCAATATGTTTGTGGATACATCTCCTAGGACCATGGTTGGCAAATCGCGGCTCCTGAGCCACATGCGGCTCTTTGGCCCTTGAGTGTGACTCTTCCACAAAATATCACAGCCTGGGCAAGTTTATTTTGAAAAAGTGGCGTTAGAAGAAGTTTAAGTTAAAAAAAAATTGGCTTTCAAAAGAAACTTCAATCGTTGTACTGTTGATATTTGACTCTGTTGACTAATGAGTTTGCTGACCACTGTCCTAGGGCAAAGGAAATTAAGGAGAAAATAAACAAATGGGACTACCTCAAAACAAAAATCTTCTGCACAGCAAAAAATAAAACCACCAACAAAACGAAAAGGGAGCCCATTGTATGGGAGAACGTATTTGGCAATGATACATCTGATAAAGGGTTAATATCAAAAATATATATGTAACTCATACAACTTCACAGAAGGAAGACAAACAGTCCGATTTTAAAATGGGCAAAGGGAGAGAACCAAGATGGCGGCATAGGTAAAACACCTATCTTGTCGTCATATACAGCAATTTTAAAACTACAACTTAACGAAAGAACAAACACCTTCCAGAATCACCGGAAAGCTGGCCGAGTGAAAATTCCACAAATAAAAGTGAAAATAAGACACTGTGACTCAGAGGAGCGGCGGCAGACAGCGTTGAAAATACGCGTGGAGAGAGGTTTGGAGCACTTGCCAGCGGAGAGGGCGGGCGGCTGAAAACCGGCCAGTTTTCTCGAACAGGGAGACAAAGACGTCCCACTGGACTGATTCTCCAGCTCTGGGCGAAGTCCAGGGAACCCCCTATCATACAGGGTGAAAACTCGACAGTGGGAGGGCACGCCGAAGCTCGGGTGCTGCAGGGGTCTGCCGGCATGTGGAGAAGGGAGCTTGCGGGTGAACTTGGGAACAGCGCAGCTGCGTAACCCTGACCACGTAGAGAGCGCTCGCGACTTGCTATCTCATTCGGGAAACCGTCAGACTGCTTTGTTTTATGACCCTGGGTGAGACATTGGGTGTGCAGACTTATTTGGGGAGAGTCTGAATTCCCCAGCAGCCGGTGGAGCTTGGCAGTGGCTCTCTCTCAGAGGTGCTGGCGGCCATTCCCCCCGGCACAGAGTCACTGGGGCTGCATAGGGCAGAGCTAATGCTGTCTGCTTGGCCCGGAGACTCCGCCCATCCAACCTAAGCACAGCTGAACTTCACAGACAATTGGCCTAGAGGTCAACCCGTCCAAGTGCTAACAACAATTAACCTGAGCTTAACTTCAGCAAGACTGTGCAGCCCATATCCACCTCAGGCAACTGGGGAGGCTGAGCCACTGTCCCTTGTAGGACGTCTACCACACAAAGCTAATTGACCAACTCAGGGAAGCAGCCACCATGCAGAGACATGGAAAGAAATCAGATGTGAAAGAAATGGAGGGAAAAAAACGACTGGACATGGAATTCAAAACCATGGTTATAGGGTTTTTCAAGAGGCTCCAACAAAAGGAAATAAGCAAGACCGCAAAGGAAATGAATGAGTCCTACAAGGAAATGAAGGAGACCCTCAAGGATATAAAGGAGACTCTCAAGGATATGAAAAAGGACCAACCAGAAATTAAGCATACACTGACTGAAATAAAAAATATTATACAAAGACCTAAAAGCAATCTAGAGGACCGCAAGAACCAAGTCAAAGATTTGAAATACAAAGAGGTAAAATCCACTCAGCTGAAAAAGCAAGAAACCAAAAGAATTTAAAAAATTGAAGATAGTATAAGGGACCTCTGGGACAACCTCAAGTATACCAACATCCGAATTATAGGGGTGCCAGAAAAAGAGAGAGAGCAAGACAATGAAAACCTATTTGAAGGAATAGTGACCGAAAACTTCCCACACCTGGTGAAAGAAATTGACTTAGGAGTCCAAGAAGCGCACCGAACCCCGATATATAGGAACCCTAAGAGGACCACACCAAGGCACATCATAATTAAAATGCCAAGAGCAAAAGACAAAGAGAGAATATTAAAAGCAGCAAGAGAAAAACAGATGGTTACCTATAAGGGAGCAGCCATACGATTGTCAGCAGATTTCTCAACAGAAACGATGCATTCCAGATGGGAGTGGCAAGAAATATTCAAAGTGATGAACAGCAAGAATCTACAACCAAGATTACTCTATCCAGCAAAGCTATCATTCAGAATTGAAGGTCAGATAAAGTGCTTCGCAGATAAGAAAAAGCTAAAGGAGTTCATCACCGCCAAACCAATACTATATGAAATGCTGAAAGATATTCTTTAAGAAGAGGAAGAAGAAAAAGATAAAAGTGTAAATTATGAACAACAAATATACATCTATCAACAAATGAATCTAAAAATCAAGTGAATTAATAAGCTGATGAACAGGATAAACTGGTGAATGTAACAGAATCACGGACATAGAGAGGGAATGGACTGACAACTCTTGGGGAAAAAGGGGGTGTGGGAAGTGCAGCAAGAGACTGGACAAAAATCATGCAACTATGGGAGAGGACAGTGGAGGGTGGTGAGGGTGGATGGTGGGATGGGTACCAGGTGGAGGGGAACTATAGGGTGAAAAAAAAAGGGAACAATGTAATTAATAAACTGAACAATAAAGATTTAAAAAAATGGGCAAAGGACCTAAATAGACACTTCTCCAAAAGAGACATACTGATGGCCAGAGACATATGAAAAAATGCCCAAAGTGACTCATCATCAGAGAGATGCAAATTAAAATGACAATGAGGTATCACCTCATATCTGTCAGAATGACTACTATCAACAAATCAACAAATGACAGGTACTGGGGAGGATGTGGAGAAAAGGGTATTCTAGTGCGCTGCTGGTGGGAATGCAGACTGGTGCAGCCATTATGGAAAACAGTATGGAGTTTCCTTAAAAAATAAATATGGAACTGCCATTTGACCCAGGGATCCCACTTCTAGGAATATATCCTAAGAAACCCAAAACAGCAATCAAAGAAAATGCATGCACTCCTATATTCATAGCTGCACAGTGTAAGATCGGGAACAGCCCAATCAGTAGATGAGTGGATAAAAAGCTGTGGTACAGTTACACCATGGAACACTATGCAGCTGTAAAAAAGAAGGATCGCTTACCCTTTGAGACAGCATGGAGGGATCTGGAGAGAATTGTGTTAAGTGAAATAAGCCAATCAGAGAAAGACAGGCATCACATGATCTCACTCAGATGTGGAATCTAAGTAACAAAATAAACTGATGAACAGAGTGGATCCAGAGACATGGAAGCATGCACCAGACTGTGGAAACTCAGAGGGAAGGCAAGGGCTGGTGGGTGGGTGAGAAGAGATGAACCAAAGAACTTGTGTGCATATATGCATAAACCCATAGACACAGACAACAGGGTGTCAAACGCCTGGCGTGGGGTTTGGGTGTAGGATAGAGGGGATCAATGAGGGAAAACAGTAATATCCTAATATACAATATTTTCAACAATAAAGACTTAATAAAAATAAGTAAATAAATGCAATAGAAAAATACCCTCTGATGAAGATTGAAAGAAAAAAAAAGATATCCATGACTTGGCCCTGCCTGTGGCTCAGCTGGTTGGAGCATTGTCTGGTATACCAAAAAACAAAAGCCAAAAACAAGTAGTGGATAGTATTGGTCTATGGGCCATAGTTTGCTCATCTGTTTTAGTTATTCACTGTATATCAATGATTTTAACCCAACTGTGACTTATATTACAAATATTTTTATACCAGCTTATTTTATGGCTTCATTTCTTTTACTCGTGGTTCTTTCATCCATCTTGAATTTATTTTTTATATGATGTGTGGCAGGATTTAAATTAACTCTTTTCCCAAATGGCCTATTTATTGAGTATTCTATCCTTTCTCTACAAAGTTAAAGTGCTATCTTTGTTATGAAATATTAAATACTAGAGACCCAGTTTATGGCATTCATGCACTGACAGGGGTGGTCCCTCAGACTGGCCTGCTCCCTCTTGCAGTCCAGGACCCCTCAGGGGATGTCCACCTGCCAGCTTAGGCTTGCTCCCTGCGCAGTCGGACATCCCCCAAGGGGTCTTAGCACTGCTGCAGAGCTGGAAGAAGCTCCCACCACCACCGCTGTGCTCACCAGCCATGAGCCTGACTTCTGGCTGAGCAGCACTCCCTCTGTGGGAACACACTGACCATCAGGGGGGAGCTCCTGCATTAAGCCTCTGCCCCCTGGTGGTCAGTGCACAACATAACAACCAGTTGTTCCACAGTTTGGTCAATTTGCGTATTAGCCTTTTATTATATAGGATTAGAGGCCCAATGCACAAAATTCATGCAAGAGTAAGCCTTCCTTTCCCTGACTACCAGCACTGGTTTCTCTCTGGCACTGGGGACCCGGGCTTCTCTCTGGCCACTGGCAGGCGCCTGGGACCCAGGCTTCCCTTGCAGCCCCAGCTTTGTACAGAAGAACATCAGGTCTAATTAGCATATTATGCTTTTATTATTATAGGTTATTATTTTAATGTAATCTTATTTATTGATTTTGAGAGAGAGAAGGACATTGATTCGTTGCTCCACTCATCCATGCACTCATTGGTTGATTCCCTTATGTGCCCTGACCAGGGATGTAACCCACAATCCAGTGGATGGGGACAACCCTCCAACCAACTGAGCTCTCCAGCCAGGGCTGAAATATTAGATGTTATTAAAGTGCATAATGCTACATTTTATAGGTAAGAAGAATTTATTAGTAAGAAGAATTCTAATATATGTATTAGAATCTGTGTAACCACATAAGAACTTCATTTCTTTAATATGACTTTTTCCTTAATCCAAGCTAACTTTGTCCAGTCCAATAGCACCAGGACCTGCTGCATGTCCATTTCCCTAATGACTAAGCCCGAGGACATCAGGTTCTGATCAGTGTCAAACTGTCATAAGAATAAAGCCTCAGGTCTGTTGACCAAGGGACTAGAGTGTTGGTCAAACTGAAGATGACATCTTGACCTCAGTTGTGTTTCAGCCTCAGCCCTTGAAAGATGAGCTGACCCTACTGACCACACCCTCATGAAACCAGACAGGACAATGCCATCGCTGACACCAGGGCCTGATGCAATGATTAATCCCTACCCTGCCCCCACCAATCAGTAGAACCTGTGACTCAAATTCCCATAGTCCCATGATGAATAATTTTCCCTGTATGTAATCTGTCCCCATTTAGTCCACCAAGGACAGGGTCTTAGAGTGCTAGCCCACCTGTGTATCGGGCTTAGTGCCATTTCTTAAATAAACCTTTACCTTTTTGCTGCAAACTCTTAATTAAAAAAAAAAAATCTTCACCCGAGGATATTTTTCCAGAGAGATTTCTAGAGAGTAGAAGAAAGGGAGGGAGGGAGGGATGGAGGGAGGGAGGGAGGGAGGGAGGGAGGGAGGGAGGGAGAGAGAAACATCAATGTGAGAGAGACACATCAATTAGTTGCCTCCTGCATGTGACCCAACTGGAGCTGGGGATCGAACCTGCAGCTGAGGTACGTGCTCCTGACCAGGAGTCAAACCTGGGACCATTTGGTCTCAGGGTTGACGCTCTAACCACTGAGGAACTGGCCAGGGTTTTTGCTGCAAACTCTTGTTTGAGTTTTATTGGGCTTTGATGCACTCAAGCAAATGAACCCCTTTAGTTTGGTAACATCTGTTCTTTTATTTTTTTAAATATATTTTATTGATTTTTTACAGAGCAGAAGGGAGAGGGACAAAAGTCAGAAACCTCAATGAGAGAGAAACATCGATCAGCTGCCTCTTGCACGCCCCCTACTGGGGATGTGCCCGCAGCCAAGGTACATGCCCTTGACCGGAATCGAACCCGGGACCCTTCAGTCCGCAGTCCGACGCTCTATCCACTGAGCCAACCCGGTCTCGGCTGCTCTTTTCATTTTTAATAGTACCACCCAATTTCTATTATTGTCATTTTATGGTCATGTCATTCTTTTCCAAAAATTTGTTGTGATGTTCTTACCTCTTTATCCTTGCCATATTCTAGGGTAGTCTTCCAGGGCTTTCTCCAAATAGCTTCTCCCACACCCCCTGGAATTTTTATTTGAGAGTATTTTAAACCTACAAAACAATTCATAGACTATCAGCAACCTTATAATAATATAAAGTCACCCGTCCAGCAGCGGCTTTACGTGAAGATTTCATTTGTCTCTCATATCATGTCCTATCCACCTCTTACTTTTATATTAACTTTTCTTACTATTGTGAGTGAGCCTGTATAAACTAATCGATTATCGCTGGCATTTAGAAAAGCTATTGAATGTTCTATTTTTATTTTGTAGCTGACCACACTTACTCGTTCTAATAATTTTCTGTTGGTTTTCTAAGCAGACAGTCATGTCGATGATGAATCATCTTTGTTCCCCGGTGACTGTATGTAATTTCTGATTCGTGCCTTATTGCATTGGCTAGCACTTGTAGAAACAACTGGACTCTACAGATAATGTCTATCATTGTTATTATTATTTAATTCTCACCGGAGGGTATGTTTTATTGATTTTAGAGAGAGGAAGAGAGAGAGAAGGAGAGGCAAACATTGATGTGAGAGAGGTAAACAGCGACATACGTACCCCAACTGGGGACCAAATCCGAGACTTAGGTCTGTGCCCTGATGGGAATTGAGTCTTAAACCAGCCGCCGGGCGATACTGTTATTTCTTTTTAACTGCGGGAATTCACTATGAGCATGATGTTGCCTTGGATTTCAAGTTTTTAATCAGGAAAAGGTGTTAAGTGGACCCTTTCTAATGTGTGTTGACGGCAGGCAGGTTGCTAGGCCGGCAGAGTTTCCTTTGAAAGCATCTTCATTACTCAGGGATCCTCTCCCCGCTCACGGGTTCTGAGGGGCCCCATCTCTCTGGGACAGATTTGGGATTGTTTCACTGAGTGAGTGTAGACCAGAATTTCCCAAACTGAATTCCCTATATTCCTTCTAGGAGTTAGGTAAAGAGGGTCCGTGGACCAGTATATGTATAAAACTGGAGCTTAATTAAGCTCTCCCGATTCATTCAACGTGTTTGCACCAATTAAGTGCAACCATCATGCTGGAATCTGTGGTTACAACGATGAGAAATTAAAAAAAAAAAAGTCCCTGCCCTTACATTCCTGTGGGAAAGTGAAATTGTTGTATAAGATGATAGTGTATGTTTAACTTTGTCAGCTGCCAAAGTTTTTTCAAAAGCGGCCACACCACTGCACATTCCCAGCAGCAATGAGTGAGTAATTGCTCCACATACTTGCCAACTTTTGGTATTGTCATATTTTATCCTTTTCCCCCTGTTCTGGTGGACATGTAGTGGTGTCTACATTTACTGAACATTTTTTTCATATACTTATTTGCCATTTATATAATTTGTTTGGCAAAGTGCTCATTTAAATCTTTTACCCATAGTGGAAATAGGTTGTTTGTCATTATTGATCTATAGGAGTTTTTAGTATATTCTGGATACAAGTCTTTTATAATACACTAGTGGCCCAGTGAATGAAATTCATGCATGGGAGGTCCCTCAGCTTGGCCTGCACCCTCTCCAGTCTGGGACCCCTCAGGGGATTGGGCCTAAACCAGCAGCCAGACATCCCTCCAGTTTTATACACTTACCACTGGCTCCTAACTGCTCGCCTGCCTGCCTGCTCACCCAACTGCCCCTCCACCTGCCTTCTTGCTCCCAACTGCCCTCCTTGCTGGCCTGCTCGCCCCCAACTTTCCACCACTGCTGGCCTGATTGCTTGACCTCCGCCTAATGGCCCCCCTGCTGGCCTCGTGGCCCACAACTGCCCTCCCCGACCAGCCCGATCACTTCTAACGGCCTCTGCTTCAGCCCCCACCACCGTGGCTTTGTCCGGAAGGAAGTCGGATGGTAGGAAACTGTCTGGTCCCCCGGTCTAATTAGCATATTACCCTTTTATTAGTATAGAT
Organism: Antrozous pallidus; assembly: GCA_027563665.1. Taxonomy (NCBI): domain Eukaryota; kingdom Metazoa; phylum Chordata; class Mammalia; order Chiroptera; family Vespertilionidae; genus Antrozous; species Antrozous pallidus. The sequence continues at coordinate 106,708,773 of CM050516.1, forward strand.
TTGTTCTGAGAAAATTTTTCCAATCTCTGGCTTGTATTTTAATTTTCCTAACAGAAACATTAAAAGACCAAAAGTTTTATATTTTGATTAAGTTCAGTTTGTCATTTTGAGTGATCTATTTTTTTGTGTCCTACATAAGAAATATTAGCTAAACCTACAACATGGAGATTTAGTCTTATGTTCTCATCTACATGTTTTCTCGGTTTATGTTTATGATTTATTTTTAGTTATTTTTCTATACATGGTGAAAGGTAAGGGTCAAAGTTCTTTTTGTTATATTCAGTAGACACATAATTGTTTTTATACTATTTGTAAAAACTGTCCTTTTTCTTCCCCCCCAGCTGGTCGCTCAGCTGGTCGGAGCACTGCTCTGTACAGCATCTTCTGTAAGGGAAGATGTTTCTCTCTCACATCAATGTCTCTCTCTCTCTCTCTCTCTCTCTCTCTCTCTCCCTCTCCCTCTCTCTTTCCCTCTCTAAACATATCCTCAGGTGAGGATTAACAAAAATAAAAATGCTAACCTTTTCTCATTGAGTTACTTTGACACCTTTATCAAGAGCAGCTGATTGCTCAGTGGCAAGTTGGCTCAGTGGCTAGAGCATCGGCTCGTGGACAAAAGGGTCTCAGGTTCACAGGTTCAATTCCCAGTCAAGGGCATGTACCTCAGTTGTAGGTTGTCAGAGATGATCTCTCTCTCTCTCCTCCCCTTCCTCCCTCACTTCCACTTTCTCTCTAAAGGTCAATGGAAAAATAGCCTTGGGTGAGAATTTAAAAAAAGAAGAGCAACTGCTCTAACGGGTTTGGCTCAGTGGGTAGAGCTTCAGCCTGCGGACTGAAGGGTCCCGGGTTTGATTCCGGTCACATGCCCAGGTTGTGGGCTCGATCCCCAATAGAGGCAGCCAATCAGTGATTCTCTCTCATTAGTTATGTTTCTATCTCTCTCTCCCTTTCCCTTCTTTTCTGAAATTAATAAAAATATTTTTAAAAGATTGCATTGTTGTATGGTTTACCTGTCTGTACTTCACTCTACACCTGTTCCTCCCAGTGCACTCAGAACTGTAATTAAATGACTGTCTTTAACTGTTCAATATCTGTGTCCCCACTAGAACAGAAGCTGTATGAAGACAGAGACTGTCTTTTTAAAATTTTATTTATTGTCTAAAGTTTTACATATATCTCCTTTTTTTCCCCGATTGATGCCGCCCTCAGCCGTCCCCACCCCAGACAAGCCCACCCCGCCCCAGTGTCTGTGTCCATCCTAATATGCATGCCTGTAAGTCCTTTGGTTGCTCTCTAACCTCCCCCACTCCCTGCCATTTTTCTCTGAATCTATTCTTGTTCATCAAATTATGTTGTTCATTATATTCCACATATGATTGAGATCATGTGATATTTATCTTTCTCTCACTGGCTTATTTCGCTTAGCGTAATGCTCTGCAGGCCCACCCATGCTGTTACAAATGGTAGGAGTTTCTTCCTTTTTATAGCGGCGTAGTATTCCATTGTGTGGCTGTACCACAGCTTTCTAATCCACTCATCTGCTGATGGGCACTTAGGCTGTTCCCAAATCTTAGCTCTGGTGAATTGTGCTGCTATGAGCATAGGGGTGCATATGTCCTTTCTGATTGGTGTTTCTAGTTTCTTGGGGTATATTCCTAGAAGTGGGATCACTGGGTCAAATGGGAGCTCCATTTTTAACTTTTTGAGGAAACTCCATACTGTTCTCCACAGTGGCTGCGGTCTGCCTTCCCACAGCAGTGCCCGGGGCTTCAGAGACTCCATCTTTGTCCAGGGTGTATCCTACCCCCTCGCGCATAGTTGACGCTCTGCTAACCACGGCGTTCTAAACAAAAGCCTGCATTGCTCCACCCGACAGTTGCCTTGTGTGGAGGACACACACTCACAGGCAGTTGAGAAATGAGGAGGGGGGCAGGGAAACCGATTCCATAAACCTGGCCGGAGCGCCTATGACAGGCATGATTCTGCCAAAGAACCGCCGTGTCCATCGGCCTAGAACCGGCTGCTTCTCTCAGCCGTGGGCTCCTCTTCCGGAAAGAATCCAGGGCGGCTGGACAAGAGGAGCCCAGGGGCCTGCGTGAGCTCCGGGCCAAAGCTGGGACTAACTGGTGCGCTCTGCCCTTCGCCTCTGACCGCCTGCAGCCCCCGGCAGGGCTGCGTTTTGAGGAACAGGAAGAAGCAGGAGAGGAACACCAAGGGCTGACCGGGGAGGTGGAACGGGGCGCTGGGGGAGAGGAGCTCTGAAGAGAAGCGGGAGGAAGGCATGAGGGTGGCTGAGAGGCGCGAGGTCTCCGGGGGAGGTGTTAGGTGATGTTCCCACGCCCTCGCATCTTACTTGCTTCTTAGTCTGCCCCCCTCTTCGTGCCTCCCGGACACACTGTTGAGACTGCTTCCTTCAAGGTCACTATTGAACACTGTGTCCCTGTATCTGCCCTGTTTGCTCCAGGCCAGGCCTGGGCCTGGGGATCCCTCCCACTTGGCAGAAGCCCTCTCGGGGCCTGTCCTCATTATCCAAGGGGCGCCAGTTCCGACTCCCACGGGCCACCTCCAGCCCTGATGGTGAGCTGGAAGCTCAGGTCTGCAGAGCCCAAGGCTCCAGAACCAGAGTCCTGTCAGACCAAAACATCACGAGACCCCACAGTGGGCCTGTGTTTTATTTCCCCCGTGGACCCCGCCCCTGTAGCCTCAGAATTGACAAGGGCCGGCAGGCACAGTGATGATGATTCTGGAACCTTCTTCTGTGTCAAGTCCCCACTGGCTTCACCAACATCACAGGAGCAGCCAGAAAACCCCTTCTCTCTACCCTGCTCTCCTCCCCTCCTTCCCCTACGAGCACCTTGGTCTTCGTCGGTTTGTTTTTCATTGTTAAGTCCGTTTCTATTGTCTTAGACAGAGAGGAAAGGAGGGGGGAGGGGGAGAGGAGCATCGCCCGGCTGCCTCCTGCGTGTACCCTGACTGAGGATCGGGCTGCGACCTGGGCCTGTCTCCGGACCAGAGCTGAACCGGGGCGTCCCGCGTGGGGACAGCGCTCAGCCAGCTGAGCCGCGGGGGCCAGGCGCTCTTCGCTGCCGCCTGTTTTGTTTCTGTTGATGTCGGAGAGGAAGGGAGAGGGAGAGAGCGCTAGGAGCACCAATGACATGTGCCCTGACCGGGAATCTAACTGTGACCTCCTGGTTCAAAGGTCAGCGCTTAACCACTGAGCCACGCCGGCCAGGCCTGTGTTCATTTTTATACTTGTGACGTCACTGCCTCACCTCGGTCTGTCCGCAGACCTCCTACCAACGGGGGACAGAGGAGTGGACAGAACATTTCTTCCCGTCGAGGACACACAAAGGAGAGAAATCCCTCCCTTGTCTGACATCAGTGCAGAGGACTGTGTGCACGAGTGTTTAGAGCAGTTTCAGATTCACATAAAATAAGCGGAACATGCAGAGACCCCATAAGCACCTGCCCACACACAGGCCTGGCCTCCCTTTGTCAGCCGCCCACCACAGCCACGTGTCAGCAGGAGGCGCCCTGACGCTGTCACCTGCTCCAGAGCTGACACCGGGCTCCTCCCGGGGCTGCACATTCTGTGGTTTGGACAAAGCATCATCCCAGGCCAGGGCACACGCCCGGCGGAGGCTCCGTCCCCAGGAGGGGGCGCACAGGAGGCAGCCGGTGGACACTGTTTCTCCTCATTGATGTTTCTCTCTCTCCCCTTCTTTTTCCTCTCTCTCTAAAGCTCAATGAAAGCATATTTTACAAGTAAAAATAAAAGTCCTCTGTGCCCAACCTATCCATCCTCTCCTTCCCACCCCTCTCCCCTCCCCCACCCCTCTCCCCTCCCTCACCTTTCCCCCTCCCCCACCCCCTCTCCCCTTCTCCCTCCCCCCACCCCCTCTCCCCTTCTCCCTCCCCCCACCGCCCGCCCTGGCGGCCAGGGGTCCTCTCTCCGTCTCCTGAGCTCCAGACGCCGCCGTAGTGTCGGAGTCAGGAAGTGTTCCCTTCGCAGACCGGCTTCTTTCACTTAGTAACTCACGCGTCCTCCGGTCTTTCTGCGGCTGCCTGGGCGCTTCCTTTCGGAGCTGGATAATGTCCCGTTGTCCAGAGCAGCCCGCGCCCGCTGGGGGCTCTGGGTGGCCGTGGGGAGAGGACGGGGCTGCCCTGGGGTGTTGCATATCTGTGGGCGCCACCGGCATCTCTCGTCACAACAACACGTGACAGGTTGTGAGCTGCTCTCCTCCTGGTCCCTCTGGGACCTGAAACTCAACCTGTTCGAGGTGAACTGCATCCTCCTCCCTCCCTCACCCGCCTGTGTCCACCTCAGCACAGGAACCACCTCTCCCCAGGGGCGAAAGGTGAGGACCTGGGGTCTTCCCGAGCGCCTCCCTCGGGGTCCTTGCCTCCTGCCCTGACAATCAGCAAGTCGGGTCAGTTCTCTTTCCCAAAGGCATTCTGGGTTCTGTGCTCTCTCCGTCCCCAGAGCCGTGCCCAGGAGGGCCCCCTGCGGGCAGTTTCAGCCCCCCCGCCCCCCAGCTGGGTTGTCTTGGAAATACCAGGCCCGAAGGCAGCCCTGAAGCTCACATTGCGCGGCTCTTTCCAGACCCTTAAACGTGTCCCCTGCACGCGCCGTGGTCTCCAGCAGGGACCAGTCAGCCTGCAGGGGCGGCTGGCGGGGCGGGAGACGTCGGTGGTTGTCACGGTGGAAGGGGAGCGCTACCGGCATCTGGTGGACGGAGGTCAGCGATGCTGCTCTGCCCCAGGCCAGGCACAGCAGCCCCACAACAAAGCGTGACCTGTCCCCTGCGGTCAGCAGAGCCCAGAGTGAGAACCCCGTTCTAGAACTACTCAACGGGCGGGCCCGGCCCACAGGTTACCTGTCCATATGAGACAGGAAGTAGAGACACTCTACAGTCTTTCTTTCTGTTGTAATCCTCACCCGAGGACATTTTCCCATCCATCTTTCAGAGAGCGGAGGAGAGGGGAAAGAGAGACACGGATGGGAGAGAAACACATCGACTGGTCGCCTCCTGCAGGAGCTCTGACAGGGCCCGGGCCAGGGAGGAGCCTGCAACCGCGGGACACGCCCTAGACCGGGATCACACCCGGACCCTTCAGTCCACAGGCCAGCGCTCCACCCACGGAGCCAAACCGGGTAAAGCACGTTCTGCATTTAAAAAATTTATTTTTTTATTCATAGATTTTCAGAACAGTTTTAATTCAAGGCAGTTTCCATATACTCCCTCCCCTAACACACACACACACACACACACACACACACACACACACACAGGAGTTCCCCCTACTTGTAACATCTTATGCTAATACCAGACAATTGTTACAATTCATGAACCCGAATGGATACATAAGCAACGGCTATGCTTTATTCCCGTTTCTCCAGTCTCCCCCGGGGTCTTTTTCTGGCTCAGGACCCACATGACCTCCAGATGGCCGTCCCTCGGGCTGCGCTGGGGCTCCTGCCGGCCCTGGTCTGTGCTGGCCTTGGCAGTGCAGAGGCGCACGGGGCAGGTGGGTGGAGGATGCCTCCGGGAGGGACTGTTCCTGATTGTCCCCACATGGTTAGATTAGGGCGATGGGTTTGGGGGAGGAGGCTCAGAGGCAGGGCCGTTTTCATCAGCGTCAGGAGTGTCTATTGGGGCCCGGGGCTGAGCCCTGACCCAGGAACTAGGAGGTCAGAGCTCCACCCCCAGTCAGGGCACATGGCCGGTTCCCAGGGGGCGAGGAGGCAGCGGTCAATGATTCTCTCCATCATTGAAATCTCTCCCTCTCTCCCTCTCTGAAATCAGTAAAAAATACATACAGCCCTGACCGGTTTGGCTCAGTGGATAGAGCCTTGGCCTGCGGACTGAAAGATGCCAGGTTCGATTCCGGTCAAGGACATGTACCTTGGTTGCAGGCATATCCCTAGTAGGAAGTGTGCAGGAGGCAACTGGTGGATGTTTCTCTCTCATTGATGTTTCTAATTCTCTATCTCTCTCCCTTCCTCTCTCTGTAAAAATTCAACAAAATTTAAAAACTGCCGAGACCGGTTTGGCTCAGTGGATAGAGCGTCGAACTGCGGACTGAAGGGTCCTGGGTTCAATTCCAGTCAAGGGCATGTACCGTAGCTGTGGGCACATCCCCAGTAGGGGGCGTGCAAGAGGCAGCTGATCGATGTTTCTCATCAATGTTTCTAATTCTCTATCCCTCTCCCTTCTGCTCTGTAAAAAATCAATAAAATATATTTTTAAAAAATAAAAAATAAAAACTATTTATATACACATGTATGTATGTATATATAATTTTTGGAAAAAATATATTATATATATTTATATATAGTTTTATATGTATATATAGTTTTTATATGTATATATGTATATACTATATATATGTGTATATATGTATATATAATTTTAAAATATATATTTAAAAATATTTTTGTGTGTGTATATATATATAGTTTTTAAAAACATGTATGTGTGTATATATATATATATATATACACACACACACACACTCACACACTGAGTGGCCAGATTATTATGACCTCTGAACGCATAATAATCTGGCCACTCAGTGTACTTCTCCTGAATTATTTGATATCAAATAATTGTACTTCTCCTCAATTATTTGATATCAAATATACTATAAATCGTGCACCTGATCAGCTTTCCCCTTTGCACTGGCTGACAGAAAGCTCAAGGCAAACAGGTGGTTAATCTCCAGCAAAAGTCTAGAATACTTTGATGCCCATTTGAGATACAAATACACTGAGTGGCCAGATTACTATGCATTCAGAGATCATCATAATCTGGCCGCTCCGTGTGTCCATATTAAAAGAGTATACATTACCAACCTAAGTATGACTGCTGCTCATGACCTTCCTCACCTAGCCAGGTGACAGTGTTTTTGTCAGGTTCCTCACTCTTTCCCCTCATTTTGAGCTGCACCTTTTGGGAGGGAATCACTAAACGCAGTCCCACCCCTCCTCGAGGTGCATGTTTACACAATAGTTTGGCATTCCCTGCCCTTCAGGTTTGCCTGCCATCCCTCGCCTGGAATGCATTTGATGGTGTGTTTGCCGCTGGGACTCAAGGCTGGTTCTTTCCTTCTTGGGGTGGGAGCCACACTCCCCGGGGCCGCGGCTCCCGCGGCTCCCGCTCCGGCCCCTGGCCCTCCGGTGGCCTTCGCCGCTGTCCTGGCTGGTTTCCCGCCTTCGGCACTGCGCCTGTCTCTCATTTCTATGCGCCTAGGAATTAATGTTCATTGCACTTACTGGACTGAGCGGGGGTCCCTTCAGTTGAGAAGCACTCCAGAACCTTCCAGCATCATCCTCCACGGGCCTCACTGTCCTCCAGCCACAGAGACCTTCCCAAGGCAAGCTCGCACCTGCCCCAGGGCCTTTGCTCTTGCAGGTCCCTCTGCTGGAATGTGTTCCCTTCAACCATTCCTGTCTCTCCTCTCCTGATCTCCCCCCTCAGAAAGGCCTCCTCCCCCAAACCCGGCCGTCCCAGCCCCTGCTTTATTTCCTCCTCATCCCCCCGCTTGTTCCTCGCTGAAATGGTCTCTTTTGGCAGATTGTTTATTGTTTCTAAAGGCAAGTGTCCTAAGGACAGGGTCAGCCAACCCTTAGCATGTGCGATATTGCTTGTTCGTTTAATTATCTTGAAATATTTCAGAAATGTCTCCCAGCGACCCCTGGGGTCTGAGAGTAGACTTCCTCTACTTTGGCCAAATTTCAGAGAGGCCACCAAGGGACACTGGTGGGCAGGGAGGGAAAAAACAGTGGCCAAACCTGGATCCCATCACCACAGCTCACTGCAGGCCACAGGTACGGAGAGGGGACCCCAACCTCCGCTGTTTTGAGATCCCCACAACCACAGGCCACACCCAGCCTCAGCGGCGAGTTCAGCACGGATAGAGAAGGCCCAGGCTCAGAACGGAAGGGCTGCAGAGAGCGCAGGGGCTCAGAGCTTCCTTGCGTTCTTGGCTGGGGTGTTGTGGGAATTAAATAAGTTTGGCTGGACACAAAGCCCCTCAAAATGTGTTGTCTGTTAGTATGACTCCAGAAGTACGCACGCGTGCACGTACACACACACACACACACACACACACACACACACACAAAGTGTGCAGAGGTGTTCATACACTCCCCCAAATCTATTGACCTACAAACTCTGAATTGTCCCATCCCCACCCCCGGCTTGATCCCCTACAAGTTAGGAGGCACGGCAGCTGAAGGAAGCCCCAGACAGAGAGGAGGCAGGAGACAAGGAATTGGAGAGGGCACAGGGGGGTTTGGCAGGCGGGGATGGGGGGGCTGCCTGTTGCACTCAGGGGAGCTGGTGTGTCTGCACCTGCCCAGGCCCAAAGAACAGACCCCGGGGGCAGGTGGGACCTGATCCTGGCAGCCCTGTGTGGGTGGGGAGGCCTAGCCCAGCCCGCCGTTCCAGTCCGCCCGGTGTGGGGGCTGGGCCCAGGAGGCCCTTGACGCTGGCCCTGGCCCAGAGGGAACGGCCTAGCTCCCGCTCCCAAAGGCCCCAGGCCCTCCGGCCCAGGAGAGGCGAGGCCTATGGACACTCTCCCGGGCCGGACCCCGTCTGCATCTGCGTGTTTACTGCGCGTCCCCTGGGGGTGGGTGCTAGAGCACCTTCACCTGTGTTTGGCTTTTTGGCCCACAGAGGTCGTGAGAACCTCCCCAGGAAAAGCAAACACACATATGAGCTGGCTGGACACGCCATGCTCACGGGAGAAGGGCAGGACAGTAGGCACACCGTCAGTGCCAGGATGCCTTCCCATGCAGGAGCCCCAGGTCCCCGGTGGTGCCACAGAGGGGGAAACTGAGACCCAGTGGGGAAAGAATTTGTCCAGGTTTTTCAGGGACAAGAGCTGGGCACGTGTATCACACACCCTCACGTGTGCTCAAATGCACACACACTGCCTCTTTGTGCGCCCACACCCTCTCCTGCACGGGCACATCCAGACAGGAGGGCCCACGCCCAGCTCCCCTCCCGGGGCGCACCCACCGTGCCTGGTCACACACTCCGGACCTCACACACACGTGTGTGATGTATGTCACAGGGGCCTGGGGCTTCCTACACAGGGTGGTGCTCCAGGACCCCAGCTGGGCGGGGCTGGCAGCAGCTCAGGAACCGGCTGGCTGTCACAGTTTCTCATCTCATAGACTGTTATCCGGTCAAGAAAACACTGAATGTTCTGTGTTGATGGAAACCCCTCTGTAGTTGTAGGTACACCCTTAAGTGGAGCTCACCCACCGTCTCACTTATGTATGATGCACAAATGCATCCAAGACACACAAAAATACCCATATACACCCACAGACATTCCAAACACAACTCCTGGCACATGCATACCTGCACACAACCACAGCTGCATATTCCCAACCAGGCACACCCAGGCCCCACAAATGCACTCATGTGTAAACAGATGTGTTCAGATACTCGGTACATTCAGAAAACAGGTACCCATACATGTGCACCTTGTCACACACACACGCAACATCCACAAATTCACAGATGTGAGCAGCAGCTTCATATACACAAATACACTCAGAAAGTGATACATGTCAACACTCATATAAACAAATAACATACAAGCCCTAACACATATGTATACTTATACAAACACAGTTACACCCAGATAAACACACCTAGACATACAGGCCCACAAAAACCTAACACAAAACACTGTGCATTCACTACTACACACAGCTAAGAGGCACACAGCAGATGTTTTGACACAAACACACAAGGGAACCCTCAAGCAAATATTAAACAAATATCCACAAATAGGAATATACCTATTTAGAAATATGCCCAGTAACATACACCCAACTGCACTCTGTACACAACTATAGTCACATACACCTCCATGCTGACATACACAATCAGACTCATAGCACACACAAACATATTTACCCACACAAATATGCAATTCCTAAATAAATATGCACACTGATAAATGCACCCAGAAATGGACATTCTTCCACCGTTGTACACACTTCCACAGTTTACATATCCTGTTACTCGGGGCTGACACCATATACGCAAGTGCAGTCACCCACAAATACACTCATGTGAACACACATAATGCATAAAAATACAGTCCCACATAAACACATATGTGTACACACAACACTCAAATACTCACATACAAATACACTTGGGCACAAATACATCCCCATCTACACACAATTGGAGCCTCAACAAATTCTGTTGATACCGTAAATGCACATGCAGATGTTTGCAATCCTACCCAGTAGCAGCCATTCAAATGCATTTATTGATACAAGTAGGTACAAGTACACATATTCTCAGTGTCCCTCAGATATTCCTTCATTGACCTTAATCAAACCCTTGTACAAAACACAAGTACAATTAGGTGTTCACAAATACACACACTCACAAAGCCACTGACACAGATACACACTCACCACTCCTATATCCGCAGGACACACACATCTACACAGTACAGATCCTCACACACACGACACGCGTGAAAACCCCACACACCTATGGCATCCACAGGCATCCTCAAACACACGCGATCGGCACCTAAATGCGTTCAGGACACACCCGCAGGTCCCGCACACACATTTTTTAGCTCGTGACCCACAGTCAGGAGCAGGTGCACCCAGCAAGGTGCCTCCTGCACAGGAAGACAGCCCGCACCAAGGCTCACGCCACATCGAGGGATACACGCTCGGGCCGGCACACGCGTTCCCGACAGAGGGTCCCCCATCCTCTCCGGTGCGCTCACAAGCTCACACACGTGCGCGCGCACGAGCGCGCGTGCACACGCTCCGCAGCCTCCGCCCCACCCTGCGGCGGGGACCGGGCGAGGCGCGGGCACCGGGCCGGGGGCGGGGCGCACCTGGGCTCCGCCCCGGGGCGGGTCCGACGCAGCGTCGCGAGCGCCGGCGGCCGCACCTGGCGGGGAGGCGGCGGCGGCGCGGCGGCGGCGGGCACCGGGTGGAGCGAGCGCAGCCCGGTCGAGCCGGCGCGGAGCGGGCTCCCGCACCCCGGCAGCGCCATGGTGGAGGCGGCGCCCCCCGGGCCCGGGCCGCTGCGGAGGACCTTCCTGGTCCCCGAGATCAAGTCGCTGGACCAGTACGATTTCTCGCGGGCCAAGGCAGCGGCCAGCCTGGCGTGGGTGCTGCGGGCCGCGTTCGGGGGCGCAGGTACCCGCTGGGGGGCGGCAGGTGCGGAGGGCGGGCCTGGGAGGTCGGGAGCGTGGGAACAATAGCTTGGGCCGCCGGGGTCCCCGGGCCTCCCGCTGGCTGCCCGGCCCGGGCCGTGGACTTTGGTCGCCAGCTGCGGGAGCGCGGTGGGGGTGGGGCCGCGGGCCAGCTCCGCGCCCAGAATCCCCGACATCGGGGTCCCAGGTGAGCGGGGCGGTGTCTGCGCGCCGCCTGCGGTGTCCAGTGGGGCCTTGTCTTGCACGCCCTCCTCCCCTTTACACACGTATCATGCGCGCGAGGACCCCCACTTCACACCCGGACACACTCCCAGAGGCCCGGACACACACTCGCTTACGCCCTGCCTGCGCTGCGGGCGACGCGGGGAGCTCGGGGAACCCCAGCTTTCGCCTCCGCCGCCCAGGCCAGGCCAGGGCTGGCAGCTGTGACTTATTGCCCCATTTTCGCCTAAGAGGCCGGGAGCCCATTGGAAGGGAAATGGCTTGTCCGAGATCGCCTGTGGCAGGGCCGGGTGCACCCAGGCCCACATGGGTGAAGAAGTCGGGTGGAGGGGGGCGGTGTGTGTGTGTGGGTAGGTCCCCAGCATTGGAGGCCCCGCAGGCTCTGTCAGGGCCACTTGCCAGAGCTGGGAGCTGGGGCCTGACCATGGGGAAGAAGGGGTTAATTAAGGACCAGGCCTTCCTGTGGGGACGCCCTGCCCACCCACTTGCCCTGCCCACTGGTCTTGGCAATAGTTGGGCACAGCCCATCCTCCCTCAGTGGCCTTCCCAGATGAACCTGTTCTGGGTGTGGGTCCCGGATCGCTGCCCTCTCCAGGCTCCGCTCTGCCCGCGCCCTGGCACGAGGGCCCGCGCTGGGGCCTGCTTGTCCCCAAGGACCTGCGTGAGGAGAAAGGCGGTTGGTGGAGAGAGACTTGGGTGGCCCCAGCCCCTCTCGTCCCAGGTTATGAGGCTGTAGAGGGCTCACCTTTGGGGATCGGAGTAGGTTGAGTGCTGGCCCCACCAGACTGTGGACAGATTCTCCCAGTCTCTAAGCTCCTATTTCCCCTCTAAAAGGAGGCATTCCTTCACTTATTTATCCGTTTCGCAAATGTCTGACACCCACAGCACCAGGACAGTGCAGGAATGATCGGAATCCCAGTCAGCACCTTCTTCACCAGGCTGCGGAGAGGCAAAGGGCCCGGCCACCAAGCTCTCCGCTCTGTGTCTGGCACACACACTGCTACGGTGCTTGCTGCTACTGCTGCTGGCAGCGGTGTGATGTCTTTATTTAATGACATTAATGTCATTCGTTGTCCCCTGGCCAGCGGACAGCAGACATTACTATCCCATTTCACAGAAAGGAAAGTGAGGTCCCCTGAGGAGATGCACGACCCAGCTCCCTGCGCCGTGACACCTCCCCCAGGTCTTCCCCAGCCACCTCCTTTAAGCAGAGGGCTGAGGAAGGCGGAGCGCCAGGCCTGACAGGAAAGTGGGAACAGAACTCTGGTTCATGCGCTCTGGGACGCTTTACTGGTGCCTTTTGGGTGCCAGGCCAGGGCTGGGTGCTCAGGATGGATTGGGGCTTGGATGTGGGAGAGTGGGATGTGGCACATAAAACCATATCATTGCTGCATTGAGTGATAAGTAGAGGGGTGCAGCAGAGCTCGGGGGGGGGGGGGTCCTTGAAATCCTCCTGGGAGGGGGAGGAGAAGGGAGGCCTCCTCAGAAGGAGGGCTTGAACCTTGAAGTATGCGTAGGAATGTGCCACGGGGAGGAAGTCACACACACAGGCACGGGGTGTGGACCAACAGGGCCATCCTTCCCTCGCTGAGGGGGCTGAGATGGGGGGCAGGGGAGACAGGAGGGCTCTCGGGCCCTGGGGTGGGGATCTGAGGGCCCTGGGGAGTGGGAGACAGTGTTTGGGGACTGACAGATGAAGTCAGAAGTGCAGGTGTCGGGGGGATGGTGGCAGCGGAAGGGGAAGTCTGCTGACCCCCAAGCACAGGTGTGAGGAGGCTGGCAGCGATGCCGCAGGTGGACTGGCAGAACGGGGCTCGGGGGTAAGACAGGAAGGGTGCCATCTTTAAGCAGGTTTGGGGAACGGCACCTGCAGTCCCGTGTTCTGTATATCAGGGTGTTGCGCAGGGAAACGGGTTTTCGGCAGCTGTGCCCCTCATCAGCGATGGGAGCTTTGGCAAGTTCTGTGGCCGCCGCGCCTTGGTTTCTCACCTGCACAGTGGGCGTAAGAAGGCAGTCCTGTAAGGACTGGTGGCCACGCGGACGAAGGCGGTCGGGGTGTAAATAAAGGCTAGTGGAGCTGGAGTCGCTGTCCCCGTGGCCGCGTGGCTAGCTGGCCCGTGAGCTGCAGAGGTGACGCACAGCGGCTCCGAAGACGCGGCACAGAGCACCCCGCGCTGTAGCTCCCAGCAGTGGCTCCGTGTCGCCCAGATGTTGAAATGGTCATGTTTGGGAGGTACCGGGGACCCTGGAACAACACAGGGGCTTGAGGCAGTTGGGAATCTGTGGGTAACGTTTTGTTGTGGTTGATCTTCGCCCAGGGATCTTTTTTCCATTGATTTTTAGAGAGACCCGAAGGGAGAGAGAGAGGAAGGGAGAGGAAGAGGGAGAGGAAGGGGAACATCAGTCTGGGGAAGACACGTCGATTGGTTGCCTAGGATTGTGGGTAACTTTTGACTCCCCAGAAATTGAACTGCATGAGCCTACTGTTCACTGGAAGTCTTACTGATAACATGAACAGCTGAGTAACATGTGCTTTGTATGTTCTATGTGTTACATATTGTGTTCTTACAATACAGAGAGCTAGAGAAAAGAAAATGTTAATAAATCGTAGGAAAGAGAAGATGCAGTTACAGCATTTATTGAGAAAAAAATCCACGTATACCTACATGGAGCCATCAAGTTCAAACCCATGTTGTGCAAGGATAAACTGTATATTAGGTTAAATATATTACAAAATTAATGTTGCTTGTTTCTACTTTTTAAATGTCGCTGTCGGAAAGTTTAAAATTGCATATATGACGTGCACTATGATTCTGTGGGACGGCACTGTTCTGTGGTAAGTGCTTAGTACACATTTCCTAGCGTGGAGCAGCGCGCCTCCACCAGAGGTGGCAGGGGGCTGACTCCGGCCTCAGGAGACATTGGCTCTGTCCGGAGACGTTTCTGGTTGTCGCCACGCGGGAGGAAGGTGCTCCTGGCATCTGGTGTCGGAGACCATCTTCCAGTGCAGGACAGCCCACCCGGCCCCAGTGCCAGCCGAGCAGGGGTGCCGGCGCACTGGTGCAGGGGGGTGCTCGTTGGCATCAGCTGTCTGCAGCAGTGCCTCTCCGCGTGGTTTCATTTTGAAGACCCTGACAAGTCCCTCGGAAAAGAAACTTTTTAAATTTTTGTTGCTGGGAGCAGGAAATGAGTAGGGGCTGGAGAGACAGGGAGGAGGGTTTGGCTTTGAAAGATGCTGGGAGGTCAAATTGAGTGAATGGAGGAGGGATGATGATTCTCACTGTAATGGGGACAGAGAAGGAACAGGTTTGAAGCAAAAAGCGAAGGATTACGGGAGATGCCAAGGCTACAGCAGGTGCTCAGAGGGTAACGGAGGCTATCATGGTGGCGGGGGGGCATGTCGATTCACAAGGCTGCTGAGACAGAGCTGTCAGCTCTGCCTGAAGAGGCAGGTGTGGAGGGGCCTCGTCTGAGTGCTGGGGAGCGGGGAGCCGCTGGGGGAGGAAGGCTCCCAGAAGGAGGCTCTGGGCAGAGAGCCCGGCGAGACTCGGGCCTCCGGGTGTGCGTTGGGTGGCCCGTGCTGGCCTTGAGGCTGGGAGCTGGCAGGGCAGGAGCCAGATCAGGGAGGCTGGGTGGGGGTGGGCTGGCAGGAAGTGAAGCCTGGAGAACTCGACTTTCAAGGAGCTGGGCTGAGAGGGGCAGAGCACAGGCACAGCTCTCCACAGAGGTGGGGCGCTAGTGGGAAGGTCAAGTGTGATTTTAGGGGCGGGGAAAGAGCCCTGCCAGGGAGGGACTGGAGGCAAGGATGCCCAGGCCCTTGTGGACGGGAACCTCTGGAGCACGGCTGTCGAGAGGCACCAGAGGAAGGGCTGGCCGTGCGAATGTTCTAAGCAACAGAATGCTGCCCCTGTTCTTTCGAACACCCACAGAACCCCAGCACACAGCGCAGCTTCTCTGCTCGGAATAAGCCTTGGGGGTCTTCTTGGCAGTTTATGCTGATCTTTCTCCTCTCTACCCTTGGGTCCTACTTGAGGCCCACGTGGGGCTTCCTTAAGCCTCTCCCGACTCTGCTGTCTCACTCAAGGTTTCCGTGGCCCTTCTGTGGCCTGATCTCCCTGTTCGGAGTCCCAGCCCCTCATACTCAGCCTCGGTACCTCCATCTCAGTCACCACCCTGTCTTCCCCGTCTTCCTCTCAGGCGCATGGGGTGTGGCCTCTCCTCTCCCTCCTCCCTTCAGTCACCAAAGTCAGACCCCTGGACCCCCTCCCCCCCAACCCCTTCCCTAAGGTGTCTGCAGCCTGTCCACCTCACCTATTTGGTGCCCTGCCAGCTCCTTCCACCCCGGCCTCCAAGCTGAGGTGTCGCGCTGAGGGCCTGGACCGGAGTGCCAGTTCCTTCACTGCCAGCTGCGTGGCCTTAGGCCGGTTGCTGTTCTCCCTTCACTGCCAGCTGCGTGGCCTTAGGCCGGTTGCTGTTCTCCCTTCACTGCCAGCTGCGAGGCCTTAGGCCGGTTGCTGTTCTCCCTTCACTGCCAGCTGCGTGGCCTTAGGCCGGTTGCTGTTCTCCCTTCACTGCCAGCTGCGTGGCCTTAGGCCGGTTGCTGTTCTCCCTTCACTGCCAGCTGCGAGGCCTTAGGCCGGTTGCTGTTCTCCGTGCCTGGGTTTTGGAGTTCCCAGTGGCTCCCTGGCTGCTGGTCCTAGGGCTGCAAGGTGTGAAGCGGTCTGCAGGGGGTGCTGTGGAGCACCCAGGGAAGGCGGTTGAGCGTATTGTATTGTTATTGTCTCCCCCCCCCCCCCGCCAAAAAAAGGCCTCTCCCAGCAGCCCTCCTGAGGCTCTGCTGTCTTCCACGCCCTGACCTGTGCTTGCACAGCTGTAATTGCCTCTGTGTGTGTGTGTGTGTGTGTGTGTGTGTGTGTGTGTAGGGGCGGGGTGTTCCTGTGGCCCAGACCTGCCCTCTCCCCTCCCGCCCGCAGAGCACGTGCCCCCGGAGCTGTGGGAGCCCTTCTACACGGACCAGTACGCGCAGGAGCACGTGAAGCCCCCGGTGACGCGGCTGCTGCTCTCGGCCGAGCTGTACTGCCGGGCCTGGCGCCAGGCGCTGCCGCAGCTAGAGGCGCCCCCCAGCCCCTCGGCTCTGCTGGCCCTGCTGGCACGGAGGGGCATGGTGCCCGCCCTGCCAGAGCGCCCCGTGCAAGAGGCCGACCTGAGACACCAGCCAGTCCTCATGGTAGGCCCCGCCCACCAGGCGGGCGTTTTCTGGGACTCCACCCACCAAGCCTGGCCCCGCCCCCAAGGGCTCCTCCTACCAGGCCAGGTTCCTCCCATCAATGCTCCTCCCACTGGACATGGGTTCCCCCCCCCCCCCCAAAGATACTCCTGTGGCCCTTGAGGACTTGTCCACATGCTCCTCCCACCCCGCAGCCTCAGACCTGGCCCAGCCCACCGGAGTGGCCCCACCCACTTCCAGATGCTCCCCCTTTATTCTGTGCAGGCTCACCCTTCAGACCTTGTCCCCGCAGGTAGCCCACCTCGCCGTCATTGACGCCCTCATGGTTGCCTTCGCCTTGGAGTGGACAAAGACGCCGCCCAGTCCTTTGGCCCTGGCCAGCTTGGAGCACAAGCTCCTTTTCTGGGTGGACTCGGTAGGTGGGGCTGGACCAGGATGGGCTGGGGGCCAGGACTGCCCAGTGACAGCGCACTGACCCCTCCCCGCCCCCAGACAATCCGGCGGCTGCAGGAGAGGACCGAGCGGGAAGCAGCCCGGAGGGCCCCTGCAGCGCCTGCGGATGGGGGCGCCCCGGCGCAGTCCTCGGTGAGGCTCGGGCAACAGATGGACGGGAGGACAGTCAAGGGCCGGGTGGGCAAAGCGGGCCATTCCTGCATTGAGGGTGGTAGAGGTGACTCTCTCCGTCTTCCTCCCTCTCCCTCCTCCCTCTCCCTTCCCCTGTGCCTGCTCCTCTCACCTCTGCCTCTCTGGCGTCAGTGCCCCACACGCTGGTACTGGAAGCTGGTTCCTGTAAGTGGGGCCTCTCTGCCCCGTCTGCCTGCCCTGCTTGTCGCTCTGTGTCTGTCTGCCTGTCTGCTCCTTCTACCCCCCCCCCCCCGCTGTGAGCAAAGGAGGTGTGACCCCCAGCCCTGGGGGACAGAGACCCACTCTGTGAACCAAGAGAAGGGGGATTCTCTGCTGTTCACTGAGAGGGCAGACCCTCCCATCAATCAAAGAGTAGCTCTCCCTCCGTTAGCTTGTCAGCCTGAGCTGAGGTGGGGAGTCCTCCGGTGTTTCGGAGAGGTGGACCCCAGCCCGTCAGACACATGGTCGTGACCCTAGTGGGCGGGCACATGGATGAGACCCCTTCTAGCCAAGAGGAAGACCCACACCCAGAAGGTGGCAGATTCTTCCTGAGACTCCAGCTTCCTGGGGATAGATCTCAACTTTGGGGGTGGGAGGTGCCCATCCCGGAAGCACAAGGGAAAAGTGACCACTGAATGTGGGGGGAGACCTGGGGCTAGATGAGGCTCCTGCCTTTTCTTACTCCGGGGCCTCTTTTCCCCAACCTTGAGGCCTAGGTTGGGGGTTCCTCTCCTTTTGCTTATCTGCTTCCTTTCCTTGAGCTGGGTCTTTGTTGGGGGGAGGATTCCCTGCATGGAGGCTGCTCTGTGGGGTCCCTTCAGGCTGGGAGGAGCTGGGGTCCCCAAAGCCGGCCAGAGTGCAGTCCGGGAGCTGGATGGCCAAGGGCTCAGGACTGGGCTCAGGGCTTTCCTCCCCCTGCTCCCAGAGGTGTGCTTGGGTGCCCAGCGAGTCAGCACCCTTCCCACCCCGCTGACGGCTGCTCCTCTCCCCCCAGCACGCAATTGCCTTCTGTTTGAAGGAGTCGGGGAACAAACCCC
Organism: Antrozous pallidus; assembly: GCA_027563665.1. NCBI lineage: Eukaryota > Metazoa > Chordata > Mammalia > Chiroptera > Vespertilionidae > Antrozous > Antrozous pallidus. The sequence continues at coordinate 106,727,100 of CM050516.1, forward strand.
CCATGGTAATGTATCCCCCACCCCAGGTCCCAGGAGCCCCTGCCCCAGCCCCCACTGCTGGCCTGGCTGCTCGAAGACACCTCCTCTGCCTTGCTGCTGCCCTTCCCCCGCTCCAGGCTGGCCCTCACTCTGGCTCTGGGACCCCCCTCATGGCAGAAACCCCACTCTTCCCTGCCCAGCCTGCATGACCACCAGCCTGAGGGCCAGCCTGACCTCTGACCTGACCTGACTCCCACCCGCAGATCCGGTATCGCAAGGACCGTACTGTGGCCCGATGTTCCCCCTGCTTTCCCACGGTGACTGGCCTCCAGGACCTGGCCAGTGGGGCCGCACTGGCCGCCACGATCCACTGCTATTGTCCCCAGCTGTTGAGACTGGAGGGTGAGTGAGTAGGTGTGGGCCAGATGCCCTCCCCGGCCCAGCATGTGGGCACCCAGCATCCAGGGTCGGTCCCCAGAGTGGTGTAGCCACTAGAGTGCAGCTTCCAGAGCCAGCAGACCTGGGTTTCACCCCTTCCCCTGATTAGCTGTGTGACTTCACATAAGTGTCCAAACTTGTCTGCGCTTCATATGATTCATTCCTGCAGCAAATATTTCTAGAGTGAACTGTGTGCCAGACTTCACTTTAGAGGCCAGGGATCCAGTGGCTCACATTCTAGTTTGGAGAGAAAGAGAGCAAGTTCATCTGGAAGAACATTCCAGATGTCAGGTGCCCAGAGAGTACTGGGTAATCAGGAAAAGCTTTTTTTTTTAATTTCTTTATTTTATTTTATTTTATTTTATTTTATTTTATTGACTTTTTTACAGAAAGGAAGGGAGAGGGATAGAAAGTCAGAAATGTCAATGAGAGAGAAACATCGACCAGCTGCCTCCTGCACGCCCCCTACTGGGGATGTGCCTGCAGCCAAGGTACATGCCCCTGACCGGAATCGAACCTGGGACCCTTCAGTCTGCAGGCTGAAGCTCTACCCATTGAGCCACATAGGTTTCAGCAGCCTTTTTTTTTTAAGCTTTTTAGAGAGAGAGGAAGGGAGAGGGAAAATGGGTGCCAGAGTGAGGACCCCCCACAACCCCTTGTAGGGATTAAGCCCACGCCCGGGCCTGTGCCCTGACCGGACGGACCCATTCGCTGACGGGAGGACACCCAGCCACCGAGCCACACCGGCAGGCAGGGGAAGCTCTTTGAGTTGAGTTCTTAGGAGACTGGCGCCCCGGTTTCAGAAGTGCCACGGAGAGACCTGCCCCAGTGCCCATCTCGGTACCCGCCTGGTGAAGGGTGCCTGGCACTAGACCCACAGGAGGCCTCCTTTTTCTGGGGCCCCTTCTCCTCACAGACGGGCATTCTGTCCCCGCAGAGGTGTGCCTCAAGGACCCCATGTCGGTGGCGGACAGCCTGTACAACCTCCAGCTGGTGCAGGACTTCTGCGCCTCCCGCCTTCCTCGGGGCTGCCCGCTGTCCCTGGAGGACCTGCTTTATGTGCCACCACCCCTCAAGGTGAGGCCATTTCGGGCATGTGGGCACGTGGGCATCCAGGACCAGGGTGCCCGGGCTGACCCCGCCTTCCGCTTCCAGATCAACCTCGTGGTGCTGTTGGCTGAGATGTTCATGTGCTTTGAGGCGCTGAAACCCGACTTCGTGCAGGGCAAGGACCTGCCTGACGGCCACGGTGAGGCCGAGCCCGGGGCCCAGGTGGGGATTCGGGGCCAAGCTCGGACTGACCCTCCTCTCTCTGCTGCAGCCGCCTCCCCCCAGGCCACAGAGGCCTCCACCCCTCAGAACAGCAGTGGCAGTAGGTATGCTTTTCCCATTGGGTGAGAGTCCACAGCCGTGACGCTCCTCCTCCCGGCCGGTCACTGGGACAGGCCTCAGGGATGCTCTTCTCTACCCTGGGAGAGGTGAGGGGGGGGGCCATGGCTGAAGTGCATCTCTTGGCAGTTCTCCCGTCTTCAACTTCCGCCATTCACTCCTGTCACCTGGTGGCCCCCAGTCCCCACTCCGAGGATCCACAGGTGAGGGCATAGGGATGTATGTCCCTGCAAACCCCCGCCCAAAAGACCACCCCGTCTGAATTCATGTTGTCACCTTTGACCCCTCCATTGGGTCTCTTTGGCACGTGGTAACACTCATTGACCCCCACACTGATCCAGTGGCTCAACAAGACTTCCTAATAACATTAAATGGCCTCCAGCTACCCATCCACATAATGACCCATCAGTGACTCACCCAGTGAGACCTCCTGGCCCCTATAGCCCCCAGTGACCCCATCCCCCCTAGTGACCAGTGAGTGACCCCGCCCCCCCATAGTGACCACCAAGTGACCCCTCCCCAACTCTCCCCAGGCTCACTGAAGTCCTCCCCATCCATGTCCCATATGGAGGCCCTCGGCAAGGCCTGGAACCGGCAGCTCAGGTGAGTGCACCTCCAGGACCTGCACAGTGGAGAGCACTGGGCCAGCTGGGACTGCGGGTGGGGCCGGGGCTTGACCCAGGGGCTGACCCCTCCCTCTGGCCGCCCAGCCGTCCCCTCTCCCAGGCTGTGTCATTCAGCACCCCCTTTGGCCTGGACAGCGACGTGGACGTCGTCATGGGAGACCCGGTCCTTCTCCGCTCTGTCAGCTCAGACAGCCTGGGCCCCCAGCGCCCTGTGCAGGCCCCGGCCCCTGCCCACCCACCTCCGGAGACCGGAGACCTGCCTACCATCGAGGAGGCCCTGCAGATCATCCACAGCGCTGAGCCCCGGCTACTCCCAGACGGGGCTGCTGATGGCAGCTTCTACCTCCACTCACCTGAGGGGCCCTCCAAACCCCCGCTGGTTTCCCCCTACCCACCTGACAAAGCACCTGCCTACTTGCCCCACGAGGGCCCCTCAAAACTGTCTCCCTGCCTGGCAGGGGAGGTACTGAATCCACCGGCCCTGTCTGAGGGCTCCCCAAAGGTGGGGCCTTCAGCCTCAGCCACCAGCAACTCTGAAGTGAAGATGACCAGCTTTGCTGAACGCAAGAAGCAGCTGGTGAAGGCTGAGGCCGAGGCTGGAGCGGGCTCCCCGGTGGCCACCCCAGCGGAACCAGCGGCTCCGAGCTCAGAGATGAGTGAGCTGGGAGCCCGGCTGGAGGAGAAACGGCGGGCCATCGAGGCACAGAAACGACGGATAGAAGCTATCTTTGCCAAGCACCGCCAGCGCCTGGGCAAGAGCGCCTTCCTGCAGGTGCAGCCACGGGAGGCCGGAGGGGAGGCCGAGGCGGAGGCGGAGGCGGAGGCGGAGGCAGGCCCTGCCCCTGGCGGGGAGCGGCCAGCGGGGGAGGGCCAGGGTGAGCCGTCCCCACGGCCCAAGGCAGTGACTTTCTCACCAGAACTGGGCTCGGTGCCCCCTGAGGGTCTGGGGGACTATAACCGGGCGGTCAGCAAGCTGAGTGCTGCCCTGAGCTCATTGCAGCGGGACATGCAGAGGCTCACAGACCAGCAGCAGCGGCTCCTGGCCCCTCCCGAGGCCCCCGGACCCACCCCACCTCCTGCTTCGTGGGTCATCCCTGTCCCCGTGGCGGGTCCCAAAGCTGCATCTGCCAGCCCCACACGGCGAGCCCCTGCTGTCCGGCGCAGCCCAACACCCCGCAGCCCGAAGCATGCTCGGCCAGCAGAACTACGGCTGGCGCCCCTGACGAGGGTGCTCACACCTCCCCATGATGTGGACAGCCTCCCCCACCTGCGTAAGTTCTCGCCGAGCCAGGTGCCCATGCAGACGCGCTCCTCCATCCTCCTGGCAGAAGGGCCACCTCCAGAGGAGCCCATGGCCAGGCCGGGCCTCATCGAGATTCCCCTGGGCAGTTTGGAAGAGCCCTCGGCCGAGAATGAGGGGGAGGGGAGCCCCCCTGGTGCTGACGATTCCTTAGAGGAAGATGGTTCTTCAGAAGGAGTTCCCCGCGCTGGGCTGGGCTTCTTCTATAAGGTGAGCCACCTTAGTGGGTGGGGGCTGGGATGCATGGACGGATGGTCGGAGTGGGGATGTTGGGGAGTGGGGGGTGCTGGACTGGTCGGTGGATGAACAGATAGATGGAGTTGGTGGATGGGTAGAAGGTGGGTGATGGGGGCTAGGCAGCTACATGGAAGTGGGCAAAGTGTGTGTGGCCAGATGGACAGGTAGGTGGGGTGTGTGGACGCACAGGGTAGATGGGTAGACAGACAGATGGGGGTGTGCAGGTGGGTAGATGGGTGGTGATGGACAGAATGGACAAATAGGACAAAGGTCATCAATGATATCTCCTTCCCCTTCCTGTTATCTCCTTCAAACATCCCCTTCCTTCCCAGTGGCCTCGCCAGTTCCCCTTCCTGAACCTGTCCAATGTCCCCATTGCTCTCATCCTCATGGCACCCAGCCTGGGCCACATCTCACCGGGACACCTGCAGTCGCATTTAAAAAACAGATTTTTTTCATTGATTTCAGAGGAAGGGAGAGAAACATCAGTGATGGGAATCACTGATCGGCTCCTCCTGCGCACCCCACACTGGGGACTGAGCCACGCCCTGGGCGTGTGCCCTGACCGGGAACTGAACTGTGGCCTCCCGTTCATAGGCTGATGCTCAGCCACGGAGCCCCGCTGGCCGGGCTGCAGTTATGTGTGCACTGGTGTGCACTGACCCCTCCCAAACACCTGGCCAGTTCCAGCTGAGCAGCCAGAGGTTTTCAGAAAGTGCAGAGTGGTCCTTATCGCCATCCTATTCAAACCTTGCTGGAGCCCCCCTGTGCTCTTACAATTAAACCCAGTCCTTAGGCCCTGCTGAATCCTCTGCACTGCCATCCTCCCAGCTCCGTGTCCCAGCGAGCTCCTGCCGCCCCGCATGCTTGCCCGGCTAGCGCTGCCTCCGGGCCTTTGTACGTGCTCCTTCTGCTCTCCACCCCCTCCTCTGGCTGCTCCTTCAGGAAGCCTTGCTTGGTGCTCTCTACATGTAGACTGGCAACTGCTGGTTGGTGCGATAGCACATCGCCTTCCCCACTGGGGCGGTGCCTTACGGGAACGGCACCCAGGTCTGCCCTGCCCGTGTCAGCACCCGGCACGTGGGGCTGTGCATAATGTGGGTGCCAACTAAATGCCTTTAGAAAATTACAAACCGAAAGTACAGGTGAGCGGCGGGCGGGCGGGCTGATCAGGGGAGCTATGCAGGGGAGACACCAGCTGGACTCAGTGTCTGCCCCCAGGATGAAGACAAGCCTGAGGACGAGATGGCCCAAAAGCGAGCCAGCCTGCTGGAGCGGCAGCAGCGGCGGGCGGAGGAGGTACAGCGCCGGAAACAGTGGCAGGAGGCAAAGAAAGAGCAGCAGAGGGAGGAAGCTGCACGGTGAGGCTGGACACCGTCCAGGGACCACTGCACCAGAGACCCCGTCATCTGTCTGACTGCTTCCTCCCTCCACCTGCAGGCTGGCCCAAGAGGAGGTGGCCCTCATCCCCCCAGCCCCCGTTGCCAGGGCCCCAGCTGAAGAAGAGGGGGGTCCCCGGCGTGGGGAGTTCACACGGCTGGAGTATGAGCGCCGGGCCCAGCTGAAGCTAATGGACGACCTGGACAAGGTGCTGCGGCCGCGGGCCTCAGGAGGGCCGGGCCGGGGTGGACGGAGGGCCCCCCGGCCACGCTCTGGTTGCTGTGATGATTCTGCCCTGGCTCGAAGCCCAGCCCGCGGCTTGCTGGGTGAGGACCCGGTGGGAAGGGGTGGGTATATTGTAGGAGGGCCATTATGTGGGTGACGAAGGTCTCAGGTAGGAGTCTCCTGCCTGCTAGGCAAACACTTTCTGGGGGTGTGGGGGTTACAGTAGGGTAAGGGCTATTGGGCAGAGCTGGCTTAATAGATGAAAACCCTCGGTACGTTTGGGGGTGACAGGTTTCTGCTTGGGGCTGCATAGGGTGAGAGTTGGGGGGCAGCAACAACCTTGCATTCCCTCCCCAGTCTGCCAGGCAAGGCCCCACTAGGCATTTCAGGAGATAAGGGGGCTTTGAGTGGGCTCCGACCCAATGCACTCTATCCCTAGGTTCCCGGCTCAGCAAGGTCTACTCCCAGTCTACCCTGTCACTGTCCACAGTGGCCAATGAGGCCCCCAGTAACCTCGGCGTGAAGAGGTCCACATCTCGGTGAGTTTGGCCGGGGCGGGTGGCCTCTCAAAGTCTATATGTGCACGTGTGAGCTTTTGAACGTGACATGGCATGAGTATGTGTGTCTGCCACTGAAGGCTAAAAGGGCACCTACAAGGACAAGTGGGAGTGTCTGTACTGAGGGACAGGACCTATGGGTTGTGCCTGAGGCCTCGAGAGTAAGGACACTGCCTGCACTTGGTAGAGTACAGTGTACACACACACATACGTCTGCCACTCTGCAGAGCTGCAGGCTGCTCCTTCCCTAGTCCCACTGCATATTGGCAACTTCACTTGCCCCAGCCCCCACGGACTGCACCTCCACCCCACCCCTTTTTCCCTGTAGGGCTCCATCCCCGTCAGGCCTCATGTCCCCCAGCCGCCTTCCTGGTAGCCGTGACTGGGAGAACGGCAGCAACGCCTCTTCGCCTGCATCAGTGCCTGAATACACAGGTGAGTGGGACTTCAGGTGGCCAGTGCTGGGCCCTCCCTTTCCCTGATCATCCCTGCTGACCGCCCTGCTCCTAGGTCCCCGGCTGTACAAGGAGCCCAGCGCCAAGTCCAACAAGTTCATCATCCACAACGCCCTGTCGCACTGCTGCCTGGCAGGCAAGGTGAACGAGCCACAGAAGAACCGCATTCTTGAGGTCAGTATGTGCCTGGGGGTGGGGTCCGGCGGGAGGGGTGGGGGCCTTGCTGTGCTGGCTGACTGCCCCCTGCCCACCAGGAAATTGAGAAGAGCAAGGCCAACCACTTCCTGATCCTCTTTCGGGACTCAAGCTGCCAGTTCCGGGCCCTGTACACTCTGTCAGGGGAGACAGAGGAGCTGTCCCGGCTGGCAGGCTACGGCCCCCGCACCATCACGCCCGCCATGGTTGAAGGCATCTACAAGTACAACTCCGACCGCAAGCGCTTCACCCAGATCCCCGCCAAGACCATGTCCATGAGCGTAGATGCCTTCACCATCCAGGGGCACCTCTGGCAGAGCAGGAAGCCCACCACCCCCAAGAAGGGGGTTAGTACCCCCAAATAGCCCTGCCCGGGTGGTGCTTGGCCACCACCCTCTCAGAGGACATTCGGGGGGGATTCCTGGGTCCTGTCTGTCCCCACCCTCTAATTTTCGTCTCATCCTGCTTTGGGGGCTGAGCTGGGAGGTTCAGGGACTCAGGGCTCAGCTTAGTCCCCCGTCTGTCCTCCTACCTTCTTGAATAAAATAATTTAAAGTGACCTTGAGCGCTGGCGTCGCCCGAGGCTGGCTGGGACACCTGGTGGTATCTGCCTGACAGGGTTTTCCAGTTTCCTGTCTCCTATTCCCTCCTGAACCTGCCCGTCTCTTTAGCTCCCTTGCTGGCCCCGACCCAGCTCTGGCCAAGGCCATGTCTTCCCTGCCAGCCCCCCGCCCCCCCATAGCCATTTCTCAGCCCTTTCCTGACCTCTTCGACACAGGCTTCTGACTAGCCCTCCTCCCCACGCCCTCCCATCCCTGCTGTTTTCCTCCCCAGTGTGCCTGTTGTTATTCCCCTCTCCTGGCACCTGGGTCTGTGGCCAACTGCTGAAGTCGATCATCTCTTCCAGCTGCCCGCCTACATTTCTAGGTGGTTACTGCCCCTGAGCCAGGGATCCCCGTGTTGTCTCCTCAGAGCTCCTGGCATGGCCAGACATCTGACAGGCCCTGCCCCATAAGCTGGAGCCGGGCTGGGCTGTCTCCCTATGGCTCTGGCATGCCAGGGAGGGACCAGCTTCCCGGAGCCATCCAATCCCGCACGTCACCCTCTAAAGCCTCTCCTGTGCTTTGTTGCTTCTCTGTCCCCATGACCCCCCTAGTCACCTCCTATCACAAGCCAACCCCCCACAGCAGCCTACATGGCCTATTCAGGACACAAATCTGATTACATCCCTCAATGCTCAGAATCCCTTAATAGCTTAGAACCCGCTAATGGTTTCCCAGAGCTTAACTTAAGGGCTCACCACGGCGTGGCCCAGGGCCAAGTTCTGGCTCCTGGTCTCTGTCCAGGATAGAGGTGCCTTGCTAAGTCTCAGACACTGTCCACCTCTCAAGCTAGCTGACCAGTCTCCCAAGGAAAGCTGGAGCTCTCTACCTGCTGACTAGGGGGCAAGATAGACGTCAGGGGCAGGGGCTGGTGAGACCTGGGCAGATGGGGGCAGAGCCCCACCTCTCCCAAGGCTCAAGGATCAAAGAGGCCTCAGGCGGCCCAAGTCCAGAACTGGCTCTGCAGGGTGAAGATGGGCATGTGCCCTGGCCCAAAGCCCAGCTGCACCGCCTCCTACCCCAGCCAATCTGGGGGCAGAGTGAGAATGAGCCGGCAGTCCCTGTGGGCACCTGGGCGGCAGGAGGGGGAGGCAGGGAGGAGGCTCAGACCAAGTCATAAAAACAGGCTTCATTGTGGGCGGGGGCGGGGGTGGGGGCGGGGGCGGGGGTGTGAGCGGGGGTGGGGGTGGGGGTGGGGGTGGCGGTGCGCATCAGTCTTCCTTCAGGCTCCCAAACACAGCAGCCGGCACGCTCTGCTGCTCCAGCCGCACCTCTGGAAGGCGGAGAGGAATGGGTCACTTGGCAGCTCTCCAAAAGGAGGTCCAGTTCCTGCCTCCCCTCACCACCCTGCTGGGCAGGCTGGCCCCTCACCATTGGGCTCCAGGTCCATCTCGTCCTCGTCCTCGTCCTCCCCCAGCTCGATCTCCTCCGGGTTGGCCTGTTGCGCCAGCTCAGCCAGTTCCTCCCGGGACGCATCGCTCCTGGGGCAGGTGGGAGTCACACTGTTCAGTGGGTCTGGCCATTTCTCTGGCCTCCCCAGGACCTTCCCTCCTGAGGAAGAACTGGCTTGTTCCCACCCCCATTCGCCCATCCTCACCTCACGAACAGGATCTTGCTCTGGGCCCGCGGAGGCTGGTCGTGTTCAGCCTCAGCTGCCAGCTGCTCCGCCCGCTGCTCTAGTAGCTTCATGTCATCCATGCCACTCTGCCCGGGGGCAAGGTCGGACACTGGGAAAGTGGGAGGGGCATCAGACACGGTGGAGGGCTCTCTCTCACACCGTGTGCTGAGTGACCCCCCCCGTCCCCGAGGCTCCAGCCCTCAAGGAGTTCCCTGTTTCAAGTGGGGAGGTAGAAGCTGACCTGCCGCTCCCGGTTCCAGGAGGTCAAGGCTGGGTAGAGGGCAGAGGCAGGACCCACAGGCCCCGAGAGGGGAGTGTATTGCCCCAGGGTGGACCCAACCAGGGTGGAGGGTGGCTGCAGCTGCTCACCAGTGCCTGTAGCACTGCCCGACACCTTGAGCATCTGTGAGGCCATGAAGTTGACCTGTGTGTTGTAAGTGGCCTGCACACTTCGGCGGATACGCAGCATCTCCCGGATGGTATCCTCGTTGCCATGCCGTACCTCGAAGTCTTTCCAGGTTTGCCAGAAGGCCCCAGTTGTCTGTGGAGTGTGGGGATGCCTGTGTAGGAGCTGGCCAGCTTAGCTGCCGCCTCCCCACTCTCACCCACCTGCCCTGGGCTCATCCCTACCCGAGGGTCACAGATCTGGGAGCAGAAGCTGTAGATGGCCCGGGCACGGTCGATCTCTCCAAGCTTGCACTCCATGTCTGCAAACCGCAGGCACATCTCCCGGGCGTGCTCGTCCGACAGCACCTGGGTGATTGCCGATCACCAAGAACAGCGTGAGGTGGGAGGAGAGCTGCCCCAGGAGATCCCAACAAGCCGGCTGGTCCCTGAGCTTCCAGAATGCACTCTGCCAGCCCCCAGATCCAGGCATGCTCAGATCTGCAGCCTGCAGGACCCCTCCCATCTGCTAAGGCAGCGGTAGCCAAACTTTCAGACCTCACGGGTTGGCGACTGCTGTTCTAAGGGACCTGCAGCCCGCTGCCCCGTGTCCCTGCAGTGGCACCTCAATGGCCTTCTGGTAGATGCTACGGGTGTGGGTGACTCCATAGATCTCTGCTGCCCGCTTGATGTAGATGTTGAACATCTCGTACTGCTGGGCGGGCTCCACGGCCTGGGTGGCGCGCTCGTACACGGCCATTGCGTGCCGGGCCAGGCCCCACTCCTCCTCCAGCTGTGCGTACAGCAGGTACAGGGCTGTGGTAGGACAAAGGCAGGTCAGAAGTCTGTGACCTGGCCCCCGCCCTACCACCCTCCACTGAGCCACCTGGCCCTCCTCACTCTTTGCATATTTGGGGGGACAACCATCCAGCGCCTGCTCAAAGAGGTCCCGAGCCCGCTCCAGCTTGCGGCCCCCATAGCGGGCGATGAATTTGGTCAGATAGGTGCTCCAGATGTCAGACACGTTGGGCCACTTGAACAGCGAGATGCCACGCTCGTACGCCTACCCAGAAAGGGGAAGTCGTGTGTGAGTCCTCAGGGCAAGGACAGCCCACATGCCCATCCCCACGCCCTCCCTCCCCCTCAGACACACACAGGTGGGATTCCGTGCTTGGGATGGAATGAACTATGACCCCTGAGATTCATTTTCAAGCTTAACTCCAATATCTTAGAATATGACTATATTTGGAGATAAGGTATTTAAAGAATTAAGTTAAAATGAGGTCATTGGGGTGGCCCCTAATTTAATATGATGGGTGTCCTTATAAAAGGTAACCTGGACATATGGAGAGACACCAGAAACATGCAAGAACAAAGATGGCCATCTACAGGCCAAAGAAAGGGCTCAGAAGGAAGGGACACTACTAACACCTTGACCTCCGACTGGCAGCCCCAGAACTGCGCGGTAATAAACTGCTGTGTGTCAGCCCATGGCACTTGGTTACAGAAGCCTGAGCAAACTAATACAGGCTCCCCCCTCTCCCCCCCCCCCCCCCCGTGTTAGGGCAGGAGTACTGCTGTCTGGGGTCTCCTGATGGGCTCTCCTCACCTTGAAGCTCTCCTCAAAGTACTTGTGCTCCTCCAGGAACATGGCGTAGTTGATGACAATCTGGGGCGTAGCGATGCGCAGGTCCAGAATACGGTCATACACAGCCTTGGTAGACTGCAGGGGCAGGGGCGGGGGCGGGGGGCAGGTCAGAGCACATCCTGGGGCTGAGTTGGCAACCCCACCACGCTCCCATGATGCATTGGGCCTTGGCAGCTCACCTGAAAGGTGCCAAGGCTTTCCTCCAAGTCAGCAAGCATGGACCACACCTTTAATGATTTGTACACGCGGTTCTGCACAGGCTCCGAGCCATCGAAATACTCGGCCCGGCGGGCTGGCAGTGCTGTTGCCTTCTGAGAAACATACCAGAGGGGCAAGCTGGGAGGGTGGTCCAGACCGGTCACACCGCACACGCCCCCCGCCAAACCCTGGGTGTATACCCGCAGCAGCCGCAAGGCCTGGTCGTAGTTCTCGTGCCGGAGCTCCAGCTCTCCACACTCGCACCACACACTCGCCAGGTCATCCACTTGCTTGAAGCTCACCTTGGTGGCTTTCTCCAGGATGGTGCGGGCCTGAGGAGGCCGGCCGAGGTCAGGCCAAGACCCTGCCCGCCCACCTGCCCGAGCTCTCTGAACAGGGATGCCTCCACAAACATACACATTGCAAATGGACTCACATCATCCAGCTGCCCATTGTCCTCATAAAATTTGGCAAATGCAACCCACAGCGTATGGGGTTTGCCTGTAGCCTTGAAGGGGTCCACTGTCTGCACAGCCTCCGTGTATGTGTTGATGATCTGTGCAGGAGGGGCAGGGGTCAGGCTGGACAACTGGGACCATGGCAGGCGAGGATGGTGTGGGGCTGTAAGGGGCAGGGCCGGCACACACCTCCCGGGGGCGGCCCTGGTGCAGGGCCACACGCTTGTGCCACTCGTGGACGTGGTGCGGGTTCTGACGCAGCAAGACGCTGTTGAGGAGCAGGGGCCGCCGGCTGATCAGCTGCTCAAAGCGGGCCAGGCGCAGTTCCAAGTCCACGTCATCTGGACCGGGGGAGGTGCAGGGGAGTGGGGTTGAGGGACTCAGCACACACTCACTTCCATCTCCCAGCCCAGACTCGTCCCATTGTCCAATCAGCACTCCTTTCCTGAGCTGCCCCAAGGCCATCCTGACCCGACTCACTCCTAGCCCCCGTCATTCCCTCTAGCCCTCCTTCCCTGCTGCCCTCTGCCATCCTCCAGCCCTCCCTCTCCACCCAGCCTATGTCCAGCCCAAGCTTGAGATGTATCCTCAGCTGCGATTACTCCTCAAGATCCCCCTGCACAGTCCACCCATCCTCCCTCCCTGCTGGCCCGACTGACCCCAAGACGTACCTCTCCACTGCCCCAGCCCCTTGGATCTCCCCCAATACCTGCAGGCTATCCCAGTCCACTCTCCCTACCAGCCCAGGACTGCCTCAGCAGCTCACCCTCCTCTTCTCGCCCCAGCTCCGAGGTGGTCTCCATCTTCGCTGCGATCATGCTCTCTTCGAACTGGGCATAGCTGTCAAACACCTGGGTGAAGTCCCGCACGGTCATCACGGTCCGGATGGCCTCCTCGTACACGTCCCGAGCCTGTGGGTGGGTGTTGGGAGGGTGACACGCTGGCAGGAAGAGACCACCCCACCCCCAAACAGACACAGAACCCAGCAGCGCTGCCCTGGGCACCAGCCCCAAGTTGGGACCCTGGAGGGCCTCCCCTGGGCCTGCTCGCTCCCTGGAGCCTGCTCAGCTCCACCAGGCTCTGAGCAGTGACGCTAAGCAGAGCCAGGCTGGAGCCATCCCCTTCCCTGACAGAGTGATCTGGGGACCTTGGCTCCTCCTCAGAAAACCGAGTGACAGCCCCTCATGCACAGTCACTGGGAGGTGACGGAAGACACTGGGAGGTGAAGGGTCAAGAACCTGCACCTGGGTCCACACTGCAGGGACTCTAACTCAGCTCAGCCACAGAAGACTCAATGGTCATCGTACAATGGATATCTGGTCACACCTTAAGACTGGCTGGTGGCTCCGAGTGGGACACAGACAGTCTCTCCTCAGCCTTCAAAGCCCTTCCCACCCTTCCTTAGCACTTTACCGCCCACTTTCTCCACTCAGCCCAGCTCCTGTCTACTCCTTTCCCCAAAGCTCCAAAACCCCACGCCAGCTCCTCTGGGGATCTCTCAAAGCCCTACGTTTCTCTCCCCAAGGATGAGGGCAAGGTAAGATGGACGCTGCAAAATATCAATGGCCCTAGCTAGTTTGGCTCAGTGGATAGAGCGCTGCCCTACAGACTTAAGGGTCCTGGGTTCGACTCCAGTCGAGGGCACTGATCTCGGTTGCAGGATCCTCCCTGGCCAGGCCCTGATTAGGGAAGATGCAAAAGGCAACCAATCGATGTGTTTCTCTCATATCGATATTTCTGTCTTTCCCTCTTTCTTCCACTATCTCTAAAAATCAACTGAAAAATATCCTTGGGTGAGGATTAAAAAGAAAGAATGAACGGAACAGCATGGCTCAGTGGTTGAGTGTTGACAATGAACGGGGAGATCACGGTTCAATTCCCGGTCAGGGCACAGGCCTGGGTTGCGGGCTCGATCCCCAGTGTGGGGTGTGCAGGAGGCAGCCGATCAGTGATTCTCTCTCATCATTAATGTTTCTTTCTTTTCCTCTCCCTTCCTCTCTGAAATAAAAATTAAGTTAAAAATAAAAACGGAGATGGAGCTTCCATCTCAGAGGAATAGCCTAGCAAAATGACTCCTCAAACCTTTGGAATGTTAAAATTGGGCAAAATAATGTTTGGAGTGGGCCTAGAGCACAATTATATGCCAAATAACTGTTTGCAAAAATAATAAGCAGATGTGATAACTACCAGACTGAAAATTAAAAACATTCTGTGGAATTAGCACCACTATATTAGCTTCTTTGCACCCTTTCTCAAAATATCCACTGCATGTCTCCTAATCAGAACACAGTTTGGGTTTCTGCCCGAATCAGTGATTCCTGAATACATATTCTTTTGGATCTCAAATAAATGTTGTTGCTTCTCACTTCGGCCTTTTATTCTTAGGTTAACATTTCTGGTGTAGAAGTGGGATCTAAAGGCCTTACCTTCATGGACTGGTGTTCCCTGGGAAAACCACTGAGCCTAGTTTGCGCACACTGCTTCCATGGACAGCTGCTTCCCAACCATGAGCGCCTCTTTGGTGCGAAAATCCCTCCTTTGGTTGAGGCAAGTGACTTTAAGATCTGGAGGGGTTTCCGCCCCAGGGATCACTGTCCTAATGCCAGCAGGAATTCGCTATTGCATGAGGGCTACAACTTGGAGCCTGCGACCACAGAAGAATATGTTTTCCTCTGGAAGGACTTTCCATGGCCTGACACTTGTAGGTCGAGCAGCTGATATGTAAGCACTCATTTTGTTGCTCACTCATTTGTTTCCATTCCTTTTGTTTATTATGTTGTCATAAGAAAGATTTCATAGGGAAAGGCACATGAATCCTATAAATCCTTGTCCAGGCCAGTCCCCGCAAAAATGATGAGTTTGCTGACCTCCCAGACTGGCATCTACTTAAACAAATGGCCAGGGCTTTCAGTCAACATCACTGTCTTTACATTCCGCCATGGCGACTTTCAGGAGACTGTCTCTACCACTGGATCTTCACCTTCCAAAGTCCTCAAAAAGTACCTTCCTTGAAGTTCTAGATAAATATAGAGAGAAATATTTTGGTCCTTTGTCTTGTGCCTTTTGAATAAAATGGGCCAAGTTAGCCAAAATAATTTGAAATTCTAACAGCCATTCAGGAAAACCTTGATTTTTAACTCTACCTCAAACTTTCCTCCTCTTAAAAGAGAAGACTCCAAATGTCTTGGGAACAAGAGAATACAGTCTTTAGTTGATATACAGAAGCTCCTAAAGGACAAACAGGGTCCACAATGGCATGGTGTGGGAAGACAGTGAACTCACGCTCTTCCAGGACACACTGAAGACACGGTATATAGAGAGCAATCACTCCTGAGAGACAATGGAGGGATGACTGAACAGCTTCTGAACGACAAATGAAAGAGACCAAATAGAGAAGGCTGGCCACCACAGTTCTTTGGGGTCTGCAGGAACTCTAGACTCAGAGATGCTGGTGAATACACTGTTTACGCCCCACTCCACTTCAATAGGGCGGACAGGCGCTCTAGCCAGGCGCTCTGGCCGACTTCCCAGATCGCTGCAGCACATCTCCTACCACACTGACCAGAGCCCACTCTGGCTCTGAACAAAGGGAGTTGGCAGGATCAACAGGGCATCGCCACACCCAGCCTCCCCGCCTGAAGCTGCGCCGGCATTCTGGGCACCAGAAGTACCCGCTCCCCTCCAACTGGCTTGCAAAAAGCACCGAGCACACAAAGCCTACCACAGAGGTCGCTTCTACACAAAGCCACATTTTCAAGACTGGGAGAGATAGCTGTTATGTCTAATATAAACAAACACAGAAAATCAAGCAGTGAGAAGATGCCAGAATATCTTTCAAATAAAAGGAAAAATATTTTAATGAAATGGAGAGAAGTAATTCGCCCAATAAGAATTCAAAGAACCCTAGCCAATTTGGTTCGTCGGCCTGTGGACTGAAGGGTCCGGGCTCGATTCCAGTCAGGAGCACATGCCTGGGTTGCGGGCTCCATCCCCAGTAGGGGATGTGCAGGAGGCAGCCAGTCAATGATTCTCTTTCATCACTGATGTCTCTATCTCTCTCTCCCTCTCCCTTCCTCTCTGAAAATCAATCTAAATATTTTTTAAAAACTTAAAAAAAAGAATTCAAAGAAAGCCATGAGGATGCTCACCAAACTTGAGAGTGAAATAAAGGAACTTGTGATTAGCCAATACAGAAGAATAGATCAGTGACGTGGAAGACAGGCAAGTGGAAATAAACCTATCAGAAGAGCAAAAACAAAAAGATTTTTTTAAAAATGAGGATAGTTTAAAGACCCTTTGCAACAACATCAAGCACTCAAATATTTGCATTATAAGGTTCCCAGAAGAAATAGAGAAAGGAACAGAACCTTTACTTGAATAATGGCTGAAAATTTTCCTAACCTGGGGAAGGAAACAGACATCCAAATCCAGGAAGCAGAGATCCAAACAAGATGAATCCAAAGAGACCCACACCAAGACATATTGCTATTAAAATGGGAAGTTAACGATAGAGAATCTTGAAGAAAGCAAGAAGAAAACAGTAAATTATGTCAAAAGGAAATGCCAAAAGACTTTTGGATGATTTTTCAGCAACAACTTTACAGGTCAAAAGGGAGTAGCTGAAAGAAAGTACTGAAAGAAAGAAATCTACAATCTAGAATAATGTATCTGGCAAGGTAATCATTCAGAATTGAAGGGGAAAGAGTTTCTCAAAGTGAAGTATGTTCCATTTCCAGCTATAATTATTTCTCAGTCAGACTCCAGTGTCAACAGTTACTGCCTCATTCTTGACAGCTTAAACACAAATATCATCATGTTTTCTTGAAAAGCAATTTAAAACATAGGTATTTTGAAGTGCTAGGCTTATACTTCATTGGGATAGATGTGTACAGCAATAAATAGGTTTTCAAATCCATTACTAGTTTGTGTACAAATGTAATTATGTTCATTTTGTATGTATTATACAATGAGCACACGTAAGTAGTAAAGGCTACTTACTATTGTTTAAGTGCAAATGATCACATCTCATTCCTTTTTTATCATCCTATATAATAAAAGCCCAGTGACCAAGCAGCAGAATGACCGGGTCAACCAGTCACTATCATGCGCCCTGACCACCAGGGGGCAGACCCTGGAGGAGCTGCCCCCTGGTGGTCACTGCACTACCACAGTGGGAGCGCTGCCCAGCTGACCGGAATGCATGGCTGCTCCCACTATGAACCCTGGGCTGCTGGGCAGGAACCCCAGCTGCGATCTTCACCTCCTTGCCCTAGGCTCCTTCTTCTCGCTCCCTGCTGCCTCCTCCAGACGCCAGCAGAGCTGACCCCGGAGGCTGGGAGGTGGGTTCGTGGGATTGAGGCCTACTCCACCACCTCTCCTTGCCATTGTCCCTGGGCCCGACCCTGACCAGGTTGCCTGGAGAGGTGAGTGCTCCAGCTCCACAGAAGATGCCAGACTAGGGAGCAGCCACTTAGAGGGCGGATCCACAACTGTTCAGCGGGCCGATCCCCGAATGCCAGGCCCCTCACCAGCGCACGAATCCGTGCACGGGGCCTCTACTGTTAAATAAATGTTGAAGGTCTTAAAAGTTTCCCAGACAGGGAAAAATGAATGGAGTTCATCACCATCAAACCAATTTTACAAAATATGTCTTCTTTAAGCAAATAAAAAAAAGGAAAGACCATAATCAGAAATAAGAAAATGAGGGAAAAAATGTCACAGGGAAAGCCAAATATTCAATAAAAACAGCAAAGCACACACTTAAAAAGCTACTACGAAGGTCAAACGACAAAAATAAAAACCTCAATTGAAACTATAATAAGTAGTTAGAAGATATACAAAATAAAATGATTTAAAATATGACAAAAAACATAACATGGTGGGGAAGTAAAAAATGTAGTCCTTTTAGAATATTTGAACTTCAATGTCTATCAGCTTAAAATAGACTGCAATATAGGATGGTATACATAAAAATGATAACCAGAAACCAAAACCCTACAGAGAACTCAAATAAAACACCAAAAAAACAAAACAAAAAGCCCCAGCAAACCACAAGGAAGAGATAAAGAGAAAAATAGGACAGAAGAGAACTACAAAAATAACCAAAATGCAATTAACAAAAAGGGAATAAATACATAGCTATCAATAACTACTTTATTCTTATCTTTTAATTTTTGATTAATCATCATCCAAGGACATTATTTCCTAGAGAGAGTGGAGAAGAGGGGGAGGGAGAGAAAGAGAAAGTCAATGTGAAAGAGATACATCAATTGGTTGCCTCCTGCTTGTGCCCCAACAGAGGCCAGAGATGGAGCCTGCAACAGAGGTATGTGCTTTGACTGGAATCGAACCCAGGACCCTTCAGTCTGCAGGCTGACCCTTTATCCACTGAGTCACACCAGGCAGGCCTACCAAAACTTATTTTAAATGTAAATGGCTTAAGCTAACCAGTGTGGCCCAGTGGTTGAGCATCGACCTGTGAACCAGGAAGTCACAGTTGGATGATCCCCAGTAGGGGGCGTGCAGGAGACAGCCAATCAATGATTCTTTCTCATTACCGATGTTTCTATCTCTCCCTCTCCCTTCCACTCTGAAATCAATAAAAATATATATTTTTAAAAAGACCTGGGGTATACAAAATGATATTGAATGTAAACTGAAATTGAAAAAAAAATTTAAAGACACAGAGCTGAATGAATTAAAAACATTACCCATATATATGCTGCTTTCAAATAGAAAGACACAATTAAAAGTGGAGGGATGGTAAAAGACATTGTTTAAATAGAAATTAAAAGAAAGCTGGGGTAGCAATATTAGCAATACTCAGATCAGACAAAACAGACATCAAAACAAAAAACAAGTAAAAAAAAAAAAAAAAGATAAACAAAGACATTATATAATTACTAGGGGCCCAGTGCATGAAATTCATGCACTGGGGGTGGGTGGTCCCTTAACCCAAAATGCCCCCTCTCACATACTGGAAGCACTCAGGGGATGTCCAACTGATGGCTCACCCCCAACCTGCTCAAGGCCTGGGGCACCCAGCCATCACCTTGCTCAGCTCAGCCCCAGCTGCCTGCGACCACCCAGCCCTGGGGGCTGGGTGCTCGCTGCCACTTCTGCTCCCTGTCGCCACCACCACCACTGCTGCTGCTGCTGCCACTGCTGCTTCCCCTCACAGCACCAGGGGGCTGGGTGCTCGCCACCACCGCTGTTTCAGCTCCACCACCAGGGCCTGGCGCTGGTGCCACTTGGCCCCGCCCCCGCTCCTGATTGGCTGGTAGCATAGACAATCAGGAGCAAAAGTATGGTCAAATTTGCATGTTTCTCTATTATATAGGATAAATGAGTGAGATCTTTATCTTTCTTCAACTGGCTTATTTCACTTAGGATGATCTATTTTGTTGGATATGAGTATTGCTACTCCAGCTTTTTTCCCTTTTCTATTTGCATGGAAAAAAACTTCTGTCCCTTCTTCCATCCTGTGTCTTGTTTTGAGACGGGTCTCTTATAGATAGCATATAGTTGAGTCATGTTTTTTGTATCCATTCAGCTACCCTACACCTTTTGACTGGAGCATTTAATCCATTTACATTTAGGGTTATTATTTCGAGGTACTTATTTATAGCCATTTTAATTCTATATGACTAGGTTTCTGTTTCTTCTTCCCAGGAATCCTTTACAGCAGTGGTTCTTAACCTCTCTAATGCCGCGACCCTTTAATACAGTTCTTTATGTTGTGGTGACCCCCAACCGTAAAATTATTTTCGTTGCTACTTCATAACTGTAATGCATACATTACGATTCATTAACAGTAGCAAAATTACAGTTATGAAGTAGCAACGAAAATAATTTTAAGTTGGGGGTCACCACAACATAAAGAACTGTATTAAAGGGTTGCGGCATTAGAGAGGTTGAGAACCACTGCCTTACAGCAATCCCTTTAGCATTTCTTGTAATGCTGGCTTGATGGTGATGAACTCCTTTTGCCTTTTGTTTTGTTTTGTTTTTTGTCTGGGAAGCTCTTTATTTGACCGTCTATTTTGAATGACAGTCTTGCTGGATATAGTATAGTAATCTTGGTCTCAGATCACTGCTTTCCATTACCTTGAGTATTTCATGCCATTCCCTTCTGGCCTGTAGAGTTTCTGATGAGAAATCAGCTGTCAGTGTTATGAGAACTCCTTTGTAGGTAACAGTTTTCTTTTTCTTACTGCTTTAAGATTCTTTGTCTTTAATTTTTGGCATTTTAATTACAATGTGTCTGGGCATGGGTCTGTTTGGATTCTTCTTGTTTGGGGTTTTCTGTGCCTCCTGAACTTGTGTGACCGACCTTTTCCTTTACCAGGTTAGGGAGGTTTTCTACCATTATTTCTTCAAACACCTTTATTCCTTTCTCCCTTTTTGCCTCTTATGGCACATCTACTACTCTAATATCGTTATGTTTCACATTACCCCACAGCTCCCTTAAGCTGTTCTCCTGTTTTTTAATTGTTTTTTCTTTTTGGTTCTTTAATTGAGTGATATTTTCAACTCTGTCTTCTAATTCACTGATTTGATCCTCAGCTTCCCCTAATCTTCTGTGTATTCCCTCAAATGTGTTTTGTTTGTATTATGTCATTCTTTAACTCAGACTGTTCTTTTTTCATAGTTACGGTATCTTTTTTCATACTGTTGAGCATTTTTAACATCATTACTCTGAACTCTGTTTCAGATAAATTTCTCATATCTGCTTCATTTATCTCTTCTTCTGGAGAATTTGTTAATTCTTTCATTTGAAGGTTGTTTCTTTGTTTCATTTTGGTTGTTTGGGTTTGTGACTACGTTTTAGGTAGATCATCTATACCTCTCAATCTCTAGTGCAAGACAGTGTTAAAGGCTGTTTCTGACTTATTGGATTAGGCAAAGACTCAAAAGCCTTCAGGATCACTTCTATCTAAAGACTAATAGATTCAGACTTGAATTGCTCCTAGGCAATCATCCTCAGGTGTAGCGAGAGTTTTTTCAACAGTGTGGGGCAGTTGCTTCTGCCTGGAGGCTGTTACTTTTAATCTCTTAAGTGGCCTCAGGGCAAGGTGTTTTCCAATAGGATGTGTCAACTGTTTTCTCCCCAGCCAAGGCAGATGTCTATGTGGAAAAGATGTCCTTCACTGCATTAGGGATTGACTCAGCTCAGGAAACTTGGGGTGTCTGCCTTCTATCCCCCAAGTCCCAGTCCTGGGTACTGCTCTTGCAGCTCCAGTCCACTTCACCCTTCCTCTACCAGAGCACAAAGTGGGTAGCTCCACAGGGAACTTTTGTGCATTGGCCCTTTAAGAGGGTGCCCAAACTTTCAGCTGCCACTCCCTGGCAGACAGCACCCCACTGCTTTCCACAGCTGGATATTATATGGGTACCCTCCTTAGTATGGTGCTCTCTGCTGAAGAGCTCAGCTTTGGGATTAGATCCCAGAATTCTCAGGGGCTCCCTCCATAGCTGATATATCTGGGACTTCAGCTGCCATCTGTGAGTGCCCTGCCAGCCCTTTCACACCTCTGCCCCTCCTACCAGTCTCTACTTGGTCTCCACCTTCCACAAGAAGGGATTTTAATATCTCACTCATATCAATGGACAGCTCATTCAGACAAAAAAAAATCTATAATAATATAAGCATAATATGCTACCTGGACATTCTTACAGACGACCTTCCAGATGAAGCCAGGGTTTCGAGGGCCGAGGCAAGCTGCTGTGGCTGCAAGGGCCGAGCTCCCTGCACACGTTTCGTGCATCGGGCCTCCGGCTAATACTAATGGCCTCTGCCAAACCGGTGTGGCTCAGTGGATAGAGCATCAGCCTGCGGACTAAAAGGTCCCGGGTTTGATTCCGGTCAAGGGCATGTACGTTGGTTGTGGGCACATTCCCATTAGGGGGTGTGCAAGAGGCAGCTGATCGATGTTTCTCTCTCATCAATGTTTCTAACCCTCTCCCTTCCTGTCTGTAAAAAATCAATATATTTAAATAAATAAATAAATAATGGCCTCAAATATTACTTTAGACCAGAATTACTTCATAAACATTTAAAAAACAATTCATACACAAACTGCAGAATACACTTCCCCACCTGCCCCAAGAATACCCAGAACATTCTCCAGAATACATCACATATTAGGTGACAAATTAGTGGGTTTTTCCTTTATTGTACCTGTCTCATGGCTGAATTTTAAAATTGAAACTATCAGACCTCTCTTCTTTCCTCTCTGAAATCAATAAAAATATATTTTAAAAAATGATTTCCTGTGCTCTTCATCATATCTTACCTGTTTAAGTAAACAAAGTCTTCTTATTAAGAGAACTAAGTTTTGCTTACAACTACTAGTATTTAACGTTCTATATTTGCCTGTGTCATCTTTGTCTCCATAATTAAGTATTCTTATACAATTACCTATTCTTGTATTTGCCCGAATGTGTTTTTTTTCTTTTTAAGACTTTTGATATGATGTGGAATCTAATGAATAAAATAAACTAACAAACAGAAGAGAACAGAACAGAACAGAGGCATGGGTACATGGAACAGACTGACAGCTGTAAAAGGAGGGTAGAAGAAGGTGAAGGGATTAGCCAGAAAATATAAACACAGAGCACGCAGACACAGACAACAGTGTGGCGAAAGCCAGAAGGAAAGGGGGGTGGGGACTAGGTGGAGGTGGGCAAAGGCCGGGAAATGGGGATAGAAAGAGACTTCCCTTGGAGCAATTGGTGCGCAATGCAGTGTACAGATGGTATTTTATTGAGTTGTACACTTGAAATCTTTATGGTTTTGCAAACCAATGTCATCCCAATGAATTTAATTTTTTTAAAAAAAGTTCTTTCCACCGAACCGGTTTGGCTCAGTGGATAGAGCGTCGGCCTGCGGACTGAAAGGTCCCAGGTTCGATTCTGGTCAAGGGCATGTACCTTGGCTGCGGGCACATCCCCAGTTGGAGGTGTGCAAGAGGCAGCTGATCGATGTTTCTCTCCCATCAATGTTTCTGACTTTCTATCCCTCTCCCTTCCTCTATGTGAAAAATCAATAAAATATATTTTAAAAATAAAAATAAAAAATAAAAAAAATTTCTTCCCACAACTACAAACAAAAACTTCTGATATGTTTGACAAACTTCCCAGAATTTAAAAATTAAACAGAATTACTTTCTTGATCTGAAAGTGAGATTTTCCAAAAAAGAACTTTGGAACATTTCAAAGGATCTCTCCCTCTCTCACTCTCCCTCCTTATAAAAGAGAGATCTTGCCCTGGCCGGTGTGGTTTAGGTGTGGGCACGTCCCACGCATTGGAAGGTGATCTCCAGTCAGAGCATGTGTGAGAGGAGGGGATCAATTTATCTTGCTCACATCAATGTTTCTCTCTCTCTCTCTCTCTCCTTTCCTCCCTCTCTAAAAATCAATTTAAAAAAAGAAATATTAAACCATGAGACAGGTACAACAAAGGAAAAACCCACTTATTTGGTATATTAAATTACATGGGAAGCAATGTCAAATAATTGATGCTAACTAAACCTTTGATTATATGTGTAGATATTATTAACATAAATATCCTAGAACTTATGTAAAATTCCAAAAACTCTGACATGTCTTAATATATTAGAAACTTACGTTCTTTCTGTCTCAAAGTTGTCCTTCCAGTCTTTTAAAGTTGTAAATCTTACCATATGTTTCAACTGTAAACATTCAGAAGCGCCAAAACACTGCCTACGGAGACTAAAGGTAAACAACTAGAGAGACTTTTTAAAAGTACAGACTGCCATGTAAGTTCCCTTGTCTAAACTGATTAGTAAAAGAGCTAAGGTTCGTGTTTTCACAAACTATTTAAAAATAAGGATGAGCCCGGCCGGTGTGGCTAGTGACTGAGCGTCAAACCATGAACCAGGAGTCCCAGTTCAATTCCTGGCCAAGGCACACGCCTGCCTTGGAGGCTGATCCGCAGTAAGGGATGTGCAGGAGGCGGCTCACAGATGATTCCCTCTCATCACTGATGCTTCTATCTCTCTCCCTCTCTAGTTTTAAAAAATATATTTTATTGATTTTTCACAGAGAGGAAGGGAGCGGGATAGAAAGCCAGAAAGATCAATGAGAGAGAAACAGCTGCCTCTTGCACACCCCCTACTGGGGATGTGCCCGCAACCAAGGTACATGCCCCTGACCAGAATCGAACCTGGGACCTTTCAGTCCACAGGCCAACGCTTTATCCACTCAGCCAAACCGGTTTCAGCCCTTCCTCTCTCTAAAATCAATTAAAAACATATATTTTTAAAAAAATAATAAAAAGATGAAAGAAAAATGACTGCATATAGAAAGCAAGACATGTTTTCAATAAAAGAAGGTATGAGAAAGAAGATGCACTTTTGTTGAAGGAAAGGAAAATATATGTTTTTTGTTAATTTTTTGGTAAAGGAAGAAAAAAATTATACTAGATGATAAAATTGTACTTGATTATATTCTAGCTAAGCAAGATGAGATTTGCTGTGTTAATACTTTTTGTTACACTTGGATAAAACACCTTTGGTAAAACAGAGATGCAACTAGATAAAATCTGGGCACAAGTCAAATGACTAACCACTGACACCTCCTGGTTCTCTAATACCTTAGCTAACTTCCCTCAAGCATTTCTCCTGGCTCATATCTATTCTTCAATTTGAACTTAGGCTTTTATTTATTACTAGGGGCCTGGTGCATGAAATTCATGCACTAGGGGTGGGTGGTCCCTCAACCCAACCTGCCCCCTCTCACATACTGGGAGCCCTCAGGGGCTGTCCAATGATGGGAGGCTTTAGGCCTTGAGCACCCAGCCATCGCCCTGCTCAGCTCAGCCCCAGCTGAATGTGACCACCTGGCCCCAGGGGCTGGGCGCTCACCACCACCACAACCACCACCACCTCCACTGCCGCCACTTCTCCTCACAGCGCCCGGGGCTGGGCGCTCACCACCACCACAACCACCACCACCTCCACTGCCGCCACTTCTCCTCACAGCGCCTGGGGGCTGGGCGCTCGCCGCCACTGCCCTTTCATCTTCACCCCCGGGCCAGCGCTCATGCCACTTGCCCCCGCCCCTGCTCCTGATTGGTTGATAGCATAGCCAAACAGGAGCAAAGGTATGGTCAAATTTGCCTGTTTCTCTTTTATTATATAAGACACTAGAAGTCCGTTGCAAAAAAAAATCATGCACTGGGGGGAGGGGGGGTTTGTCTGTAAGCCTGGCCTGCACTCTCTCCAATCTGGGACCCCCCTCAGGGGATGTCTGACTGCCAGTCCAGGATTGGGCAGTTGAACATCCCTCTCACAATCTGGGACTGCTGGCTCCTAACCGCTCACCTGCCTACCTGCCTGATTTCCCCTAACCGCCTCTGCCTCAGCCCCTGCCACCGAGGCTTTGTCCGGAAGCATGTCCAGAAGACGTCTGATCTAATTAGCACATTACCCTTTTATTAATGTAGATTTTTGCTGTTATAAACTTGTGTTTTGCATAGTTCAATGTTTTTAATATATATATATTTTTTTTATTTTTCACAGAGAGGAAGGAAGAGGGATAGAAAGCCAGAAACATCGATGGGAGAGAAACATCGATCAGCTGCCTCTTGCACACCTCCAACTGGGGATGTGCCCGCAGCCAAGGTACATGCCCTTGACCAGAATCGAACCTGGGACCTTTTAGTCCACAGGCCGACGCTCTATCCACTGAGCCAAACCGGTTCGGCCATAGTTCAATGTTTTAAAAATACCATTCAGATACTAGTTGCTCAACATTTTGAAATGAGTACTAAGATTTCTGAGACTTCATATGAGAAGTCTCAAGAAACTACAAAAGAATTTGCCTGTGGAGGAACATGACAATAAGGCTATCTTCTGTTCCTCTGTTGCTCAAATGTACCTTATGGCTCCTAAAAGCAACAATTTCCCACCTATGTGGCATATGGCATACCAGCAAGAGCCTTCCTAGTGATGAGGGACTGACCATGGCATGACATGCTAAAAATGAGGGACCAACGGTGCTTTTAATAACTGATCAGTACTGTTTTCCAGCAATTGATCAGTGATGCTTTCAAGGGAATATCTCAATTTAAAGAAAGAAAATGTCGAAAATAATATAAACTGAGCCAATTTAAAATAGAGTTGGGCCAAGACTGGTTTGGCTCAGTGGATAGAGCATCGATCTGTGGACTGGAAGGTCCCGGGTTCGATTCCAGTCAAGGGCATGTACCTTGGTTGAGGGCACATCCCCAGTGGAGGGTGTGCAGGAGGCAGCTGATCGATGTTTCTCTCTCATCGACGTTTCTGACTTTCTAGCCCTCTCCCTTCCTCTCTGTAAAAAAATCAATAAAATATATTTAAAATGGAGTTGGAACCGCCATCCCAGAGGGACTGCCATGCACGTCTTACTCCTCCAAACTCTGGAAGGTTAACACAGGGCAAAATACCCCATGGACTGGGCCTAAAGGAACCTGTTCCCTAAACAACTGTTCGCAAAGATAAGAGAGAAGATATGATGACCACCAGACTGAATATTAGAAACATTCTTTAGAATTAGCACGTTAACTTATTTGCTCCTATAGATATCACTCTCATCTACTGACATAGTTGTTCCACTTCCTTTTCTCAAAAATACACCTTGCCTTCACTCATAGTCAAAATACTGTTTGGATTTTGCCTGAATCAGTGCTTCCCGAATGGCTATTCTTTTGGATCTCAAAACAAATGCCTGCGGCCTCTCACTTTTGCCTTTTACCTTTAGGTTAACAACACCAACATCCGGAAAGTGGGGAGTGACCCACAAGTCAGGCACCTGCTCAGCACCGGATTCCCCACAGGTGAGGACACAACTGCTACTCAATTTCATTTTTCAAATTGAAGCTTAGTGGATCCAGGGCCACACAGCCATGGAGAACCCGGGTCTGGCTGACTCCAGCAGGCCTTCGGCAAGATAAACGTGCACAAGATGCATATGTGTGCATGCTGGCACACCACACCTGCAGGTGTTTCCTGCTCACGCCATGTCCACATGTGGCCTGAGCACTGTGCTTTGGTGGGAGACTCTGCCCTGCACCCAGTGTACCCACGCACCTTCTCAAAATGGCCACTGCGGATGTAGTAGTCAGCCAGTGAACACCAGAGCTTGCCCAGCTGGTCTGTGAAACGGGTAAGGCCCCCTCGGATGATGGCATCCACATTGAGCGACTGCACCTTGTCCGGATTCTGGGAGATGAGGTCGCAGAGCTCGTGCCACAGCTGCAGGGTCCAGAAAGGAATCTCAGCCTTAGTCCCTGAGCGGGTAAGCCCTCCAACCTGGCCCGTCTCCCATAGACCCACCTGGTAGTTGGACTTGCCAGCCTTGGAGACGAAGCGCTCATCATTCACCACAGTGGCCAGGCGCTGTGCAGCCTCGTCCAGCCGGTCACTTGACTTGAGGTACTCGATGTATTCCTCTGCGCTCTCGGGGCTCAGCTGAGCACCCACACACCATGTCAGCAGTCAGTGGGGCCACAGAGCCACACTGTCTTGCCTACCTCCCCACTCAATGGCTCTGAGCCACCGGTTAGCCTATTTTCACTGTTCTGGCCACACCTGTCCACGCTAGGCCCTAGTAGTCTAGCCTCAGCCCCACAGTTTGCACCTTGGCCTCCATACTGCCTGTTACACATTTCCATAGCTGTATGTCTCCCACAGCTGCAGTTTACTCTGGTTTTCAATATGGTCAGCTCATGAGAATCTGCTTACCCAGTTAGACTAACAGCTCCCTACAGGCATGGATTGTCTTAGTCACACTGCCCTAAACTATTTATAGAATAAACAAACAAACTACACACAAAAGCCTGTCTGTCTCAAGGGGCCTTTTTTTCATTTATATCTGGTATGTGACATCCTGCATGGGACTAGTGTCCCAGTGAGCCACTGGGAAACTGGCCCATCGGCCTGAGGCTGACCTCACCTCACCCCTCCGTGGGCTCACCTTGAGGAAGCGCCGGTAGCCCCGCACGGCTGTCTCGGGCAGTGGGTGTGAGCGCAGGAAGCGCAAGTACAGAGGCCAAATGCGAGAGTGCTGTGTGACGGGCAGCGCCCGGAGGGCACGGTCCAAAGTGCGGCGCGTGTGAGTGACGCGGCCTTGGTCCACCAAGAACTGACAATAATCCAGCCAGAGACGCGGCATCTGGAGCATGAGGAGAGGCAGGGTCTGAGTTGCTGGCCCTATAGCATGGCTACAAAAACACCAGATGTCCCATGGCCAAGCCAAAATGCAGCAGGACCCAGAACGCTATCCCTCCGGGACTAAGTCTAACTCAACCTCAAGGGCACAAAGGCAATAGGACTCCAACCCTCCTGCTTCATCCACCTCCCTACTCATCCCATGGCCGTTCCCCCACCTCTGACCTTGTGCATGAAAACAAAGGCCCTCTCGTGGCAGTTGTTGACATCTTCGTAGGCAGGATCAGTCACACAGCGATGCTTCACCTGTGCTCTGCGTGCTTTCAGGTAGCGGTACCAGAGTTTGTAGCTGAGGAGGCAGACGTTGGTTGGTCAGCTTCATGGAGCACCAGAATCCTTCACCCTACCCCATAAGGCAACTGCTGGGAGAAAGAACCTGGGAGCGGTGACAAGTATCAGCAATGGGGGGATGGGCTGGGATATAAGGGAGGGTGTGCTGACCCATCAGAGGATATATACTCAGTGACGGAGCACATAGCAACCACTTGGGACCTACTGGCCAGCTCTGTTACAACTGGAAAGGTGGGGCTGGGGTTGGGGTAGGTAGGGCAGCTGAAGCTGTTCTCACCTGCAGGGCAGCAACTTCAGCGCTCGCTCGTATAACTGATTGAGCCTGGGCTTCGGGGCCCCCTGCTTGAACTCAATGTATCGGAGCCAGCATTTGACAGAAAACTGGTTCCGCATAATTTCCTCCTCATAGGGGAGGTCTTCTTCATCCTGACAGGACAGGTAATGGGGAGAAGAAAGAGTTGCCCTCTGAGCCTCAGCAGAGCACCATCCACTGCAGGCCCTTACCCAGATCTTGGTGCCACACTCAGAGCCAGGTTCCAAATGTCCAAATCAGGACTCTGGTGCAGACTGAGCCTTCAGAATTCTACCGCCACAATATAACCGAGAGCATCAGACTCCTGAGTCATAGGATTCCAGGAGAGATATAGACTGTCATCTAGACTTCACTTTTTTGGTCTTCCAAATCGAGTTGCCCACTTTCTGGCCCAGACACCAGACTCCTTAGGCTGCCTTGTCCAGCCTTCTGCCCTCACAACATGCCATTCCCTAGGCACCAGGTCTTTGACACTTCTTCGGGTTCTCACTAGCCAGAGTCTAGCTCAGCTGTGCCCCAGAACTTGGAAGCTAGACCTTTACTCAAAAGACAGGTATAGACCAGACACACAGCTTTTAGCCCTAGACACTGGGGAAGAAAGTGAAGAAATAGTGAAATAAATTACACATTAGGTGACAAAATAAGCCTCAATAACTGGAAAAAAAAACTGAAATCATATCAAGTGTCTTTTCAGACTACAACTTCATGAAACTAGAAATCAACTACAGGAAGAACATACATAAATATATAAAGACTAAATAGCATGCTACTAAACAATGAATGGATCAAAGAGGAAATCAACTACCTTGAGACAAATCCCTTCAATAACTGATGCTGGCAAAACTGGACAGATAAATGCAAATAAACTGAAACTGGACAGCTTTCTTTTCTTAAATATGTTTTCATTGATTTTAGAGAGGGAGAAATAGAAAACAGAAACATCAATGATGGCTGCCCCCTGCATGCCACCTACTGGGGATCAAGCCTGCAACCCTGACATGTGCCCTGACCAGGAATGGAGCCCCGGAGAACTCTTAGTGAATAGGCCACCCCGGCAAGGTGAAACTGGACCACCTTCTCACACCAGATACAAAAATAAACTCAAAACAGATTAAACCTTAAATGTAAGACATGAAACCAAAAAACTTCTAGAAGAAAACATAGGCAGTAAACTCTTTAACATCAGTCATAGAATCTTTCGGGATGTTT
Source organism: Antrozous pallidus (assembly GCA_027563665.1). Classification (NCBI taxonomy): domain Eukaryota; kingdom Metazoa; phylum Chordata; class Mammalia; order Chiroptera; family Vespertilionidae; genus Antrozous; species Antrozous pallidus. Next base: position 106,756,834 of record CM050516.1, read on the forward strand.
CCTCAGGCAAAGGCAGCAACAACAAAAATAAACGGAACTACATCAAACTAAAAATTTTCTGCAGCCCTCGCTGGTCTGGCTCAGTGGACAGAGTGTCAGCCCGCCGACTAGGGGGTCCTGGGTTGCAGGCTCCATCTCCAGTGGGGAGCATGCAGGAGGCAGCCAATCAATGATTCTCTCTCATCATTGATATTTCTCTCTGCCTTCCTCTCTGAAATCAATTTTAAAAATCACACACACACACACACACACACACACATACACACATACATATATGCTTTTGCATAGCAAAGGGAACCATCAACAACACAAAAAGACAAGGTACTGAATGGGAGAAGATACCTGCAAATGATACATCAAATAATGCATGAACATCCAATAGGAACTCATACAACTAAACACACACACACACAAAACCCACAAGTAATCCAATTTTTAAAATGTGCAGAGGACAAATAGACATTTCTTCAAAGAGAACATACAGCCTAAAACACCAATCAGATAGAATATATGCACTTTATGTTCACAACAGTGTTATTTACAACTAGTGGCCCTATGCACGAATCCGTGCGCGAGTAGTTCCCTGCTGCTTGCCTCAGCTGGCTGCCCCTCACACCACCGCCCAAGGTAGCTCGCTGCCCTGCCCTCCTGGTGATGGGTCATTCTGCATCATGGAGTAACGACCATTTGCCTATTACCTCTTTATTAAATAGGAGGATAGCCAAGATCTGGAAACAGCCCAAGTGCCCATCAGTAGATGAGTGGGTAAAAAGCTGTGGAATGCTACGCAGCTGTAAAAAAAAAAAAAAGAAGACTGTATGGAGAAACCTGGAGACTATTATGCTAAGTAAAATAAGTCAATCGGAGAAAGACAGATATCACAGTGGAATCTAAGGAACTAAATAGGTCCAGAGACATGGAAGCATGGAACAGACTGAGGGATCTCAGAGGGAAGGGGTAGGTGGGGGAGAAGGTTAACCAAAGAACTTATATGCATGTATATATATGCACGGGCACAGACAATAGTGAGGTAAAGGCCGGGGGTGGGGCAGGAGCCAGGTGGAGGGGGACAAAGGAGGAGAAATGGGGGACATTTGTAATAATCTCAATAAAAATTTTTTTTAAAGAGGCCAATAGACATGAAAAAAATGCTCAGCATCATGAATCATCAGGGAAATTAACATCAAAACCACAATGAGATATCACATCTCTCTTGTCAGAATGACTACCATAAAAAAATCAACAAATTGCCCTAGCCTGTTTGGCTCAGTGGATAGTGTCAACCCTCAGACTGAAGGATCCCAGGTTTGATTCTGGTCCAGGGCATGTGCCTCAGTTGCAGGCTCAATCCCTGGTCCTCATCGGGGCCCGTGCAGGAGGCAACCAATCGCTGTGTCTCTTTCACATGGATGTTTCTCCTTCTCTCTTCCTCCTCCTCCTCTCCTCCTTCCCACTCTCTCTAAAAAATCAATGGAAAAATATCCTCAGGTGAGGATTAACAACAATATATCAACAAATAAGGCCTGGTGAGGATGTGGAGAAAGGGAACCCTTGCACACTCTTGGTGCAAGGGCACAACCAATATGGAAAACAGTATGAGAGTCTCAAAAAAAAAAATAGAAACTAAAAAAAAAATAGAAATTTGAAATAAATATGCACCTATACATTCACTGTAGCATTATTTACAAAAGCCAAAATATGGAAGAAACCTATGTGTTAATAGATAGATGAACGGATAAAGATGTGGTACACATATATACAATTGAATGTTATTCAGCAACAAAAGAGAATAAAATCTTGATATTTGTGACAACATGGATGGACCTAGAAGGTATGCTAAATGAATTAAGTCAGAGAAAGATAAATACTGTATAATCTCATTTATGTGTGGAACTAAAAAAATAAATAAATAACAGGATATAGACCACAGATATAAAGAACAAGCTGATAAAACACACACACACACACACATACACACACACAAGCTGCTAGCTGCCAAAGCAGAGAGGTAGGAGGATTGATAAAAAGAGGAATAAATATCCCCCAAACAAGAAAAAAAATAAAGTTGGAGTCACTATAATCAAGCTGTTAAATTACTAAAATGAAGTAGGTTGAGACAGGAAACATTCTATTCTTCTTTTAACTATTCTGGGAACTTGACCTTTTGAACTTGCCAGTCCTGTGCCATGGCCTGGATAGACATCAGTTCCCTGTGCATCAATACCTGTACACACACCACACCTCTAATGCCCCTCTTGCTACCCGCTAAAGGGCTCATTATCCAGATCGCCTGACATGACCAGACCTGCCGCGGGCACCCATACTCTAGACTACCTGGTGCCCATCACCTAGACCATCTGACACCTGACAGATAACCAACCGGTCTCTTATCACTCTTTGACTCTTCTAGATCCCACTGGCCATCGCCTGACCTGCACCACACCAGCAGGTCTTTACTTCTGACTCCAGGGTTCTCCTAAGCCAGACACCAAACCTTTCTCCCAGATACTGTTAAACTCAGGACCGTTACCCAGAACACCGAGTCTCTATCACAGAAACCAGAGCGTTGGCCCGGCCACCTGGTTTAGTGCCTTTACTTCAAACACCAGACCTCTCAAGATCCAGCAATTCGAATTCTCTCCAATCTCGATCCCCGGGCGCTCCCATTTCCGCGCCAGATCCGGGACGCCAGGCTCTCCCTCCACAGCAGTGCTTCACTCAGGCCGCCCGGGCTCTGGCACAGAGGTCTACTCCTAGCCAGGCTGGTCCGGACTTCACCTCGAGCCCGTTAGATTCCTCCCGCCCTTTGGCCGACATAGCTTTGGCCTAGATCCTCGGGGAGGTCAGGCCCCGACCCCCTGAAGCATCCAGGATCTCGGTCCCGTCTCAGTGGACTCACAAAGACAAGGTCCGGCCGCTCCTGCCGCGAAAGTCTCGCCATGACCACCATTTTGCCAGCTTTCCAGCTACAGCCAGAAGTCGCGTTACAATGACGTCTCTATCTGAAGACCCGCCCTCCCCGAGCCAGACTCATTTCCTATTGGCTGATCACGTTCGGAGCGTGCTGTCGGGTCTTTCCCTCAGTCTTCTTCAGCGACCGGAAGTAGAGAGTGAGGGCAGGATGTGAGGTCATTAAACGCGCGAGCTCCTCGGCCAATCAACTACTGCCCGTGAGTTCCTAATACCCTGCTGTCTCTGGAGGGTTGGCTTTGAACCTGAGCGACTTTGTTGCCTCAGGGAAGCGAAATGGGAGTGAAGTTGGAGGTGTTTCGGGTCAGTGGGTCCCGGAGCGGGTGGGCGGGGCGGGGCGTCTTCCTAGATCTGCAGAGAAAGCTCTGAGAAGGAGGTATTCCAAGAGAGAGGGCGCTCTGGGGAGAAAGATTCTGAGATTTGAGAATGCCCTTTAGGGTTGGAAACCCAGAGAAGGGGGCTCCTGATTAGGGTGGCCCTAGTAGGGCTGTTGTGAGGAAGGGCCTCCTGAGAGGGGTGACCAGAGGAGGGGGCTCTAGAAGGAAGAAGGCTCCAGACTCGAGAAGCTCTTGGCATCAGGGTGATGGGTGGGTGTCTCTGGTAGGGAGACTCCTACACTAGGGAGTAGACACTGAAGAATGAGGAGTTCTGAGTGCTCCCGGGATCCGCCTTTGTGGGCAGGGGCAATGAGGTAGGAGCTCTTGTGCTCCTGGGGCCAGGTTGTGTGTGGCCTCTGAGCGGGACTCTCCCAGACTGGGAGGGAGCTTTCAGAAATAGGTCTCTTGGATTATGGCGACCAGATTCCCATAATTCTGGGGATTTTTTTGGGGGGGGGGGCGTTGAGGAGGCGCTGCTGGGCTGTGCTAGCGGATGGTCTGCAACCTGCTCATCACCTTCCCCTTTCCAGATGACACTCTACCTCACCTTCCCTGTAGCTATGTTCTGGATTGCCAACCAGGCCGAGTGGTTTGAGGAAAACGTCATACAGCGAAAGGTGGGCACTGGGAGAGTGTTCGTGGGCTTATGGGGGTGAGGAGGGCAGGGAGCACCAAGGTCTGCCTTCCATGAGTTGACCTGTCATAGGTGTGGGGCTCTGGAGACTCCTGGTTCATCTGTGACTTTATCCCCACAGAGGGAGCTGTGGCCACCTGAGAAGGAGGACCAGGTAAGTGACATACTCTTCTTCCCACCAGAGGGACAGAGGGGCCTGGCTCCCTGTGACCAGGATGGGTTTGGAATGAAAATGTTACCTGGTCGTGAGCAGGGAACTGAGAGCAGAGGACCACGAGGTTTCCTTGCTGTCCTCTCCCCAAATGATGAAGCTGATCCCACTTGGACCCTGCTTATAATTGGCACAGGGCTTCCAGTGTAGACAGTGAAGACTAAAGCCATGGAGTCGGGGAGTGGGAGGCAGGATGGTGGGAGAGACGTCCAGGCTCTGAAGTGTGTCCACCTCCTCCTCACTATTAGCGCCAAGAACTAGAAGACTTCAAAGCGAGGATACGGAAGCAGAGAGAGGAGAAGCTCCTTCGTGCTGCCCAGCAGAGCTCCTGAAACTCCCAAGTGCCTGAGTCCCACCCATGAAACAACACACACTCAGTTTTTTCTCCTGGAAGTATTTTATTGTCTGCTTTTGGGGGGCATGAATGGAGTGCAAGATGGCTCAGGCCCTCATGAGGCTTGTAGTGCAAGATGGCTCAGGCCCTCATGGGGCTTGTGTCTGGGGCTGGGGGCTGCTGTTCCGACGGAAGCTGAGAGCAGAGGGGTCCGGAGGGGTGAGGAGGGGTTGGGGGCTGTGGGTCCCAGCTCGTTTCTGCACTCCGTCCTGTGGATGAAGAGGGGCAACCAGAGGGAGAGGCCAAGGGCAGCGCTGGCCCGAGGTGACACAAGCTTGGAAGGAGGGTGCCCTTGGGAAGCGTTGTTGCACCTCCCACCATCTGCCCCCCCATCCTGGAGCTTCTACATACCTTAATTACTCAACACTTAGGGTGCTATTTGGGTGTGAAGTGGGGGATCTTAGGGATCCCACTGGAGTCTTGATCAGAACCCAAGCTGTGCATGATTACATGTGACATAGACACACATGAGTGTGTGAGCTCCGGTGCCCTCCTCCCTAAGGATGTCTTCCCAGGAGAGGTTTATTCTGTCAACCCTCCCTGATACCCTCAGTTATGGCAATAGGAGCCATGAGTTCCAGCCATGGCTCTGACTTAATGTGCCCTCTGCATGACCTTGTGGCCCTCTTGACCTTGTCTGGGCCTTCATTCTCCTTTCTCAAGTCAGGTATTGGATTGGCCAGGGCCTTGGGACTGGCAAGGACACAGGCAGGCACTCCTACCAGGCACTCATCTCTAAGGAGGCCCCGTTCCCTCCAGACTGGGGTTGAGAGGCAGGATCGGGGTGCTCAGGATGGCTGGTCTCCCTCAGCCCAGCAAAGTATCACCTACCTTGGGGCCCACAGGCTGGAAACCAGGCAGGGTGCTGACTGTCACACGTTGGTCATCCATGCGGCGACCCTGGGTGCTGGCCAGCATGTCTATGAGACTGTCCATCTCTGGCATGGGGCCACTCTCTGCAGGGAGCACAAGAAGGTGAAGATGAGCACACACACACAGATGCTAAGGAACACAGCCTAGCTGGAGCCCTCGGCCCACCCTTCCCTCCTAGTTCTCCAGGAAGCACGCTCGGCTCTCCCCTGCCAAGCCTTGCCCCTAGACCCACAAGCATCTGTGTCCCCAGGTGCCAGCTCACCCTCAGACAGACTCTTGCCTAGATGGTAATTTGTCCTGTACCACTACACCCTACCCCGTTTACTCCTCCAGGCAGCACACCCTCCCTACACCCCACTGCCCACTCTCACGGCTCTTGGAGGTGGTGCCTGGCTCTTCCTGCAGCGAGCAGCGCTGCTCCTCCATTCGGTCGCCCTGCACATGGCTCAGCAGGTTGAAGAAGCCTTCTTGGTCTGGGGAGCCCGCCTGGGAGACAGACACATTTGGTCCAGCTGGCCCTTCAGTTGTGGGACCCCTCACTGGCTCCCATCTTGACCCCAGCACCCGCCCGCCCCTCCGTAACTCTCACCATGGTCCCCGCTGATGCGCTGCTCTGAGGAGCTGCTGTGAACGAGACAAGAGTCTCCTTCACAATCCCAGCCCCCATGGTCCAGCCATCAGTGCCACAGCACGTGGTACTGCCTCAAGGGAGAAGTTTCTGTCATTCTACATTGGGGCCTGGCTATAGGATACCAGCCGGGAAAACATCCCAGGGGCTGCCTGGAAACCCCAGCATCTCCCCCAGCTCACCAGACCGTTGCTGAGCACGCTGACCTCTGCCCTGGGGCTGTGTTAGGCACTTGGACCCCCATGCCCACCAGTACGTCCTTGAGCAGAAAACTGGGTCAGGGATCCCAAGAGACTCAAACACTAATTAGATGCCCTACAAACTAGTTATTGTCATTCACTGCTCTTGAGGAGTTGAGGTGGGGGGCGGGCGGGGGAGGAAACCTGCTTACCTTGACACAGGGAGCTGAACCCCCATCCACTTCTTTCTCATCCATCTTTGCTCCTGCTTCCTAGACCCTGTCCATTCTCTGTTGGCCTCTGGCCCAGCCCTGTGCCAGAAAAGGCTTTTTGAAGACAGACGGGGCAGTGGGTACCCAGCCCCAAATCCCCAGCTCACATCCCATCTGCTCCCACCCAAGCTTAAGCCCCACAAAGATGACCCAGATAATTATTGTTGCTGTGCACTGCTGGGGCTACTGTGGGGCAGAGAGCCGGGTGACCTGGGTTGGGACCTTGCTGACCTGGCAGGACTCCCTGTGCCTCAAGAACTCGCAGGGGGGATACAGCAGGCCAGAGCGGTGCCCCCACAGTGGGTCGTGGGGGCTGGCCGGGCCCCATCGGGAAGAACAGGCTAGCAGGGCCTCTCAGGTGGGGTCTGCAGCCCAGCAGCGGGAAGCAGCACACAGGTGGTCTCACCCTGCAGGAAGGCAGTTGCCATCTGCAGGCAACAGGGTAAGTCAGACCTAAAGACCCCTCAGGCACTACCTGTTGCCTAACTCTCTGTCTCCTGGCAACCTCTGCCCCCACTCACTCCCTGAGTCTGGTTGCCTCCCATAGGCCCCCAGGGCAAGGTTGGGATCTCCTGTCTCCCTGACACCAACGCCAAGTTCAGCTATCTCTGATTTGTACCCCCAGCCCTGCTTGGGGTGGAAGATGAGTAGGAAAACACTGCCCCTGCTCCCCCCCTTCCCCACCCCCACAGCTATGGCTTCCTCTCCTCTCAATGGCCTGGAGGGAATGCCCCTGGGAGGCTCCCATCCTCACCTCCCCCCTCAAAATGCCTTTCTAGAAACTAGTGAAAGTTTCTGCCTGGAGTAAATGGCCACATTGTCACCACCCTGCCTGAGTGCAAAGCTTGGTCCCCTTCCTCAGGCAACCTTTCCCTTATTCAGGGTCACACACTCTCCATGGCCTCAATCCTCGATGCCAACGTGATGTCCTGCTCCACCACATGTGTGTTACTCACCTGGGGCTGTCAACCGGGTAGCTTAGACATTTATTGTCACATAGTTCCAGAGGCCAGGATCTGAAATCTTGAAGCTGTGGGGGACGATCCTTCCTTGCCTCTCCCTGCTTCTAATGGCTGCTGGTAGACCTTGGTGTTCCCTGGATTGTAGCTACAGTACCACACTCTTAGCCTCTGTCATCACATGACGCTCCCATGTGTTCTTGTCTTCACATGCCTGTCATAGATATGGACCCCAGTCATTGCATTAGGGACCCACCATTCTGCAGTATAACATCATTTTAACTCACCTGCAATGACCCTATTTCCAAATACAGTCCTATTCTGAGGTCCTGGGGGATTAGGATTTTTTTTTCTTTTTGTTGGTTTCAAAGAGGAAGGGAGAGGGAGAGATAGAAACATCAATGATGAGCGAGAACTATTGACTGGCTGCCTCCTGCACGTCCCACACAAGGGACTGAGCCTGCACCCCAGGCATGTGCCCTGACCAGCAACTGAACCAGCGACCTCTTGGTTCATAGGTCAACGCTCAACCTCTGAGCCCACCGACCGGCCGGCCGGGCTCAGCATACCTTCTTCAGGGATGAAAGGGACAGGAGCCCATTTGGCCTGAAACAGCTGAAAAACCTGGTCACCCTCTCAGAGTATAGGGTGGGGTTGCAGGCCCTACAGACCCTCACCCCTGGGGAACAGGTTATGAAGCTGGAGTTGATCCCAGCTTCCTCATGGTCGCCCGGTGCCTCCCTTGATCCCTGCAGTTTGTCCTCCTCCACCTAGAAGATGCAGGGGTCCCTCCTTTCCCTGCTCAGAACTCTCCCTTGGCCAAAACAGGTTTGGCTCAGTGTCAGCCTGCGGACTGAAAGGTCCCAGGTTCAATTCCGGTCAAGGTCCTTGGTTGCGGGCACATCCCCAGTAGGGGGTGTGCAAGAGGCAGCAGATCAATGTTTCTCTTTCAGTGTTTCTGACTCTATCCTCCTCCCTCCTCTCTGTAAAAAATCAATTAAATATATATATATATATTTTTTTTTAAAAGAACCCTCCCTTGGTCCTCACTGTCCTCAGGAAAAACCCCAAATGTCTTGGGGTAATTATAGGTATTTTTTCTCTCTTTCCCACGTCCAGCGTGGAGAGAGACTGGTTCAGTTTCTGAGTAGAGGAGCTGGGGATGAAGAAAAATGAAATATAGAAGAGAAGCCGCAGAAATATAAAGGCAAAAAGCTGGGGCTGGGTGGAAACTGTTCTCCCTGATGGAGAAACAGAAATCCAAACCCAAACAGCAGCGGTTTATTTATATTCCACAATACAAAGGGGTTTCTCCAACATTAGGCTCAAAGGAGTTTCGGTGGGCCCAGGCCCTATTCATTCCCCCATTCCCGAGGCAAGACTGCATTTACATATCAAGGCCCTCTCCCCGACACCTGAGGCAAAGTTAAGCCCAAACTGATAAACACTGTCAGCCTTATTGGTGAAGCGTGTTTTTCCAAGACGAAGTTTTGCCAGGCGCCTTGGATTCAGCCGGACAAAGAATACTCAAGGTGTTTTGCCTGGAGGCGCCCCCCGCAGGACGTATTCTAGAATGGACTGATGATGGCTGCACAACTCAGAATATGCTAAAAGCTGTTTAACAGTAGTACTAATATGTGATATTGTAACTGTCAAAGAAAAGGAAAGGAGAGAGTGGGAGGAAGGAAAGAAAAACAAGGAAGGAAAGAAAGAGAAGGAAAGAATGAAGAAAGGAAGGAAAAGAAAGAAGGAAAGGTGGAAAAATCTCTGCCTTGGGTTGTCTGGAACTGTCCCAGTTTATTAGGGTCCTGCACCCCAGGACACTCTCATCCCATGCAGATCGGGCTGGCTCAGTCCTACACCGTCCTACAGAAAGCTGGCCTCCGCAGCTCCTCCAGCTCACCTCCTGCCCAGCCCCCGCGCCCCCCCATCACCTGCTCTTTTCTGCCTGGATCACTGCATGGCTGCTGCCTGGTGTCACTCGGGTTAAGTCTAAAGGCCATCCCCTCAGAGGGTTCCTCTGGTTGCGACTCCATGAAAAGACCTCATTTCCACGCAACAGTATCACCGCCAATAAAGAACCCGCTCCCCCACCCGGCATTGCTACCTCTGCACATCTCTATTTGTTTCCTTTAGGGCAGAATTGGTTCTTTTCTATCCCCTCCCTCCCGACCTCAAGGGTAAGCCCCACATGGCAGACCTTTTGTTGTCTGACCCATGTCAGTGGCAAAGGGCCGGGAACCTGGTCCACTCAATAAACACTAACTGGAGGACCGGTTCAGGGCTCTGCCCTCACACACGGGCATCACACTTTCAATGCGAGACTTCATCCTCACCGGTGCGGCTGGACTGCGCCCTGAGACGGGGCCAGCCTTTCACAGCAGGGGCCGGCCCGAAATTTCGAGTCAAGTGTGAAGTGCGGGGAGCGTGAGCGTGCCGTCCAACCCACGTGCCTATCGGCCTGCGAATGTCACTGTCACCTCTGAGGGGGTGCGGCCAGGGAGCGCGGGGCGCGTGGTGAGTGTGGAGGGGCCCTGGGCGGTGCGGCTGCTTGGGCACACCCACTGCCTTCCTCCCGCGGGGCCGGGCGGCGGGGGCGGGGCCGGGAGGGGCGGGGCCCACGGAGGTGGCGCGAGGCCACGCCCCCACCTTTGACAGACCCGGAAGCGGCGGTGCCCCTTGGGGAAGATGGCGCCCTCGGGGCTGAAGGCGGTGGTGGGGGAAAGTGAGTGTCGTCCCGGGCCGGGCGCTGGCGTCCCCTGGGGGGCAGGGGCCAGGGGCGCACGGACTCCGGGACCCCGGCGGCGGCCAGGTGGGGGCCGGGCCGGGTGGCGCACCTGTTCCTCGATGGGGCGGGCGAGAACTGGGTTGCAGCTGGACAGCCCGGCTCTCCCAAGCCAGAGTCGAGCTAACCTGGAAGTCTGCGCTCCGGGAGCCCGAGGGGCGGCGCAGGCCACAGCTGGGCGTCCAGTCTCACGGGTCGCCGAGCGGGCAGCATCCTAGGGGCAGGGTTCTTGGGGCCCAATGCTGCAGATTGGGGCCGGGCTGTGTGCTCTGACCAGCGACCCCAGCTGGTGGGAGTGCTCCCGGGGGGTGTCCAGGCCCCCGTCAGGCCCAGGGTTGGGGGACCTTCCTCCGAGCCCCGTGCGACGTGAGGACCCAGGCGTCCAGGCCGTGCGGGTCTGGACTTGGGGGAGGGGTGAAGATCGCCGGTCCTGAGGCTCGGGTAGTTCCGGCCTCAGCTGCTCCTTCCGCCCTGGCAGTCCAGATAACAGTGGTGACACTCGGACAGGGCGGGGCCATTCCTTCCCTTGTCCCCCTTCCACTGGGCAGGCAGAGTGCGTTCAACCCCCCAGCGCCCCAACTGAAAAAGGAACCTGCAGCATAGTGGTTAAAGGGAGCCTGGAAAACCACTGATTCCATTTTACAGATGAGGAAACTGAGGCTGGAGGTTGGTGATGGAATGACCATAGCCAGGCACATTTCAAAGCAGGGGGCCAGGGGCTCCTGCATTCTAACCCAGTGGAAATTGATGGAGGTGGAGTTGGGGCTCTAGTCAAACCTCCACATCAGGAGAAGCTGAAGTAGCCCATGGTGAAGGCAACTCCATTTCTGGAGGCAGGAAGACCTGACTTTGCAGTTACTGTTCATCTAAAGTATAGTTTCTGGCTACTTATATAACAGGCTCGGGGCCACTCAGTCATTCAGGGTGCTTAGTCTAGTCACTTGCCCTCTTTGAACCTGTTTAGAAGTTGGGGGTGACAGGAGCTATGTCACAGAATGGGGGGAGGGTAAACAGGAGTTAAGATGGAAGTCCAGACTGGAAACCGGCTGGTTTAAGTGTGCGTCAGGCAAAGAACCCAGCATCCTAAGCCCACCCTCCCCTACAGAAATTTTGAGTGGAGTCATTCGGAGCGTCAAAAAGGATGGCGAATGGAAGGTAGGAGTGAGGCAGAATGGTTTTTGCAAACAAATGTGGGGTGCCCTAAATGTGAGGCACCCCCAAACTCCCTGAGGGATCTGGGTGGGTCTGATGTGTGTGTGTGGGTGGGTGGGGGGGTCCTGGGTCTTCCCATCCAGCTCTTGAAGCTGACAGTCCCGCTCACCACCCCAGCCCCACCTCTGGGGCAGCTTCAGCCTCTCTTGCCCGCTTGTCTGCCCATCATCACCCATCTCTCTGTCCATCCGGACAGGTGCTTATCATGGACCACCCAAGCATGCGCATTTTGTCGTCCTGCTGCAAGATGTCAGACATCCTGGCTGAGGGCATCACCAGTGAGTAACACTCCCACCCCATGCTCTCCAGGTGGGACCTGAATGTGGGAGCCGAGGATGGGCAGACCCCCAGACAGGACTCCCCAACTGTGCAGCCCCTGTGTGTGTACTTGTGGAGAACCCCAGGGTGAACTCAATGTAGGAACCCCAGAATGTGTAGCCCTGGGGTGTGGCTGTGGGACCCTGAGGTGCAGAACACTGCCAATGTCTGACTGTTGCTCTGCGCTGCAGTCCCAGTGCTGTCTTCATGTGTCCCTTCCTCTGTTCCTTCCAGTTGTGGAGGACATCAACAAGCGGCGAGAACCCATTCCCAGCCTGGAGGCCATTTATTTGTTGAGCCCCACGGAGAAGGTGCCTATGTGAGCGAGTGTGTGAGTGCATGGGTGCATGCCTCTGCACGTCTGCATGTGTGGGAGCACAGGAAGGCTGAGGGGCTGGGGCAGAGGACAGGGGCCCCGGGGGGCGCAGGGCCAGGCCTAGAGATTGATCTGCATTCCCCAGTCGGTGCAGGCCCTAATCGCAGACTTCCGGGGGACCCCGACCTTCACCTACAAAGCGGCACACATCTTCTTCACGGACAGTAAGTGAGGATGACCTGAGGAGAGCTCAGGAGAAGGGGCTGCGGCTGGAGGGGGGGCGGGCTCTGGTCTGATGTCCCCTCTCGCCCACCCTAGCCTGCCCCGAGCCTCTGTTCAGTGAGCTGGGCCGCTCCCGTCTGGCAAAGGTAGTGAAGACGCTGAAAGAGATCCACCTTGCCTTCCTCCCCTACGAGGCCCAGGTACGGCCCACTCTGGTCCTGGGCAGGTGGTGGGGAGTCTGTTATCCAGCAGCCCAGGTCCCCTCAGAAACAGGCTCAGAGAGAAGTCAAGGGGACAGTGTGTCAGAGGAGATGAGCCGACATGGAGTGACTGGGAGCGTCCACTGGGCAACCACAGGGGCAGATAGCACAGCCCCTGAGTTGTCCTGCCCCGGGCGGGGCGGGGGGGGTGTTGCTGGGGTATTTCTCCATCTCCTCCTCCAGGCGGGTGCTGGTGGCTGGTGCTGGCTGGTGCGTGCCTCCGGCAGCGCTGGCACTGGTGTCCTTGCAGGTGTTCTCCCTGGATGCCCCCCACAGCACCTACAACCTCTACTGCCCCTTCCGGGCAGGGCAGCGGGCACGGCAGCTTGAGGCGCTGGCCCAGCAGATTGCCACACTGTGCGCCACACTGCAGGAGTACCCAGCCATCCGCTACCATAAGTGGGGACCCCACCCTGATGCTGCCCCTTCACCCTCACCCCATCCTGCATCCCACCTTTCACCTCCTTTTTGACCCTAGCCCCCGTCCTCACCCTGTTACCTGACTCCTAGCCCTGGCCCCTTTCTTGACCCCCAGTCTGTGCTTGGCCCTCCCCAACACCACTCCCTTTGGCCCCATATCTGCCCATCCCTCCCCCAGGGGACCAGAGGACACGGCCCAGCTGGCCCACGCAGTCCTGGCCAAGCTGAATGCCTTCAAGGCAGACACTCCCAGTCTGGGCGAGGTAAGGGGGTGTGCTGGGGAGGTGGGGGGAGGCTCCAGCCAGGGTCAGGGTTAATGCCCTCGTCCCCGCCCACCCCAGGGCCCTGAGAAAACTCGCTCGCAGCTGCTGATCATGGACCGGGCGGCCGACCCCGTGTCCCCACTGCTGCATGAGCTCACGTTCCAGGCCATGGCCTATGACTTGCTGGACATTGAGCAGGACACGTACAGGTGGGCGGTTCCCGGAAACCCCTTTCCCCATCACAACTGCCCCCGGCCCATGGTCCTCAGCCCGTGCCCCTGACCCTCGTGTTGCCCTCCGGCAGGTACGAGACCACCGGGCTGAGCGAGGCCTGTGAGAAGGCTGTGCTGCTGGATGAGGATGACGACCTGTGGGTGGAGCTGCGGCACATGCACATTGCGGACGTGTCCAAGTACGTGCGTGTGGGAGGGCAGAGAGGGTGTTCCCCGGCTGTATCCCTCCCGCCAGCATCATCCTCCCCCTCCCCCCGTGGCTTGGTACAGGGCCTTCCACCTTTGGTGAGTGCTCCCCTCTCCAAGCCACACCCCTCACCCAACTCTCCAGGTCCCCAGTGTGGGCTTGCACAGGGCCTGGTGCAGGGACATGTGTTCCCTGGCTCCCAGCCCCCCACACCACCTGTGTGACCCCCACGCTGCCCTCACGCTACATTCTTGGCGCCAGCCCCAAACCTCACCCCTACCCACCCTCACTGCCAGGAAGGTCACGGAGCTCCTGAAGACGTTCTGTGAGAGCAAGAGAATGAGCACCGACAAGGTACAGCCAGCCTGCGGAGCAGGGGCCACGCTGGGGCGGGCCACAGCCTGGATTCCAACCCGAGTGGGAACCTCACCCCCGCTCCATCCCTAGGCCAACATCAAAGACCTGTCCCACATCCTGAAAAAGATGCCACAATACCAGAAGGAGCTGAACAAGGTGATCACAGGCCAACAACTGCCCCCCACAGCTGCCCCCCGTTTCCCCTCAGTCTCTGTCACCCCTGACTCCCCCACATCTGCTCCCCATATCCCCTCAGTCTGTGTCACCCCTGACTCCCCCACATCTCAGTCTGTGTCACCCCTGACTCCCCCACATCTGCCCCCCATCTCCCCTCAGTCTGTGTCACCTCTGACTCCCCCACACCTGCTCCCCATATCCCCTCAGTCTGTGTCACCCCTGACTCCCCCACATCTGCCCCCCATCTCCTCTCAGTCTGTGTCACCCCTGACTCCCCCACACCTGCCCCCCGACTCCCCTTGGCTCAGTCTGTTAGGCCTGACTCCCATTCCCCACCCTGCAGTACTCCACGCACCTGCACTTAGCTGATGACTGCATGAAGCGCTTCAAGGGGACGGTGGAGAAGCTGTGCAGTGTGGAGCAGGTGGGCCCTGAGGGGCGGCAGGACAGGGGGGCCCGTGGGAAGAAGGGCTTGTTGGTGGAGCCTTCAGAGAGCAGGCACTGGAAGGAAGCAGGCCCCAGGGGCTTAGGAGGACCCTGGGGTGCTCCTGCCATGCCCCTCCCCACCCAGGCGGCTGACAGGACAGCTGCCCTGCACTCCCCACAGGACCTGGCCCTGGGCTCCGACACAGAGGGCGAGAGGATAAAGGACGCCATGAAGCTGATCGTCCCGGTGCTGCTGGACGCCGCCGTGCCCGCCTACGACAAGATCCGGGTCTTGTTGCTCTACATTCTCCTACGGAATGGTGGGTGGGGGATGGGGTGTTGGGGTACTGTGATTCATCAGGGTCTCCAGGGTCCTGGGAGTCTCTCGACTCCCCACAGTTCCCTGTCCTTGCGTGTCCCCACTGGCCAGGTTCACCAAACCTCACAGGTGCTCCTCCGGGTCCTGAGACGCCCCCCTCTATTGACCTGGGAATCCTTATTGACATGCGAGCTCCGTTAACATGGAGGACCCTAAAAATCGATGACTCCTTCAAAGTTGGCCCCTCAACTAATTCCAGGGGACCCCTGTCTACCTTTCGAGGCTCCATCCCCACCCAGAATTCCAATGTCAGGGCACCCCCCCCCCCCGTAACCCTGCAGGCCCTGGGACCCCCTCACACACCCAAACCCAGGAGGTCGATGGCCATCTTCTGTCCCCCCACCTTTGCCCCCGTGCCCTCCCAGAGCCACCCCCATGAGAATCCCACCCGTGAAAGCCCACCCACCTCCCCACCAGGTGTCAGCGAGGAGAACCTGGCAAAACTGATCCAGCACGCCAACGTGCAGGCCCACAGCAGCCTCGTCCGGAACCTGGAGCAGTTGGGGGCCACTGTCACCAACTCTGGAGTATGCGGGGGGCAGAGTGTGGGTGGGAGGCAGATGTAGGCTGAGTGGGGGCGGTGCCTGTGGAGAGGGCATGAGTCGGCCCTGACTCCCCCCACACCTGTCCCCCATCTCCCCTCAGTCTCTGTCACCCCTGACTCCCCCCACACCTGTCCCCCATCTCCCCTCAGTCTGTGTCACCCCTGACTCCCCCACACCTGCCCCCCATTTCCCCTTGGCTCAGTCTGTGTCACCCCTGACTCCCCCACACCTACCCCCCATCTCCCCTTGGCTCAGTCTGTGTCACCCCTGACTCCCCCCACACCTACCCCCCATCTCCCCTCAGTCTGTGCCACCCCTGACTCCCCCACACCTGCCCCCCATCTCCCCTTGGCTCAGTCTGTGTCACCCCTGACTCCCCCACACCTGCCCCCCATCTCCCCTTGGCTCAGTCTGTGTCACCCCTGACTCCCCCACACCTGCCTCCCAACTCCCCTTGGCTCAGTCTGTGTCACCCCTGACTCCCCCACACCTGCCCCCCATCTCCCCTCAGTCTGTGTCACCACTGACTCCCCCCACACCTGCCCCCCATCTCCCCTCAGTCTGTGTCACCCCTGACTCCCCCACACCTGCCTCCCAACTCCCCTCAGTCTGTGTCACCCGACTCTCCCCACACCTGCCCCCGTCTCCCCTTGGCTCAGTCTGTGTCACCCCTGACTCCCCCACACCTACCCCCCATCTCCCCTTGGCTCAGTCTGTGTCACCCCTGACTCCCCCACACCTGCCTCCCAACTCCCCTCAGTCTGTGTCACCCGACTCCCCCCACACCTGCCCCCGTCTCCCCTTGGCTCAGTCTCTGTCACCCCTGATTCCCTCACACCTGCCCCCCATCTCCCCTTGGGGGGTGGAGGGCACCTCCAGGGTTGGGGCCCACAGGGTATGGTGTGGTTTGGGGGAAGGCGGGCAGAGAATGCTGTGCAGTGATTGGTCTGTCCCCAGCTTGGTCACCGTTAAGCAGGGTGGTGAGCTGCGGTTAGAGGCCCCCTGGTGGCGGAGTGTGGGGACTGGGGTGCAGGTACCCACGCAGGTAGCTCGTTGCTAGCCCTGGACGAGAACACAGTGGGCCTGGCTCCTGGGCATCTCCGAGGACTCCTGTGTACCCAGCACACACAGCAGCTTCCTCTGTTCAGCCTTCTGCTCAGCCCCTCCTGTCTCTCTGGCCCACACATCCTGCACTCCCAGTGGCACCTCTCCTTTCCTCTCTCCTGGTCCCCAGTTCCACCTCCCACCCCTCCATTCCCGTTTCTCTCTGTCCTCCCATCTCTGTCCTCATTTCTCTCTTTTCCTCTTTCTCTTTCCTCCCCCTTTGTCTCACCACCTCTGTATTTCTTCCTCTCTCATTCTCTCTATTTCTGTCTATATCCCCATCTTTCTGCAACAGCCCAAGCAATAGGCCCCCCCTCCTCAATTGCCCCACCGCTTGCCACCTCCCGCCTGCAGGGCCCTGGGGTCTCCAGCCGGCTGGAGCGGAGGGAGCGCTTGGAGCCCACCTATCAGCTGTCCCGCTGGACTCCGGTCATCAAGGATGTGATGGAGGTGCCACGGGGGGAGGGGGTGCTGGGGGAGAGAATGGGGGCGGGGGCACTGGGAGGATGGAGGCTGAGGACTCACCTCTCTGGCCCCCACCAAGTCCTGCATGATCCAGGCATCAGTTCAGCCCCCTTCATGCTCACAGCCTTGGGGCATAATGAAATACCCCTTATTACAGGCATCCCCAGCATCTAATCTGCTCTGCCAGGGGGTACCCCAAACCCACACCCAAGGAATTGGGGCAGCAGAAGGGCCCCTTGTGGGAAAGCTCAGTTCCTCTCTGCCCACCGGTGCCTCCTGTGGCCCTCTCCACTCCCTAGTCTCTTCCCCTGTCTCTGGGAAAGCCCCCCTTCCCCGCTTTGCCTCCCCCACCCATCCTAGACGCTAAAAACCGCAAAAAGAAAAAGGTCAGGGGCCCCCTTCCTGGCTCCCAGCCTGCTCTCCCTGCGGGGTCCTGGATCTTCCACATGCTCGGGGGCCAGTGACCTTGGCTCCTCCAAGGACCATGAACGCCTGGATGCCTGGGTCTCTGAGGGGCACTGGAGTCCAGCAAGGACTGAGGGTCCGGACTCCTAGGTCCCCCAGAGGATGGAGATGCAGATGGTGGCTCCCGTCCGCCAGTATCTTGGCTCCTGAGCCTGGGTCCCCGTCGCCTGAAGCTTCTCTCCTGAGCCTCCCTTTCTGGCCCCAGGATGCCGTGGAGGACCGGCTGGACCGGAAGCTGTGGCCCTTTGTGTCTGACCCCGCTCCCATCCCAAGCTCTCAGGCTGCAGTCAGGTGAGGGTCCTGGCGATGCCCCTAATGGTGCCCAGGCCTGTTAGTGGAGGGGCAAGGGGGAGGTGTCTCCTGCCCAGACTGATTCCTGCCCCCCCACCCCCGTTCCACCCTCACAGTGCCCGCTTCGGCCACTGGCACAAGAACAAGGCTGGCGTGGAGGCCCGGGCAGGGCCCCGGCTCATTATCTACATTTTGGGCGGCGTGGCCATGTCAGAAATGAGGGCCGCCTATGAAGTGACCAGGGCCACTGATGGCAAGTGGGAGGTGCTGATTGGTGAGTAATCGGCACTGGGGTCCCTGGGCTGGGGTGGGGCCAGGATTCTGACTCCCTCATGTGTGGGTCCCTGGGCTGGGGCTGGACCTCCGGTCCTTTAGGGGAGCCTGACAGCTGGGTTCTGACTCCCTCATTTGTGGGTCCCTGGGCTGGGGCTAGACCCCCGGTCCTTTAGGGGGGCCTGACAGCTGGGTTCTGACTCCCTCATTTGTGGGTCCCTGGGCTGGGGCTAGACCCCCGGTCCTTTAGGGGGGCCTGACAGCTGGGTTCTGACTCCCTCATTTGTGGGTCCCTGGGCTGGGGCTGGACCCCCGGGTCCTTTAGGGGGGCCTGACAGCTGGGTTCTGACTCCCTCATTTGTGGGTCCCTGGGCTGGGGCTGGACCCCCGGTTCCTTTAGGGGGGCCTGACAGCTGGGTTCTGACTCCCTCATTTGTGGGTCCCTGGGCTGGGGCTGGACTCCCGGGTCCTTTAGGGGGGCCTCACAGCTGGATTCCTGGGTGCAGAGCTGGCACCTGAGAGCCCTGATGAGGGAAGGGACTGGGCCTGAGTCTCACGGGGCTAGAGCCTGGGTTCCCGGGAGTGGTCAGCTGGGGCTGGGTCCCTGTGTGTACCCGGAGTGCTCAGAGTCAAGGCCTGGTCTCCCAGTGACCCTGGCTGAGAGGTGGCAGGGACCGAGGCATCGGCCCCAACCCTCCCCTCCTGCCCAGGCTCCTCACACATCCTCACTCCGACCCGCTTCCTGGACGACCTCAAGATGCTGGACCAGAAGTTAGAGGACATTTCCTTGCCTTGACCCTTCCACACCCACCCTGACCTGACCCTCCCTTTCCTGAAAAATAAAGTCCTTTCTTCTGTCCGGGGCCAGAACTCATCTGCTTTCCTTCCCCGGGGTCGGTGACGGGCTGGCCTCCCGTGGCCCCATCACGCCCTGCTGTCCTGCCAGAGGGGGGACAAGTGGGGATGCGGAACTTGGGCTCTGGTTTGTTATCACCTCCCAGACTGACTAGCTGTTAGGTCCTGACAAATCTGCTGGGCCCCTTCCTGGAAACGCACTGTTCTGCAGAGGAAGTAAGAGATGGCGGCGGAAAGCAGGTGGGTGGGTTGCTGTTCCTCCATTATCACTAGAGTTACTTTGTCCCAAAGGGAGCAAACACAATGCTCCTTCCCAAGCCCTTGGGACGGTCCTGAGAGGCTGCAGCCCCACTCGCTGGGGGTCTTCCCCAGCTCCCAGGATCGGACTGCATTTGCATGAGGACGAGCATGCAGAAAACCATGCCCGATTCCCACCCCAGCAAGTTAGAACCCTCCCTGCTCATCCTCCTCCTCACCCCAGAGTGTTCCCCGTGCTTCTCCAAGTCACCTAAGCTCCCGGTACAGGACTTATCAGAGCCTTTAGTGGAGGTGCTCCTTTTCTTTTCTTTTTTGTTTTAATCTTTATTGTTCAGTTTATTAATTACATTGTTTCCCCTTTTTATCCCCCTATAGCTCCCCTCCACCCTGTACCTATCCCACCCTCCACCCTCACCTCCCCCTCCCCACTGTCCTCTCCCATTGTTGCTAGATTTTTGTCCAGTCTCTTGCTGCACTTCCCACAACCCTTTTCTCCCCAAGAATTGTCAGTCCATTCCCTCTCTCTGTCCATGTCTCTGTTATATTCACCAGTCTATCCTGTTCAACAGCCTATCAATTCACTTGATTTTTATGTTCATTTGTTGATAGATGTGTATTTGTTGTTGCTAGTTTGCACTTTTACCTTTTTCTTCTTCCTCTTCTTAAAGAATATCTTGCAGCATTTCATATAATGTTGGTTTGGTGGTGATGAACTCCTTTAGCTTTTTCTTATCTGCGAAGCACTTCATCTGACCTTCAATTCTGAATGATAGCTTTGCTGGATAGAGTAATCTTGGTTGTAGATTCTTGCTGTTCATCACTTTGAATATTTCTTGCCACTCCCGTCTGGCCTGCATCGTTTCTGTTGAGAAATCCGCTGACAGTCGTATGGGTGCTCCCTTATAGGTAACCAACTGTTTCTCTCTTGCTGCTTTTAATATTCTCTCTTTGTCTTTTGCTCTTGGCATTTTAATTATGATGTGCCTCAGCGTGGTCCTCTTAGGGTTCCTATATATTGGGGTTCGGTGCACTTCTTGGAATCCTAAGTCAATTTCTTTCACCAGGTGTGGGAAGTTTTCAGTCACTATTTCTTCAAATAGGTTTTCATTGTCTTGGCCTCTTGCTTTTTCTGGCACCCCTATAATTCGGATGTTGGTATGCTTGAGGTTGTCCCAGAGGCCCCTTACACTATCTTCAATTTTTTGGATTCTTTTGATTTCTTGCTTTTTCAGCTGAGTGGATTTTACATCTTTGTATTTCAAATCTTTAACTTGGTTCTTGGGGTGCTCCAGGGCACTTTCAGGTCTTTGTATAATATTTTTTGTTTCAGTCAGTGTATGCTTAATTTCTGGTTGGTCCTTTTTCATATCCTTGAGAGTCTGCTTTATATCCTTGTAGGTCTCATTCATTTCCTTGTAGGACTCATTCATTTCCACGTTGGTCTTGATTATTTCCTTGCAGGTCTTGTTCATATCCTTGAGGGTCTCGTTCATTTCCTTTTCGGTCTTGATTATTTCCTTATAGGTCTCGACCTTTTCTAGGAGCCTCTTGAAAACCCTATAACCGTGGTTTTGAATTCCATGTCCAGTCGTTTTTTTCCCTCCATTTCTTTCACATCTTATTTCTTTCCATGTCTCTGCATGGTGGCTGCTTCCCTGAATTGGTCAATTAGCTTTTTGTGGTTTACGTCCTACAAGGGATAGTGGCTCAGCCTCCCCAGTTACCTGAGGTGGATATGAGTTGCACAGTCTTACTGAAGTTAAGCTCAGGTTAATTGTTGTTAGCACTTGGAGGGGTTGACCTCCAGGCCAATTGTCTGATGTTCAGCTGTGCTCAGATTGGATGGGCGGAGTCTCCGGGCCAAGCAGACAGTGTCAGCTCTGCCCTATGCGGCCCCAGGGTCTCTGAGAGAGAGCCGCTGCCAAGCTCCACTGGCTCACCAGAGAATTCAGCCTCTTCCCAAATGAGTCTGCACACCCAATGTCTCACCCAAGGTCGAAAAGCAATGCAGTCTGATGGTTTCCGGAATGAAAGAGCAAGTCACGAGCGCTCTCTGCGCGGTCAGGCAGCTGCGTTGTTCCCAAGCTCACACGCACTCCGCACAAGCTCGCCTTCTCCACAAGCCCGCCAAC
This sequence comes from Antrozous pallidus, assembly GCA_027563665.1. NCBI lineage: Eukaryota > Metazoa > Chordata > Mammalia > Chiroptera > Vespertilionidae > Antrozous > Antrozous pallidus. The sequence continues at coordinate 106,778,274 of CM050516.1, forward strand.
CCCTGCAGCACCCGAGCTTCGGCGTGCCCTCGCACTGTCGTTTTTACCCCGTATGATAGTGGGTTCCCTGGACTTCGCCCAGAGCTGGGGAATCAGTCCAGTGGGACGTCTTTGTCTCCCCGTTCAAGAAAACTGGCCAGTTTTTAGCCGCCCGCCCTATCCGCTGGCGCATGCTCCTCCAAACCTCTGACTCCACGCGTATCTTCAACGTTGTCCACCGCCCCTCCGAGTCACTGTGTCTTATCTTCACTTTTATTTGTGGAATTTTCACTCAGCCAGCTTTCCGGTGATTCTGGATGGTGTTTGTTCTTTCATTAAGTTGTAGTTTTGAAATTGTTGTGTATGGTGGCAAGATAGGTGTTTTACCTATGCAACCATCTTGGTTCCTCCGCTTATTGCTTTTTTATTAGATCTTGTCTCTTTAAAGGCTCTTTAAATACAGTCACACTCCGAGGTACTGAAGGTTGGGGCTTCACCATATGGATTTTAGGGGGACACAGTGAGATGTGAACCCAGTAGCACCAGTGGGACAGATGAAGACACGCCTTAGCTGCAAACGCACGGCCTGGCAGACACCAGGGCAGAGGGGTGTGTGGGAGGCCCCGGGCAGTCCTGGGGGAGGTTAGTTTGAGCTGAGAAAGAAGAGGACATTTCACCCCTCCTCCGGGGGGAGGGATGAAAGGGCACAGTGGAGGCAAACGCAGGGGAGTGGAATGAAGCCAGAGGGACGCTATTAAGAGACCAAGGCCTGGTGGGGAGGTGAGAATCCCGGTGCTGGGGGAGGGGGGAAGGGGCCCCGGTGGGTGGCTGGCGAGGGAGGCGTGGCTGCCCCTCCAGGCCGCGGAGCGCGCTGGAAATAACTGGGTCCCCTCGGGTGCAGCCGGCTCTCCGTGGATGCACAGCGTGGAAGCTCCGGGATGGCAGCGATTTAACTGGCGGGAGGCGGGGATGGGCGGGGGGCGGACGTTTTTCAGTTAAACGTTTAAACTCGCCTCCCTGGGAAGGGGCAGTTTTCCTCCAGGACCCGCTTGTGTGGGTAAGCGCCGTGAACACCAGGGGGCGCTGTGCCCCAACTTTCCGGTTTCTTCGTCCCTTCGCGCCTGTACCGGTAGCTCAGGTGACTCCAGTTAGAAACACCGGGTAAGAAGGTCAAGGTTTACTCAGTAATTACGCCGCAACAAAACTCTGTTGCTAGCCGCCTCGACTTTTACCCTTTATTTATACCCAGATATGCCTCCAACCTAAGGATATTTTGATTGTACGAGTGTCCATGAGCCCCAACGGGCCACAGCAGCCAGTGGTAGCAGGCTCTGACAGCGTCCCAGGGGTCAGGCCAAGCCCTCCACACCATGGCCCAGAGTCCCCAAAACGTTCCTATGAGACTAAAACCCAACCTCCCTCTGACTTCTTGTGCAGTCCCCTCCCCAGCTCCATTTCCCACTTGACCAGCCAGTCGCAGCTGCGCCGGCAACACTCCTGTTCCTGCCACAGGCCCTCTGCACCTGTTGTCCTCCTTGCCTGCGAGGCTGTTGCTCCACATTTCCCCATCCCTCCTTCCTCCCCATCTTAGTTCCAATGTCACCACCCTCGAGAGGCCACTGCTTTACTTCTTCAAGGGCACGTTTTTTGGGGGGTTCTCCTCTCATCCTGGGGAATGGGCCCCTTTCTGGACTTGACTAGTTTCTTCCTTGTGATCTACAGCCTGTTCCTTAGGATTTCCCCATCCCGGCCGATGAAGAGGTAGCTGAGTCTCCACCAGCTCTCCACATAGGGATGTTAGCAGCCACTGGGCCCATGATCTCTTGAAGATGATTCCCAACCTTACGTTCCTTCTGCCGCAATAAGTGAGGTCCTTCTCAAAAGAACTGCCTCTCAGCAACTAGTCGGTTTGTATGGAAACCCGCTAGCTGTAGGATTTATTTTCTTACTATTCAAGATCCCCAGGAGGCAACTGGACACACAAGCTCACCAGGGAGGCCTGGGGTGGGGGCATATCTCAGGGTCTCCAGTGGTCACATTATAAGCATATAGGGAGCACCCAGGAACTACTAGCTAACATAGTAATAATATAATAATGTGGATTATAATAATATATTCTTGACACAATAATGTTTTCCTTAATATATTTGTATTGATTTTTTACAGAGAGGAAGGGATAGAAAGTTAGAAACATTGGTGAGAGAGAAACATTGACCAGCTGCCTCTTGCACACCCCCTACTGCCTGCAGCCAAGTTACATGCCCTTGACCAGAATCAAACCTGGGACCTTTCAGTCCGCAGTGTGATGCTCAGTCCACTGAGCCACACCGGTTTCGGCGACATAATAATGTTATGATTATTTCACACTCTCATGGGGGCAGCCCCGGCCTGGGCAGTGGCTCCCCGTGTGCTATGAAGCAGGCCCACAAATGAGAAGAAAGCTTTACTCAGGCTAATGTCCATGCTGTGGGCAGTCTGAAGGACTTCTGGGATGGAGCAAGCGCCTGTGTTCTTGAGGTCAGGAACACATTCCAGGATGGGAGTGCCCCACCTGTGCTGTCTATGCAGGGGCTCCTTCTAGAATAATATCCATGTAACAGGAGGGAAAGATCTGTGGTCTTGAACTGCTCAACCTGAAAAATGTGAGGGTCCTGGGCCAGATGGAGCTGCCAGATGTGCCAGGTGATGGGATGGGGAAACCTGGGAGGGGCCTTGGGGGGAAGGGGGCAAAAAAAGACATGCCCAAGCCTGCAGGAAAAGGAGGCTTTATGGCCCCAGGGCAGGAAAAGGAAGTTACCGTTAGTTACAGTAACTCAAGCTGTGAAAGAATTCACAGCTGAGAGAAGAGATGGATGCAGAGAGAAAGTTTACTTTACTTTCCCTGAAGAGAAAGGGCCAGTGTATTGTTAATTGATACAGAGGCAGGTAATAGACAGAGGCCTACTCTTTTAAAGAGCAATGGCTGCTGTTGCTAGGTGACAAGGAAGGGAGGAGGACTTGGGGCTGAGACAGTCTGGCAGATGTCCTAGGAAGGTGTCTTGTCAGTATTTTCCCCAAGCCCGTAAAACATGTGGAGAGTAGAAATTATGAGGAGTTCAAAAGAGGCTTGTTTGAAGGGGGTTGGGAGAGCTTTCTATTAACTAGAGACTCCTTGGTGCGAATTACCTCTGAGTTGTAAAACAGCAGGAAGGAGGGGGATGCAAGAATGTAGCCTTGAGAGTAGCTTCTCTTGTCTTACAGTTTGAACTGAGGGGCTGTTTGAATCAGAGGAGCTAACAATCTTGGGGTATAATTACCCACATGCTTCTCATAAATTGTGGAAGGCCACAGCAAGGGAAAAGGAGCCTTTTACTTGTCCTCACACTCACAGGAATGAGCCAAAGAAAGCTTGTGGAAGTGAAGAGGGGGGAGGCAAGCATCCCAGGGGAACCCGACATCCAGGAATCAAGGCAAACTTCCTGTGCGGTATTTTGTTTCAAAATCTTAAAACACAACTTAACCAACAGTTACTGCCAAGGACATTGTGAAAGGCCTCTGGGGTGAGGAAAGTGCCCTGCTAGTGGGAACATTCTGCCATGGTGAGGCCAGAGACGGGGTTCCCTGAGGCCGGAGCACTGGGGCACAGAACAGGAAGGGAGAGTCCTGACTGGGGTGACTGCTTTTCCCTCTTGGGACCACTAAGAGCCTTAAGCCTTGTCAGTGGCTGGGGAAATTCTGGGGAAATAATGATGAAAAAAGGCAACATTTATGAAGCATTTACTATGTGCCATAGTCTAAACAGATTCACATAAAGTGCTTAAGGAAATAAGACAAAGACAAATCCTTTATGATCTCACTTGTATGTGGAACCTATTTCCCCCTCCAGCTTTACTGAGATGTAATAGACATAAACAGCATGTAAGTTTAAGGTGTACAGTGCAGCGTTTTGATATATGTATATGTTGCGAAATGATCATCACAATAAGGTTAGTTAGCACATCCATCCCCTCACATAGTTACATTTTCTTATGATGAGAACCATTAAAATCTATTGTCAGCAACTTTTAAACACAGAGTAAAGTATTGTTAACTATAGTCACCATGTTGTACATTAGCTCTCCAGAAATTATTTATTTTAAAACTGGAAGTTTGTACCTTTTGGCCATTTCACTAATTTCTGCACCACCCTGCCTCTGGCAGCCACCAATCTGTTCTCTGGGTATTTCTTTTTCTTTTTTTAAAATCTTTATTGTTCAGTTTATTAATTACATTGTTACCCCTTTTTTTTATTCCCCTATAGCTCCCCTCCACCCAGTACCCATCACACCCTCCGGCCTCACCTCCCCCCACTGTCCTCTCCCATAGTTGCATGATTTTTGTCCAGTCTCTTGCTGCACTTCCCACACCCTTTTTCTCCCCAAGAATTGTTAGTCCATTCCCTCTCTATGTCCATGATTCTGTTATATTCACCAGTTTATCCTGTTCATCAGCTTATTAATTCACTTGATTTTTAGATTCGTTTTTTGATAGATGTGTATTTGTTGTTCATAATTTACACTTTTATCTTTTTCTTCTTCCTCTTCTTAAAGAATATCTTTCAGCATTTCATATAATATTGGTTTGGTGGTGATGAACTCCTTTAGCTTTTTCTTATCTGTGAAGCACTTTATCTGACCTTCAATTCTACATGATAGCTTTGCTGGATAGAGTAATCTTGGTTGTAGATTCTTGCTATTCATCACTTTGAATATTTCTTGCCACTCCCGTCTGGCCTGCATAGTTTCTGTTGAGAAGTCCACTGACAATCATATAGGTGCTCCCTTATAGGTAACCATCTGTTTTTCTCTTGCTGCTTTTAATATTCTCTCTTTGTCTTTTGCTCTTGGTATTTTAATTATGATGTGTCTTGGTGTGGTCCTCTTTAGCTGCCTATATTTTGGGGTTCTGTGCACTTCTTGGGCTTTTAAGTCAATTTCTTTCACCAGGTGGGGGAAGTTTTCAGTCACTATTTCTTCAAGTAGGTTTTCATTACCTTGCTCTCTCTCTTTTTCTGGTACCCCCATAATTCGGATGTTGGCATGCTTGAGGTTGTCCCAGAGGCCCCTTACACTATCTTCAATTATCTGGATTATTTTTGCTTCTTTGTATTTCAAATCTTCGATTTGGATCTTGCGGTCCTCTGGACTGCTTTTAGGACTGTGTTTTCAGTCAGTGTATGCTTAATTTCTAGTTGGTCCTTTTTCATATCCTCGTATATCTTGTTCATTTCCTCATAGGTCTTGTTCATTTCCTCGTAGTTCTCATTAAGTTCATCAGCCTTTTCTAGGAGCCTCTTGAAAAACCTTATTACTGTGATTTTGAACTCTATGTCTAGTCGTCTTTTTTCCTCCATTTCTTTCACATCTGATTTCTTTCCATTTCTCTGCATTGTGGCTGCTTTCCTGAGTTGGTCGATTAACTTTGTGTGGTAGATGTCCTCTAAGGGACAGTGGCTCAGCCTCTCCAGTTACCTGAAGTAGATACTGCAGTCCTTTATGGGTTGTATAGTCTTGTTGAATTTAAGCCCAGCTAATTGTTGTTAGCACTAGGAAAATTGGACCTCCAGGCCAATTGGCTGTGAAGGTAAGCTGTATTCAGGTTGGATGGGTGGAGTCTCCGGGCTGAGCAGGCAGCATCAGCTCCGCCCTATGCGGCCTGTGGGTCTCTGTGCCGGGTGGTAATGGCTGCACGCACCTCCAAGAGAAAACTGCCACTGGTCCCCACCCTTTGCCAGACAACTCTGCCTCTCCCCAAATGAATCTGCACCCCCAAAGTCTCGCCCAGGGTTGTAAAACAAAGCAGTCCAGTGGTCTTCTGAACGAGGAAGCAAGTCACCAATCCTCTCTGCATGGTCACGAAGTTCTGTTCCCAAGTTTACACGCAAACTGCTGTTCCAAGTTTAGTGCACTCTCCTCAAACTTGCAGACCTCTGCTGTGCCCGGCCTTTAGCGTTCCTACCCCAGACCTCGGACCTCGCCTGTAACTGGGGAATCAGCGCAGTGGGACGTCTTTGCCCTCCCCGTTGGAGAAAACCAGCCAGGTTTGCTGCCGCCTGCCCCTCACCACTCACACATGCAAGGCTCCGAACCTCTCTCTGAGCGTACCTTCAAGGCTGTGCTCTGCCACTCCTCTGAGTCACGGTGTCCTTATCTTTACTTTTATTTGTGGAATTCTCACTCAGCCAGCTTTCTGGTGATTCTGGATGATGTTTGTTTTGTTGTTAAGTTGTAGTTTTGGACTTGTTGTGTGGGGCAGCAAAATAGGTGTTTACCTATGCTGCCATCTTGGTTCCTCAGATTGGTTTTTCTTTTTTTATGTGTATATGTGAAGTCTTAAAAAGCTGAACTCGCCTTGACAGTGTGCCCAGTGTTTGAGTGTTTACCCGTGCACCAGAAGTGATTCCCCATCAGGGTACATGCCCAGGTTTCCTGCTTAATTCCCAGCAGGAGGCATGCAGAAGGCAGCCAATCAATGTGGTGTCAATGTTTCTTTCTCTCCCTTCCTTTCTCTCTAAAATCGATAATAAAATAAAAATTAAAAAGCTGATCTCAGAAACAGAGAGTAGATTAGTGGTTACCGAGGGCTGGGGGAGGGAGAAATGGGAAGACATTGTCAAAGGGTTCAAACTTCCAGTTATGAGATGAGTAACTCATGGGACCTATTGTACAGCATGATGATTATAGTTAACTAGAGGCCTAGTGCATGAAATTCATGCACTGGGGAGGGGGGGTCCCCTCAGCCCAGATTGTGAGAGGGTGCAGGCCAGGCTGAGGGACCCCACGGGTGCACGATGAGGGCCAGGGAGGGACGCTGGAGGCTGGCCAGCAGGGAAGAGACTGGAGGTGGGGGGGGAGAAGGGGACTCTAGTGTGTGTCCAGCCTATCTCGCTCAATCCCGATCAGCCAGACCACAGCAGAAAGCTAACCTATCAGTTGGAGCATCTTCCCCCTTGATGGTCAGTGCATGTCATAGCAAGTGGTTGAGCTTCCTGAGCATATCATTAGCATATTATGCTTTGATTGGTTGAATGGATGACCAGATGACTAGACACTTAGCATATTAGGCTTTTATTATATAGGATAATACTGTATCATGTGCTTGGAAGTTGCTAAGAGAGTAGAACTTAAATGTTCTCACCACAAAAAGGCACTGGTAATTATATGAGGTGATGGAGGTGTTAGCTAATCTTATGTAGTAAATCTTTCATGATATGTACTTCATCTCACACCACATGGTATACCTTAAACCTACAGAATGTTATATGTCAATTCTACCTCAACAAAGCTGGAAAATTCTTCCATGAAAATGAATTAAATTTTGCCATTTGTGACAACATGGATGGACCTAGAGGGCATTATGCTAAGTGAAATAAGTTAGTCAGAGAAAGATACAGTAAATACCATATGATTTCACTTATATGTAGAATCTAAAGAACAAAACAAAGCAGATACAGAGAACATACTGATGATTTCCAGATGGGAGGAGGGTTGGGGGCGGATTGGTGACAAAGGTGAAGGGATTAAGCAGTTCAGATTGATAGTTACAGAATAGTCAAAGGATATAAAGTACAGCATAGGTAACATAGTCAATTATATTATAAGTAGAGGCCCGGTGCATGAAATTCATGCACTCTGGAGAGGTGGAGAGTCCCTCAGCCCAACCATGTGCCCTCTCACAGTCCAGGAGCCCTCAGGAGATATCTGATGGCTTAGCACTGCCATGGAGGTGGGAGAGGTTTCCACCACCCTCTGATGAACTTGCCAGCCATGAGCCTGGCTCTTGCATTGAGCATCTGCCCCCTGGTGGTCAGTGCAAATCATAGTGACTGGTCATTCTGCTGTCCAGTCTATTTGCATATTAGCCCTCTTTAAGACTAGAGACCTGGTGCACGAAATTTATGTGCTTGAGGGATGTCCCTCAGCCCAGCCTGTGCCCTCTCAGTTCGGGAGCCCTCTGGGGATGTCCAACTGCTGTGGAAGTGGGAGAGGCTCCTGCCATTGCCACTGCACTCGCCAGCCATGAGCCTGGCTTCTGGCTAAGTGGCGCTCCCCCTTTGGGAGCACACTGACCACAAGGGGGCAGCTCCTGTGTTGAGCGTCTGCCTCCTGGTGATCAGTGTGCATCATAGCAACCAGTCATTCTGCTGTTTGGTCAATTTGCATATTAGCCTTTTGTTATATAGGATAACATGGGTAAAGAAAACTGCACAAATATTATAAATGAATTTATGTGGTATGTTCTTTTGTGTCTAGGCTCTTTTGCTATTATGTTGGTGAGAATCATCCAGATTGTTGTATGTAGTTGCAATCCATATACTGACTGACCAGGGTGAGGCAAAAGTTTTTTTCTGTAAAGGGCCAGATAGTAAACATGTTTAATTTTGTGGGCATAGAGTCTCTATCACAACTACTCAACTCTGCCACTGACATGCCAAAGCAGCCACAGATGATATATTAAAAAGTAGGCATAGGCCAGCCAGCATGGCTCAGTGGTTGAGCGTTGACCTATGAACCAGGAGGTCACAGTTTGATTCCCAGTCTTAATCCCCAGTATAGGACATGCAGGAGGCAGCTGATCAATGATTCTCCCTCATCATTGATTTTTCTATCTCCCTCCCTCTCCCTTCCTCTCTGAACTTAATAAAAATATGTATATATTTTTAAAAATGGGCATGGCTGTGTCCCAAGAAAAATTTCTTTATGCAGCCTGGAATTTGAATGTCGTATACTTTTCATCTGTCACTAATTATTATACACTAGAGGCCCAGTGCATGGATCCGTGCACTGGTGGTGTACATTGGCCTGGCCTGTGCCCTCTTGTAATCTAGGATCCCTCTGGGGATGTGGGACTGCTTGTTTTGGTCTGGTCCCCACAGGCTAGTCTTAGAGACCCCACCAAATCCCTGCACCAGGCCTCTAGTATGCATGTAGATCTTTAGTTAATCTCTTTTCCCCCTTCCCTTCTCCTCCTTCCCCTCTGAAATTCATAAGTTTGTTTTCATGTTTCCATGCCTGTGCATTGAGCATCTGCCCCCTGGTGGTCAGTGCCTGTCATAGTTACCAGTTGAATGGTCACTTAGACTTTTATATATATAGATTTTTTCAATGATGTAGAAATGTAAAAACTGTCCAGCAGTTCCTGAAAAAAGTTCAACATAGAATTGTTATATAATTCAGCAATTGCACTCCTGGGTACATGCCCATGAGAATTAACAGCAGGGGCTCCAGGAGATATTTGTACACTGATGTTCACAGCAGCATCATTCATCATAGCTGAGAGGTGGAAACAACCAGACTGTCCATCAATAGATGAATGGTTATCCAAAATATGACATAAAATGGAAGTTCACAGAGACAGAAAGCAGAATACACTTTAAAATTCCCCTGCTGGATGTCCCAGTACAGGTCACCCCTGGAGCTCTCTCTCCCTTTCACTTTGTTATGGCTTTCCAGAATTTATGAGAAGCACCTGGCAATTAAATCCCGAAACTGCTGGCGTCCCTGTTCCAGGGGTGGGGAACCTTTTCTCTACCAAAGGCCATTGGATATTTATAACATCCTTCTTGGGCCACACAAAATTGCCAACTTGAAAATTAGCCTACTGTATCTGGTCAAACCTGTAATTAACTCACCCCTGATGCCTTGATTGGGCCAGACCAAACTATTTCGAGGGCCTTCTGCTGGCCTCTGGGCCTGATGTTCCCCACCCCTGACACTTCAAACAGTGGAATGAGATAAGACTGCACTCCTCCTCCCCCTCCCCCACTCTGTCAGTTAGTTTCTGGTGATTTAAGCTATGTGTTCTCTAGTTGCATTAAGGTTCCTTCCCTTCTCCTCCTTCCCTTCCTCTCCTCTCCAGCATTCTTCGGAGAGACAACCATTTGCTCTCAGGCTCCCTGGCTGGGGGAAGATAAGGGCTGACTATTGACCAGCTGGTTGCAGGCTGCCAAACTGTTTGGCCTTGTTTAGTTTTCTTGTCTCCATTTCCCTATTCCTCCCGCTGGGAAATGTTCCTAGCTTTCCGCTGTCCTGTAACAGGTCATATGAAAATAGATGGTGGGCTGGATTTTCCCATAGGCCGTTGTAGATTGTCCTATTGAGGAAACAAACTGCAGTTTCATTGACCCATTCTCTGCAGGTGGACACTTGGGTATGAAACAGCCTGCAAGTCTTACACGGGGGTGTTACTCTGATCTTGTTTGCAATCCCATCCCTACACGCTCACTCATTTCTCTACATGTCCCTTGGATGGTGGCTTCTGGAATCATCCCCAAGCACAACCTCCTGGACCAGTCCCCACCAGAGGTGGGAAGGGAGAGTTGATGAAGGGGATGCTGTGGCGGGGAGAGTGACAGCTTCCACCCCTGATCCCTGCAATCTGCTTCAGGGCTTCCTCTTGGCCCCGGATGTGGGCAGGGAGGGCTAGGGGGCCAAGGGACATATTACCTAAGACAGGAAACCCTACACACAACAGCCTTAAGGGAGAGAGATGTCAGCAGCATGGAATTTGTGTCCAAGATTTGGCTTACTGAGTCTGCTGGAAAGATAAGGGACATGTTCTGGGGGCCTGGCCCTCCCAGATGGACAGGGCTGACCCAGCCCTGCAGGATTAAGGCTCTCTCCCTTCCTACCTCCTATCCTGGGGCTGCTGGTGTGGGTCAGATTGCTGTGTCCGAGGATGAAGCCATCGATGAGGAGATCCAGGATGTTGTCAGCTCCCCGAGTAAGGACCTTCACATATAACCCCAGCGGGGGCCTCAGAGGCCCCTCTGATTTCTGACCTGGAGGGAAGGTCAAGTCAGCTCCGATCCTAACCCACACCAAAGCTCAACCCCAACCCAACCTAATCTCAACCTCAATCCTAAGTAAACCTCAACCTTGAGCCTAAACAACATGTCAAATTCAAACCTCAAACCCAACCCAACCCCAGTTCCAACCAAACATCAACCTTGAGCCCAATCCCAACTAAACCTCCAATTCAAGCTCAACCCTAAAACCCAACCTCATCCAGCTCCAGCTAAACTTAACCACAGCTCCAAGCCTTCCTTCCTCTAAAACCCCACCTCCCGACAGACCCCAGATGAGCCTCTGTCACGCCTTCCCCAGGAGGGTGTTCTTGACCCCCTTCCCATCTCCAAGCCACCAGGGCCCAGGCAACACGAGAATTGGGGGGAGGCAGTATGATTTCACAGAACCCCTCCTCCTTTAGGCCTGAAGTGATGAGAAACATTGGAACTGGGGGAAGGAGTGTCACCTCTGGGGTCCTGGTCACCTGTGGGCAGATGTGCACGAACTCCGTTTTCCATGCTGTCAGTGCTGTGCCCAGTGCCCTGAAACCCCTTCCCCATGTCCAGCTTCTATTTCTCGAAGACCCTGGAGCCCCAGCCTCTACTTCCCTAGGGTCCTGGGCCCCATGCCCAGCCCTCTCCCTGCCCCTCTGGCGGGATCCATTTTCTTAGGACACTGATGTCTAGGCCCCCAGCCTCCAGCCTCCTCACAGCCCACGGACCTGGCTTTCATTCCCTGGTGTGGGAGCCTCCGGCCCCCACCTCGCCCCTCTCCTTACCGCTCCTCTCCCCTTACCTCCCCAAGCCAAGTTCCCTCTGATGCTGCTCCTGCCGCAGGTTCACTGTCACCAGCTGCACCAGTGACTCTGTCTGGCCCGTGGCTATTGGGAAGTGAGTTCCGAGACCACTTGCCATTGCCAGGGGGTGCGCAGCTGTGGAGGTGTGGGCTGGACAGGAGACCCATACCCAAGGCTTATGCCCTTCAGGAGGGGAGTGAGTGCTACCTCTGGGGCACCTTGAGGGCCTCCCTGGGTCTTGGGTTTCCCAGGAGGTTGTTGGTCCTTCTCCCTCACACCCTACAGGCCTCCTAGGGGCAAGTCTAGGACTTGGATGGGTGGGGCTGGAAATAAACCTTGAGAAAAGGATGAAGAGGGTATGGACAACGCGCTGAGTTCTGTGCGGGAAGACAGGGCCTGTGTTCCTGAGGAGCCAGGTGCTTAGCGGGAGGGAGGTGTGGCAACAGGGATGGAGGTGGGGGAGCTCCGCTGAGACTTCCTTCTGCCCTATCCCCCCTCCTCCCATGCTGACCCCCACCTTTAGCCCAGAAAATGGGGCTCAGCGTTCTCTAATGACCCATACCCAAGGCTCATGGCCTTCAGGAGGGGAATACACAGACAAGCCTACAAGGGGTGGGCCATGTGACACACAGACATACACCCTGGGCAGACTCTTACATTCCCACCCCAGCCTGGATGCCCCTCATCCCTGTCTGGGTCCAGTGCCCTAAAAGGCACCCCCAGCAGCCCTGGGAGCACAAATGCAGGTGACTCAGGGAAGCCTAACCTACTGGTTTTGTTACAGGATTCCAGGGCGGGAGGAACAGGGAAACTGAGACCGGAATGTGAAGCCACGGGCCGTGTGGCCTCGGGTTCAACGACTTGGAGGAAGGGCTGATGCACAAATTGATACACAAGACAAGAAATATAAATGTGGAAATTGTGGGGAAAGCCAGGGAAAGCTTAGCTGTAGTAGCCAAGCTCCACCGAGTCTCCCTCCATTCCCAACTACTCTTGTTTACTGGAATACACATTTGCCTTTTAGGAATGCAAACAGACATGTCAATGGTAATGTTTAGTAAACAGTAAGATTATCAGTTTGGGAGAGTTTGCTTTAGGCTATTGAGTCAGCAGTGGGTAATAAAATGCAAATATTCACCCTGTGACTATCAAAGAGCCCAGGTCAGCCTCTGGTGGACTTCCCGAATTTATATTAATTACTGTTGATCTTGGTTCTCAGCACAAGAACCTTAAAACCAGGCCAAACAGTGTGGGCAATTTGCAGCCAGCTTATAATCAACAAGCCATTATCTTCCCCAGCCAAGGACAGGAGAGCAAATGTTTAAAAAACCTTCCTAATGAGAGAATGCAGAAAGGGAGGGGGAGGGGAAAGAGAAAAAGTTTTACTCCTTAAGCAGAGAAGCCAGCAGTCTCAGGCTGGGCAAGATAAAGTTGCAGGTGCTTCTCATGAATTCTGGGAAGGCCACACAAAGTTTAAAAAAAAGGGGGGCGGGAGGCCTTGAGAATTACTCTGCACCAAAATAGTCAGTAGAGGAGTTTTGAAGCCTATGGACAGTAGGGTATAGGACGCCTCAGACCTCCACCCAACTCACTCTTCAGGTGAGCTGAGAGCCCATCTGCACTTCGGATGGCTTTGGCGTTTCAGTAAAGGTGCTTTATTGCTTTAACAGATTGGCTTTTCACAACAGTCAATGTCTCTTGTATAAATGCTTTTATATGAGAAGATAAGGATCGCCCTAGCTGGTTTGGCTCAGTGGGTAGAGCCTCCGCCCGTAGATTGAAGGATCCCAGGTTCAATTTCAGTCAAGGGCACATGTCTGGGCTGCAGACTTAATGCCCAGTGGGGAGGTGTGCAGGAGGCAGCCAATCAATGATTCTCTCTCATCAATGATGTTTCTCTCTTTCCCTGTCCCTTCCTCTCTGAAATCAATAATATATATATAAATGAAGATAAGGATCGAGGTTGGGGACAGCCCTCTCCCACTGCCTCAGGGGGCTTTCTGGTGTCGGTGAGAGGTGCCTATTACAGTTTTATAATCCAGCCCCTGAGAGATGCACGTTTCAGAACCCTTGGTGCCCAGTCTTTAAAGGAACCCCAGACTCAAAAGTCACAGCCCCCAGCAGCATGCTCCAGGAGCATGGGTGATGGGGCAGGGACCTGGCTTTCAGGATGTCCTGGATTCTCCTTCCACTGCCGTCCACCCCCTGTCTGATCAACTGCGGGCCATGAGCTGAGGTCACAAACACTGCTGGTGTCCATAGACCCTCTTAGATCCCAACCCAGCGATTCCCCTCAGGCCCTTTCTCCTAACGCCACTGTGGCCCCAGGGTTGGAGTGAGACCATGGAGTCCTGGCGTGTCCAGGACCAGAGAAGGTGAACCTGGTGTTTTGCTGTCTCCCTCACCGACTTGTGGGCGGGGCCTTTGTCTCCAAGTCCCACCCAATTGTCCCCCTGAAACTGGACAAGAAGGGACCCTTCAGAGCCCTAGATTCCAACAGTCACCCTCTGCCCCAGAGTGAAGACTTGGGGTCACATCTTACTCCCTGTGACCTTGGCCTGGCAAGCCCCACTCTTGAGCCTCTATTTTTTCATCCACCAACTGCCCAGCCCCCTGAGGTAGTCAAGATCCTTCCAGCTACAAGCTCCACAGACCCCACTTGAAGCTAACTTGAGCAAAAGAAGGAAGGCTCTGGATTATGTAACGGAGAGGCCCAGGGTTAGAGCAACAGGTTCAGGTATGGTCCCATCCAGGGACTCAATGTCTCCAGCACTCAGCTCCCTCTAGTGTCTGCTTTGCTCAGTGGGTCTGGCTCTCAGCCAGGTCCTCCCCTGCACAGCTCTGGGCTTACATTCTCCCAGTGTGACAGCCCCCGGAGAGGGGGAAAGAGAGGGTACCTTTATTCCTTGGTTAACCCAACAGAAGTTCCAGGTCTGAGTTTCATTAGTTGAGTCTGACTCATTTGTCTGCCCTTGTGCCAAATCTTAGGCTCTGATTGGCTGGGCCTGGATCATGTGCCCACCTTAAACTAATCCTGATTATGACACATGTTCTTTCTTTAAGGAATAGAAAATTGTTACCCCATGAAAGAGGCTGGTCAGGCAACCTCAGGGAGTCCTCTCAAGCCACTGTGGCATGATTAGTGAGTTTCCAATCACAGCTGCCTTTTTCTCAACTTCCAGAGGCCTGGAGCCCCGCCTTAGGCCACCTGAGCCAGGGAAATGTGCAAGTCTGTGGCCCTACCCCCTGCCCTGTCCATCAATCAGAGCCAGCTCTCCTTTCGTCTGTTTCTTCTGTGGCTGTCCTATATCATAAAGATGTAAAATGCAAATAGTCCTTACGTCATGAAGCGTAACGACCAACCGGTAAGGACTAGTTCACTGATAAGCAGGAGGGTGGGGCAGCGAGCTACAAGTGGGCGGTGGAGAGCTACATGAGCGGGCAGGGCAGCAAGCTATGGGGGGCGGGAGGAGCTACAGGAGTGCGGCAGCAAGCTGCTGGCGCCAGATTTGTGCACAGGGCTACTAGTTACATCTTAAGGGGGGCGAATTCTCAATGGCAAGGAGCTGGCAATTCACCACTGCGAGGTCGATCTTCCTGGAGCAGACAAGATTGGCAACAGTTTAGGAAGGAGAACGTTATTCCCACCAGACATTGGGGGACCATTCCAAAGCTCTCTTGAATTTAATCACGTATTTTAAACAGAGAACATCACACCTCCTGCACGTTTTCAGAAAACCTTACATTTCTCCAAAGAGAGAAACCTCTAACATGCTAGACCAGTGCTGTCCGACACCACAGCCATTAAGCAGCTGAAATGTGGCCCCTTTATTTTTTTAAAAAATATTTTATTGATTTTTCACAGAGAGGAAGGGAGAGGGATAGAAAGTCAGAAACATCGATGAGAGAGAAAAATCGATCAGCTGCCTCTTGCACACCCCCTACTGGGGTTGTGCCTGCAACCAAGGTACATGCCCTTGACTGGAACAGAACCTGGGACCTTTCAGTCCACAGGCTGATGCTCTATTCACTGAGCCAAACCAGTCTCGGCTGAAATGTGGCCCCTTTAAATGGAAAGGCACCTTACTTGTAAATACACGTTTGATTTTGAAGACTTAGTACCTCCCAAAAGGCGACATCCTCCTATCTAATAAAGAAGGAATATGCTAATTGACCCTCATGCTGTTGCAAAGATAGCAGTGCCCACAGCCAATAAGGAGGGAATATGCTAATTGACTGCCACACCCTCAAAGATGGCAGTGCCCTCAGCCCTGCCACCCACCTGCTTCTAGAATCCCCCAGTCCCTTCAGCCCCCCAGCAGCCCAGGGCCACCCAAGACTCAGGTAACCAGGGCCAGCAGAGGCTTGCACTGCCAGCAGTGGCAGCAGCAGAGGTGTGATGGGGCGTCACCTTCCTCTGATCACTGGGTAGCCTCCCACCCCTGAGAGCTCCCAGACTGTGAGAGGGGGCAGGGTGAGCTGAGGGACCCCCCTTCCAGGGCATGAATTTTCATGCACCGGGCCTCTAGTATATCAATAATATTACAATAACACCGATACATTGAAGGGATACTATTTTGGGTATATTATGTTAAATAAAATGTTATTAAAATCAAATTAGCTTGTCTCTTTTTATCTTTTTAATATGGCTGTTAGAACCTTTTAAATAAAAATGTGGTTCAAATTATATTTCTCTTGGAAGGCACTACAGAGAAAATTCCCTACCCATGTTGTCTCATTTTTATCCCCCATTTTCAAGGTCAGATAGACACAAAGAAATTTTTAAGACACCTAGACAGAGTGGAGGCATGTGAATGCATGGGTATGTATATTTCTCTGAGTGAGCATGTGTGGAAGCCTGAGAATGGGTGTGCTCTGTGTATACGTGACTGCGGATATTCGGGAGTGTGTGTGCAAGTGTGTGCGTGTGAGTCTGGGTAGGTGAGCAGATGTCTGAATGAGTGTGCTTCTGGGTCTTTCTCTGAGTGGTCTCCGGTGGAGGGACAGTGGTTCCAGGGAAGGTCAAGACATGGACTTGCTCAGTTGCCAATGGGAGTTGAAGTCCCGGTGGCTAGCACTGCCGGGGGTTAGCACTGTTGCCTCAGATCCGTTCTTTTCCTCTGGGGGGCCTTGACGAAGCAGCATTTCTTGGAGTGGAGTGGAGGGATGCATTGCGGCAGGAGAAAAGCAGGAAGGAAGGTGTGGAGACTCAGGAATCCTGCCTCAGGCCCCTACCCCTAAAAGATAGGACTCTGAGGGGCCACAGCTTCTCTTTTGAGAGGGAGGAAACAGGAGGATGAGGTTCATCCAAGTGGACACACACACACACACACACACACATACACGCACAGAGTTTCCTGTAAAGTTCCTGTTTGTTTAGAAAACCTTATTTTTATTTAATATTAGAGGCCTGATGCACAAAATTCGTGCAAGAGGCTTGGCCCGCCCCCCGCGGTGGTGGCCACCTCCGCCTTGGCTCTTGAAGCCCTGGCTTTGTCTGGAAGGTCACCTGGAAGGATGTCTGGTCTAATTAGCATATTACATTTTTATTATATAGAATAATCGACACACATTGTTATACAAATTTAAGGTGTACAGGGTATTCATTTGATATATTTCAAAATGATGCCTGTAGCATTAGCCAACTCTTTCACAAGTTCCAGACCATTTTGGCCTGCCTCCAGCTTTACAGGCTTCTTTTCCATCTTTCTGGAGACCTCTGGCCTCCTAAGACCCTTCTTGATCTGGTGCTATGAGGATGCCCCAGGGTGGGAGATTCTGGATCCCTGAAATTAGGAGGCTGGCCTCTCCTTCCTCCCCCAGACCCCGAACCCGAGATTTCCTCATCTGACACCTTCCGGTGGGTGGAGTGTGTGTGGACTGACTGGCAGATGCGGCCCATGGAGGCTGAGGAAATCCGCATAAACCAGAAGGCCAGTATGCAGGCAGCAGCCTTCAAAGACAAGCAACCGGGGACACCAGCCCATAGAGAAGGTTAGGCACCTTGGCATGGGGGGTGGGGATCCAGGAAGGAGAGGCTGGGGGCGGGGAGCCAGGAAGGAGCTGAGAGTGGAGGTCAAAGGGCTTCTTCCCCTCCCCAAAAGGTGTGAGTGAATGTGTAATCCACCCTCTTCTCTTAACCAAGAAGCAAATCTTAGTTAACTTTTATCCCCAGAAATGTGTTGTGTGCAGGGGTTTGGTGAACCAAGACTTCTGAGACCCCCTCCCATCCCTACCCTGACCCCAAGGCTCCAGGAAGGTTTCCAAACCCTTCCCACTGACCCGCTCACAGGTGTAGATGACCCCAACTATGAGAATATCACCGTGGCCTTAAGAAAACAGGATCACCCAAAGGGCAGTCGCTTGCCCCCCAAGAGTGAGGGTAAGCAGCCCTGCCTGCCCACATCCCACAGCTTTGGGAGGGGCCGGTGGGAGGGTGTTGCAGGCACAGTGGGCAGCATTGGAGGGCAGGATCAGTGGTGTAGGGTGTGGTGACGTCAAGGCTTGTGAGACAGTGGTGGGGGCAGCTCTGTAGGTGGTAATGGTGATGGCATGGTGCTGATTGTGTAGGGGGATGTGTTGGTGAAGGTTTGGGTGATGGTGAATAGGTGACAATGTAGTGAATCCGGAAGGAATCCCCCAGACAGAGTTGATGAAGGACAATGCCCACAACAGTGAGCATTGATGCTGGTAGCTGCTGACAGTTACTGCTGATAACTGGCGATTGTTGGTTATGGGGATGGGAGGGGGGGATGAAAGAAGGGGATGGGAGGGGGAATGGGAGGGTGCTCTGATAGTGTTGGTGGTGCAGGTCAGGGTGCGTGTTGGTGGCAGTGTTGTTGACGGTCACAGCTGCTAACAGCATTGGGGAGAGTGAGGTGACAGAACCATTATGGTGTTAGAATCAGGACTAACAGTTGAGCCCTGGAAGTCACCTGCCCTGCCTCTGTCCCAGGCCCAGCCAGGTCCAGGCCATCCTCTGACTCTGCCCAGGCCCCCCAGTGGCTGCGCAGAGCCTGCACAAGCCTGCACATTCTTCTCGCCTTGATTTCCATCATTCTGTTGGCCTGGGTTCTGGTGAAGAGTGAGTGGGCTTTTGGTTGGTGGGGAGCCGGGGACTGAGGCAGTGTGGAGGGGTCCATAGGAGCTGGGAGCCGCAGCGTTCCCACTGTTCCCTTTCTCCTAGTTCCTTTCCCGCCCCCTCCCCCTGCTCTCAGGGTTGCAGAACTGGGGGATGGGAAGCCCAGCACGGTCCAGCCGCTATAGGGAGAGGACCCCGCGAGCAGGACGGAGCGGGTTCCTACCCTCCAGTGTTTTCCTACCCTCCCCCATCCTGAACAGATTCTGAGATGTCCCAGGAGCTGCTGGTCTTGAAAAGGGAGATCTGGAATGGTGAGGGGAGGCCCTGGGGGAGCCCAAGTGGTCGGGGGTAGAGAGAACAGCCGTGACACAGACACCCCACCCACACCCGCAGTCTCTATCTTCACACGTGAATGCGAGGAGGGGCAAAGGCAGGGCTGGAGCGACACGCAGCAGAGCATCAATAATGCCAAACTACGCATCGACTCGGCCAACCGCAATGTCCTGGCTGGGACCGAGAAACTGAAGAAGCTGATAGAAGGTGGGTGCCCTGTGGACCTCACTCGGGGACTGTGGTGGTGGAGAGTCTGGGGAGGAGACAGCAGAGGTCCCCTCCCCCCAGAGCGCAGGGTTTGGAGGGCTGATGGATGTCACCTTTTAGTAATGTGGGGGTATTTAAATGCCGCTGGGAACTCCAAGTGTAGGGCTCTGCAGCACCCCAGCCTGGGGGTTTGGGCAAGGTGGAGGCCTTGTCTGAGGCTCCACCCCAGTGTTCTCCTGTCTCCTCCCATCCCCAGATGTAAGCCGAATCAAGACTCAATTACAGCAAATCTCTGTGATGCTGCAGAAAATAGAAAATCAACGTAAGCTGGGGCCAGGGAGGTGGGGCACTGGGTGTGGCCCTAACTTCTCCCCCAGGGGGATCTGCCAGATCTCCGATCTCTACTTCCCTTTTCACAGAGCCCCCACAGCCCACACCTCAGTAATCAGGAAGACTTGGGAGCTTGAGGACAGGATGGTACCTTCCAGTATATATGACACATGGGGGACCAGCCTTGTCTGAACCTGTTCATCATCCCCACATATCAAGTCATATGTCATGGTGAATGAGTGTTGTGGAGTTGCGTGTGTGGGGTAAGCATTTCATGGAGGGCAGGTATTGGGTGAATGTTGAATGTAGGAGTCACAGGCGGTGTGGTGTGCACCTGTCACTGTCCATGTGATACGTGTGTATCATAGCATGTGGGTAGCTGTGTCAGCAGGGACCACAAAAGCGTGTTACAGTGAGTGTGTTGGCGACACGTGTTACCCATGCATGTTTCACTGTTGATATGAATATGCATGAATGTCCTGCAACATGTTGTGTGTACAAACGTGTCATGGTGGGAGTGTGGGAGCACACCGTGGGAATGCATCGTTGTAATTGCGGGTGTCACGGTGTGTGCCCTGTCACTTCCTGTGCCCCCGAGAACAATGTGTGCCCATGTGAGTGTGCCTGCTTGTCACCGAGGGTGCTGGGAGCACGTCCACACGTGTGCCTGTGTTTCTGAACTCACAGTTTGTGATTCTTGGAAGTAAAGGCCAAGGGAAAGCGATGTGGCTTTCAGATCTGTTATTGGAGTGACTGGGCCTCTGGGGATGGTCTGCAAGCGTTTGGTCTTGGGGGGAGCGGGATCACACCGTGAACAGGCGGATGTATGCCAGAACGCGGGGGACACGCGGGTGTGTGAGAATGACGACTGGAATGGGTCCCGTGTCCAGGAACATGTTCCCAGGGAGTGGCTGAGACCTGTGCCGCTGAGCGAGTGCCCCAGGGGTGTGGCCTGAGATGTACAGGTGGACACATGTGCCCAGCGACAGAGACGCGTGCCCATCGCCGAACGTGCACCTGGGCATGTGACCATGGGTGCACTGTTCCCCTGATCGCGGGCCTACCAGGTCCAGCGAGACCCCAGGCGCGGTCCGCCCCTCACCGCACCCCCTCCCGGCCGGCCTCCGGGACGCGCGCGCCCCCGAGCGGCGGGTCTGGGGAACCGCAGCGCGCGGCCTGCCTGCCCCGCCCGCCCCCCGCGCCTGCGCACACGGGGCCGTTTACGACGCCGTAAAGCAGCTCGGCCGAGCCGAGAGCCGCAGTTTCTGGTGAGACCCTGCCCGCCGCGCCCCTTGGGCTCCATACCCCTCTCTGCGGACCGATGCGTCCTGGCCCGGGGTCTCGGCGTCCGCGCCCCCCGCGGCCGGCTCCCCCCGAGAAGGACGCAAGGAGGCTGGGCTCCCGGCCCTCCCTCCGCCCGCCGCGCCGTGGTCTCGGGGCCCTGCCTGGCCGCGGTTCGGCTCGTCACTCCATCGCGGCCCGATAGAGGGGGATCAGCATAGCGCTTCCGGCCTGCTCGCTGGGCCCTCTCCCTGTAGCCGCTGGACCCTGCTGGGCTTCCCGTCCCCCACGCAGACCTGTCGGGGGGCGTCCCGGCACCCCAGACCTGCAGGCTTCAGCCCCGTCCCGCCCGCGGGGGCTGGGTTCTCAGTTCTCCCTTCAGACCTCACCCTGGGCGGCGGCTTCTCACCTGAGTGAGCGAGGGTGGAGGAGGAGAGAGGGTGCCCCGGCGCCCTTGGGGCCCCACCATTCACTCCCACCCCCCACCCCCTACCGCAGAGCCACTGTGGAGGTCTCCGCACGCCCTCGGGGTTTTCTTCTGTAGCCCCCCCCCCCCTCCTTCCGAGTCTCCCCCACCGACGGCTGTGGCTCCTAGCGCCGGGATGGAGGATCACAGCCCCCCCTTGGGGCTCCCTTAAACTCCGGGTCTAAGGTCAGCCTCCGCCCTCCGGTTCCTTCACTTTTCTGGCGAGCACGGGGGTGAGGGACTCCTCCTCGGCCCCCCACCCCCGGTCTTTCTTACAAACGCAGGTCCATCCTTGTCCCAAGGAGGCGTGTTTCGTGCTCGCCAAGCTGGCGCTGCCTGCTCGCAGGCCAGGGCCCTCTCTGTCCCCCCTTCCTGGTTCCCACCCGACCCCAGGTCTGACCTCCCCACCGCCGGGCCCTAGTTTTCTCGCTGCTGCCACAAGTGGTGGAGGGGGACAGAGGTGCTTTTCACACACCAGAAATTACCTGGGAGGTGGGGTTCCCTGCGTCCCCACCCTTGTCTCCTCCCACCATACCCGCACCCTCAGCCCTCTCTGTCCTCCGTTTGTCCTTCGCTGGATAGGGGCCCTGGAGACTAGAATCGCGCCCCGGCGAACGCCCCTTTCCCTCCCCGATCTCTTCCCCGGTGGGAGGGCCGTGACGGCACACGGGGTGGGCCGCGGCCCCAGGGCTCTTCCTGCGGCCCCTGACCCTGCCGCCCGGTCTCCCCGCAGGGCGGCGGCCGCGGCATGGAGGCGCGCTTCACGCGGGGCAAGTCGGCGCTGCTGGAGCGCGCGCTGGCGCGGCCCCGCACCGAGGTGAGCCTGAGCGCCTTCGCGCTGCTCTTCTCGGAGCTGGTGCAGCACTGCCAGAGCCGCGTGTTCTCCGTGGCCGAGCTGCAGGCGCGCCTGGCCGCGCTGGGCCGCCAGGTGGGCGCGCGGGTCCTCGACGCGCTGGTGGCTCGCGAGAAGGGTGCCCGGCGCGAGACCAAGGTGCTGGGCGCCCTGCTCTTCGTCAAGGGGGCGGTGTGGAAGGCCCTCTTCGGCAAGGAGGCTGACAAGCTGGAGCAGGCCAACGACGACGCGCGCACCTTCTACATCATCGAGCGGGAGCCGCTCATCAACACCTACATCTCGGTGCCCAAGGAAAACAGCACGCTCAACTGTGCCAGCTTCACCGCGGGCATCGTGGAGGCGGTGCTCACCCACAGCGGCTTCCCGGCCAAGGTCACGGCACACTGGCACAAGGGCACCACGCTCATGATCAAGTTTGAGGAAGCTGTCATTGCCCGAGACCGGGCCCTCGAGGGCCGCTGACCCCGCCGGAAATAAAGGATGAGAGCGCACCCTTCCCAAGTGTGTCTTGTGTGAGTGCCCCCCAGATCCACTCAGCAGGACCCAGATCCCTGCCCAGGTCTTTGGGAGGCCAACGTCCAGGCTGCGTATGCCAGGGGGAGGGCCAGGTTGGACCCAGCTTGGGCTTTCAGATCGGGCTGGGGGAGTCCAGGGACGGTGGGAGGTAGACCAGGCAGGCAGAAGGAGCCGCTGGAGTGGGGAGTTGCTGGTAGATTTTGGAATCACAATTGGAGGCTTATTATAGGCTGGAGAGGTGTGAGGGGAGGATCGGCTGAGACTCCTCTAGGCCAGTGGTGGGCAAACTCATTAGTCAATAGAGCCAAATATCAACAGTATAATGATTGAAATTTCTTTTGAGAGCCA
The DNA here is from genome assembly GCA_027563665.1 of Antrozous pallidus. Taxonomy (NCBI): domain Eukaryota; kingdom Metazoa; phylum Chordata; class Mammalia; order Chiroptera; family Vespertilionidae; genus Antrozous; species Antrozous pallidus. The sequence goes on from CM050516.1 coordinate 106,801,269, forward strand.
TTTAAAAAAAATTTAAACTTCTTCTAATGCCACTTCTTCAAAATAGACTCGCCCAGGCCTTGGTATTTTGTGGAAGAACCACACTCAAGGGGCCAAAGAGCTGCATGTGGCTCGTGAGCCGCAGTTTGCTGACCATGGGTCTAGGCCAAGGCTAGCACACTTCTTTCGCAAAGGTCCAGGTAGTGAATAGTTTGTGCCCAGCAGTAAGTAGGTCAGCCATTTGGTGTGGCTGTTCGCCTAGAAAACAGGCTGGCCACTGCTTCAGACTTGCTGCTCAGTGCTGTCCCGGGACCTGCAGCATCAGCAAAGCTGGGAGTTTGTGGGTGATACAGACATAAGAAACCCCACCTTTGGGAACGCGGGAAACCCCACCTCCCAGGTAATTTCATGTGGGAACCCCAGACCCACTGCCACAGAGTCTGCATTTTCGTGAGACATCCAGGGGATTCCTGTGCACCTCAGTTTGAGAAGCAGTGTGCTGGGGCACCCGGTTCAGATCCTGCAGGTCTGCGGGCCGGAAGATTGGCAGGTCTAGTGAGTTCCCAGGAACTGCTGATGCGCCGGGGCTACCCTTGGGGCACGAGGGCCCCAGACACCTGGCTGTCAAGGGGAAGTGGGTGGGCTCACTTCAGAATCATCTGGACCCTTAAAATAGTTTGCAGTTAATTTCTAAAAACACGATTGGTCCACAAACACATCTGTGGTTTAAAAAAAAAATACACCTCAGGCAACTCTTTCCCTTCTACCCACTACCCTGAGACCCTAGTCACTCCTCCCTAAGAGAAATCATGCCACTTGAGAACCTTGTTCAACTTTCGCTGTACCCTTACCGACAGCACCTGAACAAGCCTGTTTCCAAAGGGCACGTCAGGTGCCTCCAGCTGGGTCCCCTCACTGCCTGCGGAGGGCAGGTCGGGACCCAGCCCCGCCCTTGGGCCACTCAGGCAGTCAGCATCCCCTCGTTTAACAGGCCACAAAGCAGGCTCCCAGGAAGAGGTCTTTGCCCACGGTCATGCATTCATTTGGCAGGTATTTATTGAGTGCCTGCTATTTGCCAGGTATGGGGACACAGCTGAGAACAAAACAAAGGTACCTGCTCTGAAGGTAGAAGCTCGTGTTCTAGCCAGCAGAGACGGGCATCAGATCAGTAAATTCAACATTTGCTGAAAGGAGTGCTGTGGTGAGAAAGTGCAGTGGACAGCAAATGAGAGGGAGAGAGCTCAGGATGGGTCCAGCTGAGAAGTGTGTGTGGGGGGGGCAGCCTGCCGAGGCCCTGAGCTGGAACACGTCTAAGAGTTTAAAGAGCAGCGAGGAGGCTGGGTGGTGGAGGAGAGAGAGGAGAGGAAGCTGGGGAGGTGGGGCGCATGGGAGGGATTCTGTGATGGCAAAGGACCTTGACCTCGGCTTTTTTCCTGAGCTAGAGGGGAACTTCTGGGACGTGAGGCCACAGCAGTTCAGGTGGAGCGAGGAGGGCTGAAAGGTGGGCGCAGTGGCAGAGCCCGTGGCCTTCCTCACGGGTTTGGAGGGAAGGGATGGGGGATGACCCCACTGCTGGCCCCCACTGAAGGGGGGACTGGTCGATGGAGTCCTGAGTTCCCACATGGAGCATTCCGAGGAGGCGCCTGGGGAGACAAATCTGGGGGTGGGCAGCAGGGGTCTAGCTCTGTCCCTTACTCTTCTGAGCCCCAGGACTTCCAGATGCCAATATAGTGCCCTCCCCAGGCCCCTGAGCTGGGTTGTGGCTGGCCCTTGGTCTGGCCCTTGACTTCCAGAGTCCCAGGCGGCACCCGCCATGATTCGTCCCCCTCCTCCAGGGGACCCGAGGACCACATGAGCGTGCCTGGCTCTTCTCTAGGCCAGGAACTGGGGGTGGGGCATTAACGAGGGGTGGGCTGAGATCCGGGCCTGCCTCCTTCCTGCCTTCGGTGCTGGGCTGACCTTGGCCAAGCCTGGGCCTGGTGCTGCCTGGTCCGCTGAGTGGGAGTGGGGCTGGACCTCAACGGGCTGCCGGGTGACCGGGCCACCTCCCCATTGGTCTCTCTGGCTGGCTAGCACTCGGCACCTCCTGTGTCCTGGCTCAGAGTGGACTTAGGTCTTTTCTCCAGCAGCCCAGGCAGGGCACGAGGCTCAGTGCAGTCAGTCCGCAGCTTCACCCCGCGGTACTGCGGGGGACCGGTGTGTTCTGTGCTCCACTGGACCGCAGAGTCCTCATCCCCAGCCCGACTAGTAAGGGCTTCTTGTAATGAAGTAGGGGGGGAAGGTGGGGGGCCCTGGCTGGTTGCTCGGTGGTTAGACCACTGGCCCACAGACCAAAGGGTCATGGGTTCAATTCCCTGTCAAGGGCTTGGGTTGCCGGTTTGATCCTGCACAGGAGGCAACCAATCGGTGCGTCTCTCCTGTTAATGCCTCTCGCGCTCTCTGTCTCCCTCCTCCCTTCCATGCTGTCTACAAAGTCAAAGTAGCCTCAGGTGAGGATTAACAACAACAAAAAGGTGGGGAGGTGCAAATGCCACCTTCCACATCTGGAAACCAGAACTCCTGAGGCCCCTGAGGAGGGGCGTGGGTGCGTGAGGGGCTGCCTTCACCCCCTTTTCCTGACGCAGGCAGGAGGGCGGGAGGAGCCAGGACACGGGGCCTGCATCTGGGACGGATGAGGGCAAGATCCACTCCTGACTCCAGCAGGTGGGGCGGTGGGGACACCGGGGTCCGGGAAAGCGGGGTCGCCAGGCCCCGTGCCCGTCCGGGAGGGAGCACCCAGCACTCAGGCTGATGGCAGAGGTTCCTCAGGTGGGAACTCTGAGCACTTGAAGGCAGGGAGGCGACTGACAGCAGGTTGAGTGGAGGCACAGGGACAGGCCCTCTGGGGAGCTGGCAGGAGCCAGGGACGGATCAGTTGTCCTTTGGGCGGGGAAAATGTCAGCAGGACTCTTCAGCCATAAAAGAGGCACCCAGGCCCGGGGGGGTCCTCGGGGTCCCAGTTTGGCCCTAGCTGTTCCCATATTTGAGGTGGGGGTGTCACAAAGAGGGGTACATGTGAAGGGAAGGCGGGGGGCTGCAGGGTCCACGCCTGGGGGCCCCAGGTGGCAGGCGGGCAGTCAGCAGGTGGCCAGCTGGTCACACACCCAGCCGTCGAGAAAGCTGCCGCAGAAGGCGTCGTTCCACTGCCCGGAGCCCAGCAGCATCACGCAGTCCTCGCCCTGGCCCCCGTTGTTGGGCTCCCCTGGCCGCCAGTTGCTGCAGCAGAAGCTCAGGTTGGTGTAGGGGGAAGGGCCACAGTGCCTCCGGCCTTTACTCACCCTCTGAACCTGGGTCCCCCCCCCCCCCCCCCCCCCCAGCCCCGCTTCCCCATCTCAGTGCAGCTCAGAGACACACCTGCCTTCTCTCATCCCAGCCCAGGCCTCCCTCCCAGCCCTGACCATCTCTGGCGTTCCAGTCCAGAAGCTCCCCCAGGTCTGGGCCTGGGGCACGTGCTTCCAAACACCCTCCCCCTCTCTCTCCGAGTCAGCCTGGGGCCGTTTCCCTTTCCTTTCCCTTCTCACCTATAGTCCAGGGGGCTCCGGTCCATCCAGACAAATTCTCCCTCCATGTCCAGGTCTCGGAGGCCAATCCAGGAGCCCTTCTTGTTGCTGTGTTTGGCCACGAAGTCCTGAGGAGCAGGGCAGGGCTGGAGGGCTGCGGAGCTGAGCCTGGGGTCCCTCTGCCAGCCAGGAGGCCGTGTTGGGGCTCCCCTCCCCCCGATCCCATGCTGGCCCCACCTTCTGCAGAGCCAGGCCCACCTGCTCCTCCTGGCTGTGGATGCTGACCAGCCGGGCCCGGAGCCGGCCGCAGGCCTGCCGCGCCTGGAACCACCGCTTGGCGCCCTCTCCGAAGTAGTAGCACTTCCGCTGGAAACTGACCCACTTCTCAGGGCACGTGCTGCACGCGGAGCCTGCGGTGGAGGAGGGACTCAGGGGCGGCCGTGGTGGGCACCAGAGTGGGTGCTGTGGCTGGTGCCGTGGCGGGCACCGTGGCAGGCACCGCGATGGACAGCCTGGTGGGTACCTTGCTGGGTGCCCTGGGTACAATGGGGCAGCATGTCTCCTGGAGTCACTCTGGGGACTAGCCTCACCACAGCGCTGGCAACCACCATGGCAAGCAACATCTGTCCACCACCAACACCACGGCCGGCACTACCCTCACCACCACCAGACCAGCCATGTCTTTTTTTTTTTTTTACAGAGCGGAAGGGATAGGGATAGAGAGTGAGAAACATCGATGGGAGAGAAACATGGATCAGCTGCCTCCTGCTGCACACCCCCTACTGGACATGTGCCTGCAACCAAGGTACATGCCAGTGACCAGAACCGAACCTGGGCCCTTCAGTCCGCAGGCTGACGCTCTACCCACTGAGCCACACCGGTCAGGGCAGATCAGCATGTCTTAGCCATCAGTGCTGACAGTGGGGCTGAGACCAGGGCCTACACTGTCCTCACTCACTCTTCCGATGACAGCCCGCTGCCATCACTCACTGCCAGCACCCCCAAACCAGCCCTTGGCCACTTTCGGGGATATTTTGATTTTCTTCTCATTGGCCAGGAGAGGCTGTGGGAGGGGGGAAGGGGCTGAATGGTTGGGTCCTATTGGCCTCAACTGAAGACCACCGTGATCTCTCCCCTTGCTCCCGCCTCAAGGACACGCGCAGACATTGTCTCTGCCACCAGTATTTCCAGGGGCAGGGTTGAACCCTGTTACTGGCCCACTCATGCAGGATCTTAATCGATTTCCTTCCAGTGGCTTTGGGAGGGGTTGCTGTAAGGAGTCTGGGGTCCACAGGAGCTTGTGACCCCTGACAGGAGCAGAGCTGGGTGTGCGTCTTGCTCACGAAACGGCACCCAGTACGCAGCCCTGAGGTGCCCTGTGAAGACAGCAAGGGAACATCGCTGGTCCCTTCGAGGAAAGGGAAAGGTTGGGGAAGGTGTCATGGTTGTGTCACCTCACCCTGGAGCTGTCGATTCCTCAGAGGTAATCCTTCAGAGTGAGCCTGGCCCAGACCCCTCCTCCCAGCCTGCCCTGGGGCACTGGGGCTTCCTGCTGGAAATCCCACAGCCGCACCATGTCCCAGGGGACAGCACTTCCCCCACCAAGCACAGAGCCTTCCTCTTCTCTCACTCACTGGGCAGCGGGGCTTCCCAGGGGTGGAAGACCAAAAGCCGAGTGGGGGGTGGATGCAGTGGGACTTCAGGTTAAAGGCACAGTGGCTGAATATCAACTCCCCCTGCAGTGGGCCAGCCTGCTGGGGCCACCCCCTGGCCCTGTAACTGCCAGCATCGCCTCCATCACGGCCACCTCCGGGGCTTATGCCAGGATGCTCGTCATCCCCACCCCCGGGCTGGGGCAGACCCTCTTCTGGGGGGGCTATGGGTGAGGGCGTCGTACTCATGACCGTCTGTTGAGCCATGGTGGACAGAGGACTGATCAGTAAAGAGGACCCAGTGACTGCTTTTACAGGGCGGAAAACATGTGGGGCCCCCACCCTCAGGTGTGGAGGGGTGCAGGCTTCCTCGTGTGGCCTCCATTGGCCCTGCCACACACACACACACACACACACACACACACACACACACACACCTCTCCACATGTCACTCACAACTTGCTCTTCACATTCACGTGCCACCACCACACACCTGTGTTGTCACATGATTATATCAACACACCTGTGGGCACAGACGCTCACACTCACCATTGGACACTCGAAGCTCTATCCACAGCTTTGCCACCTCCTCCTGGAGTCTTTCCAATGAATCAAAGGCCGTGCGTCTCTCATTTAAGCCTGGAGTGGTTGGACGGGGCAGTGGTCACAAACATGTGGGCCTCTCCTGGGCCTGCCCGTCCCCGGACCCTTCCAAGTCTCACCTTGGGACTTGAAGTTGCTCAGGTCCTCTAGAAGTCCATCTAGGTTCCGAGAGAGCTCAGAGTCTGATGGGGCGTGGGAGGTGGGGAGCGGCAGGGTGTCAGGAGTGATGCCTGAGGGTCTCGAGGTCCCCATGGCTCCAGGAGACCCCCCCACCCTCACCGCCCCCAACGCTCACCCTGAATTTCCATTCTCTTCTGTTCTGCTTGGATTTCCTCCATGCTCTGCAACATCTGGGCCACTGGTTGCAGGGCAGAGGGCTCAGTGGTGAGGAAGTCTGTCAGGGTCACCCATTCCCCACACAGGCCCCTGGGCTCCTAGCTGGGGGCTGAGGGCTGCCTACTCACTGTGCACTCACGGGTGGCCTGCAGCACTGTCTCCACATGCTCACCCAGCTCCCTTCCTCCCTTCCCCCGGACGCCCCACTGAAGCCACTCACCCCGGGATTGCTGGGCCATCTGATCACCCTTATGTCTTTCCACGTCCTTGGAAACCTGAGAGACTGAGGAGGGGCGGGGACGTGTGTTCTCAGGAGCCAGGCAGGCAGGTCCTTGAATCCCCCAGCCTTTCTCCCAGCCCCAAGTCCAGGGACCCCTCACCTAGTCCCAGTAGCTGCAGCTTTTGTTTTTAATTCTGGTGGCAACAGTACTCAGGAAAGTGCCGGCAGTGGAAAGAATGTGTGTGCCTTTCCCCCTTCAGATTAAATGTCAAAGCAGCAGGCCTCTACTGAACGCTCACTGGTGTTAGGGGCCTTCTAAGTGCTGCACAGACCTCAGCCCGTTCCCGCCTCACAGCGCTGAAATGACGCCCATTTTGCAGGAGACTTAGCTGAGGCACGGAGCAGTTATGTCCCATTTCATCAGCGCTTCTCAGGGCTCTCCTCTGCCCTCCAAGAGTCACTGGGCTTACCCCCGACGTGGGGAAGGAGGAACACAGGCTGACCCTGCAGTTCCTGGGGGGACACTGGAGCCCAGTTCTCCTCCCACATCCCACAGTGGTCACTGGCAGAAGCAGGACAAGAGCCTGGTTTCCTAGCCCTTCCCACACTCTCCCCCTCCCCTCACATACCGTTCCGGAAAGCGATGTCCTCCAGCTGTCTCAGGCCCCGCACGGTGTCCCAGTCTGGGCAGGGGGGAGGGGAGGGGAGGAGAGGAAGGGGTTTCAGCTCGCTGTACCCACCCACAGCCTACCTGGCTGCTGGGGATGGAAGCCTTGGGGATGTCATGTGGGAGGTTCCCAAAGGGTGGGAGATGGGGTTGCCGAGTGGGAGTGGGGCCCCTGAGAGTGGAGCAGGAGACGTGAGAGGGGCTGGCAGGGGCAAAGTGGAAGAGGTGATGGGAGACTGGCTCCAAGGAGTGTATTGGGCCCCCAGGATGTTGGAGTGGGTGTGTGGGAGGGAACATGAGGGGTGGCCCGTGGGGATGGGGGGTCTCTCACGCCACAGGAGGAGCAGGACCAGCAGCCCAGCCCACAGCGTGGCCATCACCAGCCCCAACAGGGCAACCTGCGTCCTGCGCCTACAGCATGGCCGCCGCCCTCTGCGAAGCTGCAAAACATCTGACAGGAGAGGGGCAAGGAGGGGGCAGTGAAGCTGGGCTCCCGCTCTGTCCCCTCCCCAGGGCTCAGGACCCCAAGGCCTGGGAGCCTGTCTGAGCCCACCCCTTCCCATCACTCTACATTCGTGTCCATCTGCGCATCTCAGCCTGTCTCTCTGCCCATCCAGCCCAGGATCTGCCGCTCCTTCTGCCCCAACTGCAGCCAGCAGCAAGCCTGACTCGGGGCCACACCCTTCCAGAGCCCACGGGGCTGGGGGCGGGGGGGCCTCCTCCGTGTGCTCCTCCGCAGATGGCCGAGCCCACCCAGCTCTCCTGCCCCTCTTCCCTGTACAGGTTCAGCCACCCCCACTAATGTCAGAACCCCCAGGCCTCACCCGACCTCCTGCCCCCAACGAAACTCTACCTTGAGGCTCCACTGCAGGTCCAGCCCCCCTCCCCTCATCCTGGCCGTGAGGGTTCATTATGCTGAACCTCACTTGCTCTGAGTCCCCGGCGGCCTGCTCCTCCACCCTGTTGGGCTCTGGGGCCCAGCTGGAGCCGCCTTGCTGTTGGGAGGCTGTTGAGTCAGAGAAAGGAGGTAGCCTGGCTTCCCTTTCTGAGTGGCTCTGTGCCCGCCCCCCCATAGTGGGCCTTTCCTAGAAATTCACTCTTCTTCCCAGGGAGGGGCCCCAGAGCTCAGGGTGGAAGAAGGAGGTCAGGGCTCTGGCTTTTGCCAGTGTCAGCTCCAGAGAGCCCTCTCACCTGAGTAGTATGAGTTTTCCTCCATGACAGCGCTGGTTGAGCCCTCCCAGCGACGGGTGCTCCCCACTTGCCAAGAGTGTCCACTTGATGGGCTCAGTCACAGTGCAGCTGGATCTGTGTTCTAACAAGGGTTAGGGTTAGGGATCAGCCCGAGGGCCTGGCCCAGGACAGCATCCGAGGGCCGAGAAGCTCTGTGGGCACCAGTGGATGCTGCTTAGTTCACGGCCGGGCGTCAGTGTCGTGGGTAAGCAGACACAGCTGGTGTGGAGAGCCCGGGCCCGTCCTAAGTGAGGTAACGGCGTGTGCTCAGTGAGCGTGCACCTGTGATCTTGGCCAGTGGCTGAGCCTCAAAACCATGTCCTTCTGTATAAAATGCTGTGTGAAGAACCTCTGCTGCGGGCAGTGCCGACCCTCTGTGAGCGCGTAACGTGCTTTGAACGAGGCCTGGCGCATAGGCAGACCCTCAGCCCTGGTCAGATCTGCTGTCTGTGCAAAACCGGGACACAACCTTCTGAGCCTCAGTTTTCCTCACCAACGTGGGGTCTGTGATAGTGCCCGACTCAGGAGGCCACGGCGGGGTCACAGGAGAGAACACTGCCCACGCGGCTGTCAGCACAGGCTGAACCCGTGGGCCTTCGGGTACGAAGCCCTTATCAGGCATCTCCTCTGCGCCGGTCCTGCTGGGGCGCAGAGCCCCGTCACCGGCCACAGCTGCCTCTTCTGCCAGCCTTCCCAAACGTCTTTAAAGTCGCTTGATTTTCTTTAGTTATTTTTTTGGTTAATCATCACTCAGGATTTATTAAGGTTTTTTTTTTGGTTAATGATCACTGAGGATTTTCCCACTGATTTTCAGAGAGAGTGGAAGGGAAGGGAAGAGGGAGAGAGAATAAGATCAATTGGTTGCCATCAGCAAGTGCCTTGACCCCGGCCGGGACCCGACCTACAGCCCAGGTGTGTCCTGGACTGGGAGCGGGACCTGCGGCCCTCCGGTAGGAAGGGCTGACGCTCTAACCACTTTGAACACTGGCCAGGGTGAAGTCCCTTGACTTTAAAGCACCTACTGTGTGCTGAAGAGCGTGGACTTTGGGTCAGGCAAGCCTGGGGGTTGCTGGCTGCCCCTCTTGTTGTGTGACCACGGGGCAGTGGCTTCCCCACTCTGAGCCTCAGGGGGATGAAGAGGTGGGATTGCCATGCTCTGATTATTGGCAGCTCAAACCAAGCGTTTGGTTATCTTGGAGGAGGCCAGCATGTCGCCATTGTGTGGCTGGACGTGCCTGAGTCCAAGCTGGTCAGACCTGGGCTGAGTCCTGGCTTCTCTCCGATGACTGACAGTTTGTTCTCTGTAACCTGGGGCGAGTGACAGTGCTGACCCCACTAACGAGGTACAATGGGGTGTGAGAAGCGGCTCAGTAACCCCCTGTGGAGTGCTGGCAGCTAAGAGGACAAGTGGTTTGCCCACTTCCCAGTGCTTAATTAAACCCAGGAATGTGACCTTGAAGCTTATTTGCTCAACCACCTGGGCCATGGCCTCCTGGGGGGGGGGGGTCTCTACTGGCAAGAGTCAAGGCGACAGTGCAGAAATCAGGCCATTTTTCCCCACGAGAACGCTTGCCTTCGCTTACAAGCTTCCTTTGGTCTCCAGGGCCCTCCATCATCAGCCCCCCTGCACACGCCTAACTCATCTTTTTGCCTGGCTTCCCCTTTGCCCAGCCAGGTCCCTGCGCACCCGAGTCTGCCCAGGACACCCCTCAACACTGCCCACTGCCCTTCCTCATGCAGATCTCCTCTTGGCTGTCCCTCGAGACTCACCCCAGAGCTCATTCTTCTAGTAAACCCGTGTCCACTTCCCACCACACACAGGCAGAGTCACATGTGTGCACACACTCACACAGGGACACCCTTAGAGGCACACACACACAGACACATTTGCACAGTGACAGCATCACACATTCCCACTCACCCCACTCCGAGTTCTGGGAGTTGCTGTCCTCCTGGTCCGTTGGGGCCACTGGCAGTGGCGCGGAGTTGAACCTGGAGGCACACTTTCCCCTGAAAGGAGAGCCACCCCAGCTCTCTCTGCACAGACCTTTTTAAGGCGCCAGATGACTGCACCCACGCACGGCCACCTCTGGCGGCCTCACCCCGGAGGGCCCCTTCTATTATTATCTCCACGTCTCAGTGAGCACACGGGTTCACAGAGGCCGCCCCGCGCTCCCAACTGCTCATGGAGGTGAGTGGTAGACGCAGGGTTTGAACTGGAGTGACTGGGCAGGAAGAGGGGAGAGAATGGGAGCAGGAAGGAGAAAAGACAAAGAAAGACACGTGAAATAACATGTTAAAATTGTGGTCAGATATTGGCAATTTTATTGTACAATTTAATTTAGTAGCAACATGTACTTAGCACACTTCTTAGCAGCCTAGAGGTAGTAACACATTTAACTGTCATCTACGTATAAGGTAGATGCTTTGCCACCCAGGCTGCCTTATGGGTGAAGGATATGAAGCACAGAGAGGTTAAGTAACTTACCCAAGGTCACACAGCTCATACATGGCAGAAGCAGGATTTGAACTCAGGCAATGTGAGTCTCAAGTCTAAAGCCCTAACCATTATGCCACCTCGCCTTGTATTTACAGGGACTCCTTGGCACTTTACCCACCTCACTCTTTATCCGTAGACCAGCGCACACCAACCTTTTGGTCCTCACGGACCCTCAGCGGCCTGCAGACCACCGGTCGGCCATCGCTGCCCTATACCATGTCTCCTGACCCCTAACCCATCCCCACTCTCAATTGGGCACTGCCCAGTGCCACACACCCTGCTCCTGAGGGCCGCCTTCTCACCCCAGGCTCCATACCTGGCTCTCACTCTGGAGGGTGGCCCTGTGCCCATGCCCCAACCGGACTGGAGCGGGCAGCCCCCGGATGGGGCGGCTCCCGGCTGGAATGGCCCAGGAACACGGGCTGCCCTGTCTGTCGCCTGTGTCTGCAGCATGGGGTCGAAGCCCTCTGTTCATGTCTCCTGAATGGATGACTGGTGGGCTGGGATACCCATTCTGCACCCCCACCTTGATCTGGGCTCATTGTGGGGGCTTGAACCCATTGCGTGGCTGCCAAGCGACAGAGGGTGACTGCTTTAAATAGGGCAGAGTGTCCAGTCGGGGCTGCTGGGTGGACAAAGGTCAGCATGCGGCCCGGAGGGACCTGGGAGCTGGGGGTGGGCGTGGGGTGGGGAGGGGGAAGGGAGGGGGAGGTTGAGAGGACCGTTTTTTGGAGAACCTGGAGGGATGGAGACAGATGGGGGCTGTCCCTGGGCCCAGGGGCCAGAGGAGGCAGCCCAGGGCAGCGCTATGGGGGTGGAGGAAGCAGGCGGATTTGAAAGAGACTGGCCCTGGTAACGGGCACTCAGAAGACGCCGGGTCGGCCCAGTGTCTGGGGGGACAGCGGGGCTGTCCTAGCGAGGAGGACGCAGAAAAGATGAGGACAAAGTGTCGGAACAAGTTCTGTAGGGCGCCGGGAGGACGCGGCCGGCGGCTGGAGGGCGGATTGGAGCTCGGTGTTTCCAGACCTGCTCGCCCCGGGCCCTGGCGATGGCTCCGCCCCTGCCAACAACCAGTTTAGAGAAGCGATGTTTTGGGGGTGAAATCTCAACGGGGGTCCTCGTCACGCGATCGCCCCCTCCCTCCCCTCTGCAGTGTGAACCCGTGTCCCTCACCCACTTGAGGGGAGAAAACAGGAAACTGTGCGGATGTGGACCGCGATCTGAGGTTACCGGTTCTCCTTTCAGGGGTGGGGTCCCTGGCGGCTGCGCCCCGCTCATCGCCAAGCCGAGTCAGGGGTCTTGCAAGGACTCTATGTGGTCCCCAAACCAGCCCCCACCCCAGCCCTGACCCGACACAGCCCCGACTCGCCCCACCGATGCTCCGCGCTCGGATCTCCAACGCTAACCTGTGCTCGGTGCTGCGCGGAGCCGAACCCATAGCACACTGACTTCGGAACCTCAGCACCGGGCCGGCACCAACTGCAAACGTGATGCAGGACCCTCACCATCCTGATCCGAACCCATCTTGAGACAGCCCTGGACTCGCCCCACCTGCTTAGCCTCCCCTGGTGATGCCAGGGGAGAAGGGAAAGGGATATGTGAGGCGGGAGGTGTGTCAAACCCAGGAGGGCTTCCTGGAAGCGGTGTCTCTAAGGGGGTTCTTTCTCAGCGCTGTGACATTTTGCTGGGTGATTCCTGGCCGTGGGCTGACCTGTGCATTGGCAGTTACTTAGCAGCATCCCCGGCCTCTGCTTACTAGTTGTCAGTAGTACCTCTCCTCCCTTCCACCTAACAGTGAAAACAAAAAAATGTCTCCAGATACTGCCAAATGCCCCCGGGGGAGCGGGGGGGGGGAGAACCACTGCTTGGAAGCACGATTTAAGGAGGAAAGGAAGGTGCTGGCTTTAGGCTTCAACTTTCACTGTGTCTCTGTTTCCATTTATCTTTCTATTTGGGTCTACAGATCACCTCTTTCCTCACTCACTCAACCAGGATTGGCCACCCGCTATCTGCCGGGCTCTGGAAACAAGCTAAAGTCCCAGTTCTCCTGAGGGACGAAGACAGAATTTTGTTTTTACCTGCAGTAAAATACACATAAATTTTAACATTTTAATTCTTTTCAGTGGCATCAGGGTCATTGTTGTGCAACCATCCCCACCACCCGTCTCTAGAACTTTGTCATCTTCCCAAACTGAAGCGCTGTTCCCACTAAACACTCACCCCCACATTCTCCCAGCCCCTGGCTCCCACCATCCACTCTGTCGCCATGGCTCCGACTCCTCTAGGGCCCTCCCAGGAGTGGACCCACACAGTATCTGTCCTATATGTGACTGGACTATTTTACTGAGCATAATGTCTTCAGGTTCATCCATGTTGAACAAAAGTTAAAACCCATAAGTCTGCAATTTCAGGCGGCGGGACGCAGGACTGGAGATACCTTGGAAGGCGAAGAAACCTGGGCCCGGGGCAACCTCTGAGCAGGCTACTCAGGAGAAGCGGAAGCCGTGGCTCTATTTTCATCCTTCACGCAGCCCAGGTCCTCCCCTGGGCTTTGCAGCCTCAAAGTCATAGCTGGTGCCACATCCTTTCCAGCCAGGGGAACTCCGCACGCGCTCCCCCAGGCACCAGGTCCTGGAGCAGGGCCAGTGGCCTTTCTGTCTCCCCGGCCTTGACCACGATGCTTAAGCAGCCTCTGTTCTTTTGGGGCCTCAGCTTTCCTCACAGAGGCGGGCCTGGCCGTCGTCTATCCTGCAGATCCCCAGTGCTGTGGGAGCTGGCAATTCTAGAGAACTGGGCTGGCCCAAGGGACCGCTGCTGCGGCTCGGTTAGGGGGAGGGACGCAGTTTGTGAGGCTCTCAACATGTGGATACACAGATACACACACACACACACACACACACGCATGTTCACAAAGGGACGCAACACCATCACTTACAGTCACACACACAGACAGAGATGTACAGGAACTACACAACTAACCACACACACAGCACATGCACACAGACAGAATACAATAAAAGCACATACACACAGACACGACACCAAACACATGCAGAGATTCGGACATGTAGGCAAATGCAACACAATCCAACCACATCACACACACACCACAGACACAGACACAATTCTGGGATGTCTACACAACACATACACAAAGACACACACTACAGGACACTACCAAGCCACACGCACATTACATAAGACACACACATGACATACATCATCCATGCACACAGATACAAATATAAAAGAAACAGACCAACACAAACAAGCATACATACTAAACCATAAGACCACACATACAACCCACAGACATTTATGCAACACATATACAAAGATGCAGTTCAAACGACATATCCAAGCCACAGCTGAACATTCACACGCACACAGATACAACACAGTAAAACCATAGACAAGCACAATACATACACATAGAAACACAGATACCAACAAATGCCTAGACACCCAAAGAAATACACACAAAGCACACACATCCAAACACACGGAGATACACATGACACAATTAATCTCCAGGTACAATATAGACCCAACCTATATGCACACAGATACACACACAACACAATTGCATGCACAAGCCCATAAACACACACAGGTACAGAAATGTACACACAAACAGAATGCACACACATGCAGAGACGCACCACACAGACATGAGCACTGTGCAGACACGCCTCTGCCTTCTCTAGCCTTCTGCAGAGCTGAGGTGCTGGCTGGGCAGAGCGCTGCCCTTCCCGCCTGCCGCCCTGCCTGCCTGCCTCTGCTCTCTGCTCTGCAGGCCTCATTTCCCCTCAGGACCTCTTGTTTGCCTCTTCATAGCCCCTCACCTCCAGTGTCCCCGCCCTTGCTGACTCCCCACATCTCTGTGCTCATTCCAGCCCCATCTCCCGGGCTTCGTTTGTAATGCACCAATTCACCCATTCATTTATTGAGTGAGGCACTGGGCACTGTACTGGGCAATTGGGCCATTGTAGTGAATAAGCCAGACAGAAATCCCTTTCCTTAGGTCTGCCCTTCTATCCAGATAGACAGATAATAGATAGATAGATGATAGATAGATATAGATAGATAGATAGATAGATAGATAGACAGACCAATAGCAGACGGTGGCAAGTGTCGTGAGAGACATGGAGCAGGCAGGACTGGAAAGACAGCTGCTGTTTAACTAGAGTGATCAGGGACGGTCCTCTGAGTGGGTGGTGTTTGAGCTGGGACCCCTAAAGGAACCTAGAGGAGCAGCCTTCAAGGATCAGGGGAGGGGTATCCTTGGCAGAGGAAACAGCAAGTGCAAAGGGCAAGAGCCTGAGGCCGGGTGTGGCTGTCACTGCCCCCCTCCACACACACAGCACATGCACACAGACAGAACATTGTCTGTGCTTGGCTGGGGATCACTGGTGGATGCACATGGAGTGATGGAGACACATCAAGGAAGCCGGGTGACTGGAGTGGAGTGAGCCCAGATGAGGTTGCTGCCCCAAGCTGGGTACCGCATCACCTCCATCTCTCAGCCACGGGCCCCTACATTCTCCTTTGGTTGGTCCTGTTTCTCCTCTTCCATGATCCCACCCCCAGCCACTGTCCTTTCTCCTGGACAATGGCGGCAGCCCCCTCTCCCCCACCTCATCTTCCTGCCGCTCTCTTACAGCCCCTTCCCTGCACAGCAGCTGAGAGGCCACACCTTTCCCATGCCTACGACCTTCATGGCTCCCCCCCGCCCCCCCCCGTCACCCCCAAAGCTCCAGCTCCCTCATCAGGAGTTGAAGAACCTTCCTGCTCAGGCACTGATCTCTCTCTCTCTCTCTCTCTCTCTCTCTCTCTCTCTCTCTCTCTCTCTCTCTCTCTCTTGATTTTTAAAACTGATTTCAGAGAGGAAGGGAGAGGGAGAGCTAGAAGCATCAATGATGAGAATCATTGATCAGCTGCCTCCTGCTGCCCTCTACTGGGGATCGAGCTCGCAACCCCGCCATGTGGTCTTGGCTGGAATCAAACTTGGGACCCTTCAGTCTGCAGGCCCGCACTCTAGCCACTGAGCCAAACCGGCTAGGGCCTCCCCACCTCCACTCCTGCACAATTCCCAAGGGCCTGAATGTCACCGCGCTCTCTCGCACCCCTTGCACTGGCAGGTCCCGTGCTTGGAGTGCCCAGCTGTCTGCAGCACCAGCTTGCACAGAGGCCTTTCTGAGGGGAGCCAGGCGCCTCCTCTCAGCCCTGCACCCTCTAACCTTCTCCCCAGTGCTGAGCTCCTGTGCTGAGCGGGCTGGGAGCTCCCCACGGGCAGAGCCTGGATTCGCTTCCTGGAGGGGCCGTGGACACACAGCCATGTGCACCCCTTCGCTCTCCTTCCTGACCCTCGCCCTTGTAGAGAGCAGACAGAGGGGAGGTATCGGGAAGAGGCTGGCTCTGCATTGTCACCTTCCTGGAACTTGGGGGCCTGGAGCCAGGCCGGATTTGTTTTGTGTGTTGGGTGGAGAGAGGTTGGGGGTGCTCAGGAGGAGACCCAGAGGTTGGCTTATCCACAGCTTTCCTTCTGGATGGCCTCTCAGGCCCACTGCCCACTCCCTCCAACTCCCAGGTGCCCGCGCACCCGCAGGAATCCTGGGAGCATTCCAGGCCTGCACTGGATTTGGTGATTTCTCTTTGTCAATGCCATGGTTCAGTGACCGGATAGAACATTATGTGGGAACCAGGCTGGAGGATGGCTCTCAGCCACCGAGGCATCCAGAAATTCCTCAGGGACCCATAAGTCCAGGACCTCAAGACCCCAGCCCCTGAAGCACCCAGGAAGCCAGGACCCCAGTCCTGCCCTCAGGGACCCAGCCCCAGCTGGTTAGGGACTCCTAGCTAGGATTGTGTGTTTTCTAATCCATCCCAGTGGATGAGAAAGCTGTTTTGCTGGCTGGTGCCTTAGTGAGCCAGAATAGTAGGGGTGCTGCCCCCTGCTGTACACCCCAGTCACTGTCCCCCAATGGGTGTGAGTGAAAGGTGGAGTCCTAGCTCCACCCCCTTTCCTTGAAGGCTGACTATCCTGTCCAGGCCTCAGCTTCCTCAGCTGTGAACTGGGGATAAGCACAGTCCTCCCACATAGCTTGTCATGTGCATCGGCCTTCCGCAGCATGCCGGGTGGAAGGAGCACATGGGAGGGTCATCAGCGCTACTTCCCGAAGCACAGGGCTGGCCTGTGTCTCCCATCACTAAAGCCCACCCCTACAAAGGCCCTTAGATGAAAACCCGAGTTCCCTGCCGCCAGCAAGGCACTGTGTGGCTGGCACGTGCCCCCATGCATGGTTCTCTCTTTGCTACGGCCACACCCGCAGGCTTTTCCGATTTTTAAGCCCTTTCCCTGGTCCTTTCTCATCTTCCAGGACTCTGCTCTTTGAGAGAAGTGACCCCAGGAGAGTGGCCCTTAGCCCCCCAGTCATCCCTTTGATGGTCTCTGTGACTCCTGCCCCATGTGTGAATGTGTCTGGTTTGCCAATAGTCATCACCAAGTTGTCAGCTCATGGCTCAGGGCTTGGCACACAGTAGGTGCTTTACAGGCATCACTTCTGAATTCATTTCCTATGATTGTTGTAAGAAATCACCAGAGATGTGGAGGCTTTAAACTGCACACACTTATCACCTTGCAGTTGTGGGGGTCAGAAGTCCAGTGCAGTCTCTGGGCGTGCACAGGGCTGTTCTTCCGGAGGCGGGGGGGGGGGGGGGGGGCGGGATTGTAGCTTCTAGAGGCGCCACTTTCCTGCCTGCAGTCCCTTTCTCCATCTTCAGTCAGCAGAGGAACACCCTCCCATCTCTCTCTGCCTCTGTTGCCAAGTCTTTTTCTCTGACTCTGACCCCCAGTCCCTCTTATTTATTTATTTATTTATTTTTACACATTTAGTTTTATTGTAACAAAGCAACTTGCACACTTTCAACGTTTAAAACTGAGCATCATCTTTTCTTTCCAGTGAAACAAAAAGAAAATTTAAAAATGAACAGGAACAAAATTACAATAGAGAAATGTCAGTTCCGAATAGGATCCTACAGGTTCTGCTGATTCTCCATCGAGTGGCAGGGCTCAAGTCATCGTTAGGAGAGAATTTTATTTTAAAAGTGTCGTCTTAGACTGCATGTCCGTTAAACATCACAATCAAACATGCCAAAGGAGGAGCCATGTTGTCAAAATGCCCACTTAACCCATCCAAACATCTCAAACCCACCCTTTGCTCACCTTCTATAACCCCCCCTTTTAAAGTTTTTTTTCTTTTTTTAAACAAGAGACAGTAGACAGATCCATGTTGGTAAATGCTAACTGTCCATATTCACATAGAGACACAGTGTAATCTCTGAGCCAATATACAGAGAAAGGAGGAAAAAAGCTAGAATTCTATGCACTGCTACACAGGGGCCTAGCAACCTCCAGCTCCCAGCAGAGCTAAGGGAGCAGAAGGTTTTTCATTTTTCCCACAGAGCACGGTGGTGGTGATTCCATTCAGTTTTTCTTGAGGCAGGAAGGGATAAAAATGAATTTGGAACAGAAAGGGACAAAAGATTCTTTCCCCACGGTATTCTGCTCAAAGTACATCCCGCCCCAATAAGGTGAGAACCATGGTGAAAAGGGAGAAAAAGAACCTCAAAAACAGGGCGACTGAGCACAAGGGGGGGTGGGGTGGCGGGGGGAGAAAAAGGAAAAGAAAGACTGCAACTTGCTGCCAGGGACTGGAGAAAATTAAAAAAGGTTGGAATCATCAGTGTTCATTAGTCATCTTCTCCTTCATCTTCCTCTCCTTCCCCCTCATCATCATCTTCATCTTCTTCACTTTCATCCTCATCCCCTTCTTCATCGATATCTTCCAACCCTTCCTCTTCTTCGTCATCATCACCATCTTCCTCTCCTTCCTCTTCTTCATCATCCATGTCAGGAACCAAGTAGTACCGTAAAGGATTTGGCCAAATGTCATCTTTGATGACTTCTAACTCATCTGCACCTGTATCGGAATGGTCAGTAAACCAGGGAAAGAAGCTTTCTGGCTCCTCCTGCTGTCTCTTCTGCTGGCTTTACTCTGTGTTTGACCTGAACGTCTCGTCACATCCTTTCCAGATTTCCATTTGATTTCAGTGGACTTTGAAGATGGATCACCACTCTCATTCAGATGAAACTCTTTGGAGAGAACTTTATTTTCAAAGTAAGGATTTTCATCAAATAAAAATCTATTCTGTAACCTGATTTAATATCTTCAAATTCTGTCACTTCAACTCTTGTCAAATAACGCAGTGCCTCTTCATCCTCTTCCCCAAGCAGTGCAGACACTTGTGGATGGTTGACAAATGTTGTTACCCAAAAATTTGGGATTTTGGCGATCAATTCTGATCCCTTCTGAAAAAATGGTTGGAGTTTGTTATATTTCTCTTCTACTTTCAAAATCTCCTCACTGGCTTGTTCATTAAGTCTGTCTGTTTCATTTTGTACTTCATCAATATGTTCAATCGCTTCTTGCTGTTCTTTTTCGCCCTTCGGCACGTCCGGGGGCGGGGGGCGGCTTCCTCTCCAGCTTGGGGGCTGGGGCCAGTTTTGGTTTCTTGGTCTGGGGCAGCGAGGACTGGCGTCTGGGCGCGGATCCGGTGGCGGGGAGGTGGCTGGGCTGCCGGGCACGCGAAGCCCTGGCCCCCAGTCCCTCTTCTAAGAACCCTTGTGGCAACATTGTCCCACCTTACCTGCCCCCCTCTACCCCCGGAATTCAGCATCATCTCCCATCTCCAGATCCTTACCTTAACCCCCTCTGCAAAGTCCCTTTGCCACATGAAGCCACACATTCACAGGTTTGGGGTTAGGATGGGGCCTCTCTTAGGGGCTTGCTCAGCAGGCCACAAGACCCTCAGGGTGGGCGCTGTGGCTATTACTATTCCCACTTGAGAGATGCACAAACTGAGTCTCAGAGAGGCAAAGTCACGTCCCAGGCTCATCCAGAGACCAAGGGCAAGCACCGATTTGGAGCTCTGGACACTCTGCCAAACTCATCCCTTTGAGCCGTCCGTCTGGGGACAAAGGAGAGGCGGGGGAGCGGGTGTTGAGGAGGCTCTGAAGAAGGTGGGGGAGGAGCTGCCCAGGATGGAAGAGAGGGTGTCCTGGGGCTTCCCCAGACACCTCAGCCTTGGGATCCCAGGGGTTTCCCTGGAATTGGGAAGAGAGAGGTGGGAGGTTGGAAAGGACAGGCTGCTCTGTCTCAAGGCCATTTCCCAGGAAAGGGGTGACGGATGGGACCAGTTTGTCCAGGAAATCTTGGCTGCTGATTCAGTTCCAGAAAGTGTTGTCACATGGTCCCTCCGGGGATGTTGGGACACCCACAGGAAGAAAGGCAGAGGGCAGCCACCCCACCACCGGCTTCCCAGCAAGAGCCACCTCTGTCTCTCCAAGACAGACCATCCACCCGCCAACCATCTCACTCCTCAGACAAAAGTTGGGGGCGGGGGGAGATTGATTTTCTAGAAAGTTCCACCCCAACCTCACCATGTGGGCACAGGAACTTCTATTCCTCCTCCTCTCCTCCTCTCCCTGCCAGACTGTGAGCCCAGGGGTGCAGCCAGGGCCCGAACTCCCGCATGCCATTGTGACAGCCTCCAAGCCCACAGAAAAGGTGAGCTCCAAAGCCGGCCCGTGTGCCAGTGGTGGAGCGTCTACCAGCGAACCAAGGGGTCACCAGTTTGATTCCCGGTCAGGGCACATGCCTGGGTTGTGGGCTCCATCCCCAATGAGGGGTGTGCAGGCGGCAGCTGATCAATGATTCTCTCTCATCATTGATGTTTCTATCTCTCTCTTCTCTCCCTTCCTCTCTGAAATCAATAAAAGTGTATATATTTTTTAAAAGGCCTGGAAGTATCACCTCACACATGTCAGAATGGCTACCATCAACAAATCAACAAACAAGAAGTGCTGGCAAAGATGTGGAGAAGGGGGTACCCTCGTGCACTGCTGGTGGGAATGCAGACTGTTGCAACCACTGTGGAAAATAGTATGGAGTTCCCTCAAAAAATTAAATATGGAACTTCCATTTGACCCAATAATCCCATTTCTAGGAACATATCCTAAGAAACCAGAAACACCAAAAGAAAGAATGTATGCACCCCTATGTTCATAGCAGTGATATTTACAATAGCTAAGATCTGGAAACAGCCCAAGTGCCCATCAGCAGATGAGTGGATAAAAAAGTTGTGGTACATTTATGCCATGAATACTACATGGCTATAAAAAATAAGGAACTCTTACCCTTTGCGACAGCATGGATGGGCCTGGAGATTATTATACTAAGTTAAATACGCCAGTCAGAAAAAGTCAAATACCATATGATCTCACTTATATGTAGAATCTAATGAACAAAATCAACTGATAAACAACATAGAGTCAGAGGCCTGGATACATGACTGATGTCAGAGGGAAGGGGGGGACTGGATTAAAGGAAGATTAAGGGATTAGCTAATGGACATAAATGCATGGACACAGACACTAGTGTGGTGAGGGCCAAGGGAGGGAGGGTGGCGGGGGCTGAGTGAAGGTGGCAAAGTGTGTGTGTGGGGGAATGGAGGACATCTGCAATAGTGTCAACAACAACAAAAAGTTGGTTGTGGACTTCCATCTCACGTCCCCTGAAATAGTCCAGAACTTGAAGTCCAATGTCTGTCTGCCACTCTCCTTACTTTTTTCCTTTTGAGTAAAATGACATAGAATGAAAAGCACAAATCCCAAGAGTGTTTTTTTTATTTTTATTTTTTAGCTTTTTCTAAATCAATTTTAGAGAGGGAGGAAGGGAGAGCAAGAGATAGAAACATTGATGAGAAAGACACATTGGCCGGCTGCCTCCTGCACACGCCCCCACTGGGGACTGAGCCCGAGACTGGGGACTGAATCGTGACTCTTGGTTCATGAGTCAATGCTCAACCACTGAGCCACCAGCTGGGCCTCTTTGAGCTTCTGCAAATGCATTCACATTGCAATTCAAATGTGTCTCAAGATTGCAGAACATCCCCATTGTTCCAGAAAAATTTTTCATGGCCTTTCCCAGAAACCCCTGCCTCTGCTACCAAACAACCCCGGGCCACGTTTTTTCCTTGCCAGCATCGATTTGCCTGTTCTAGAACTTCATATAAATGGGCTCCTAGAATCTACACTACCTTGTGAATGGTTGTTCCAACTCAGCCTAAGTACTTTCAGAATCCTCTGTGCCCAGAGATCCCGACCTCTTGTTCTCATTACATGCCATGCCTGATGTATAATAATCTAATAAGCACTAGAGAAATGTTTGTGGATAAAGTAATTGTATTGAATAAATGCAAATGATTTCATTGCATAAATGAATGAATGAGATGACTTCTTGTTCCCAGGAGACTTGATCTCACTCCTCTCCAGCTTCTCTTGCCAACCTCCTTAGTCATGATTCAGGGGCTATAGTTCCAAAGACCAGAGACACCCCCTCCCCCACCTCTTATTTCCCAAGAGCTGCAATCACATGACCAATGATTCCATTAAGCACCTTCATAATGGAGCCCCAATACAAACTCTGGACACCAATGCCAGTACATATCATTCCCAGCTTCCTACCTACCTTCCCCATTATCTGCTTCAACTTCCAGCTTTACTAGTATTTCATTCCCTCCTGCTCTTCTCTAGATAGACCCCTCACCCCAACCTGGCTCTAGAACTGCTGAAATGTCTCCTGAGTCAAAAGTGCCTCCCCAAGACATTGCTGATGGGGCCCAAAATGGTGCAACCACTTTGGAAAAATGGCCTGACAGTTTCTTATAAAAGTTAAAAACTCACTGCCAGGTATTTACCCAAGAAAAGTGAAAACTTAGAGCCATAAGATCTGTACAAGAACAGCAGTTTAATTCACAGTACTGTATATGGGAAACAATGCAAACATCAGTCAGTGGGTGAATGGATACACAGACAGTGGTCCAGCCACACAGTGGAAGATGGGTCAACAATGAAAAGGAACAAACTGTGGATACACACAGCTGTATAGATAAACCTCAGAAAGAGTCACAACATACAGTGATTCAATTTAAAGGACATTTGAGGAAAGACATGTCTAGGCATCAGTGGTGCAAGCAGATCATGGTGGCCTGCGCAGGGGTGGGGAAAGCACTGGAGGGGATGGTGGAAATGTTTTGAATCTGGAATGTAATGGTGACTACACTGCTATATACTTTTCTCAAAACTCTGACTTGGAGCTTGAAATGGTGCATTAAAATTGGAAAACATTTAAATGGTGGTATAAAATACTCATAAAATTTGCATCTTAACCCTTTTTAAGTAGGCAGCTCAGGCCCTGGCCTGAGTCATTCAGTGGTTAGTGTCATCATGTACACCAAAGGATTGTAGGTGTGATTTCCACTCAGGGAACATACCCAGATTGTAGGTTCGATCTCTGGTCATGTTAAATATATTCACGTTGTTGAACAACCAATCTAGAAGTTTTTTTTATCTTGAAAAATTGAAGCTCTATACTCATTAAATAACTCCCTTGCCCTAACCGGTTTGGCTCAGTGGATAGAGCATCCGCCTGCAGACTAAAAGGTCCCAAGTTCGATTCTGGTCAAGGGCATGTACCTTGGTTGTGGGCACATCCCCAGTAGGCAGTGTGCAGGAGGCAGCTGACTGATGTTTCTCTCTCATGGATGTTTCCAACTCTCTATCCCTCTCCCTTCCTCTCTGTAAAAAATCAATAAAATATATATTTAAAAAATAAAAATAACTCCCCATACCTCCCTCCCCACAGGTCTTGGCACATACCATTCTGCCTTTTATTTCTATGAGTTTGACTAGTCTAGGTATGTCAACTAAGGGAAATAATGCAGTGCTTGTCCTTTTATTGCTGGTTTATTTCATATAGCAACAGAGACTTGGCAGATGTGACTAAGGATTTAGAGATGGGGGTGTTACGTGAATTTAATTGTTTTTTGTCTGTTTTTTTTTTTGGCAAGGTGTTCTAAACCCACTAAACCCTTGGGATTTCCCAAGTGGTAGGAATGTCTTTGATCTTCATGGGGACCCATTGGCTCATATCTGAGTTTATAGCAAGGAGATAGCTCAGGGTGGGGGTTGGTCATGCCAGAAAGACAACCAGCCTCTGGGGAGGTGATGGAGGTGGAGATGGAATGCAATCACATGACCAAAGATTCCATTAAGCACCTTCATAATGGAGCCCCAATACAAACTCTGGACACCAATGCCAGGATGGTGATCTGTCCTGAGAACACGGGAAGAGAACATGGGAGTTCTATGTTTAAGACCCTCCCAGCCCTCAGTCTATGAGTCTCTTTATTGGCTAGTCTGAATTTGTGTTTTTTACAATAAAACTGTTAAGTCCAGGGCTTTCCTGAGTTTTGAGCCATTCTAGCAAATTATAGAACTAATTTGGAGGGGATAGTGAAATCTTCTGAATTTGTATCGGTTGAATCAGTTAGTCAGAGGTGTGGGTGGCCCAGGTACCCCCAAACTGTAGTTAGGGCAGTCTTGTTAGGAATGGTGCCCTTAATCTGTGGGTACTGTTTATACTAACTTGGGGTGGTTAGTGCCATAATGGCATTGCAGAATGACAGAAAACCATCCTGGATTATAAGGCGGGGCCTAAAAGCCCAATCACAAGTGTCCTTATAAGAGGGAAGCAGAGGGATATTGACCCAGAATATGCAAGGGGACCGCTACAGCAATATGCTGCCCTGTTGGCTGTGAGATGGAAGAGGAGCACAAGCCAGAATATGTGAGAGATGCAGCTATAGAAGCCGGAAGACAGGGACACAGATTCTCCTTGGAGCTTTGGAGGGAGCCTGACCCAGGTGACACCCTGATTTTGGCTCAGTGAAACTGATGTGGGGCTTCTGATCTTCAGAATGTGCTGTCTCAATCCATCGAGTGGTGGTCGTTTGGTACAGCAAGCTTAGGAGACTCACACTCTCCTCCAAGCTGACCATCTGAAAACCCATCAGTGTGGCTGTCAGTCCACTAGGTGTGCTGTCTTTCTGGCAGTCAGGTGGCTCCTGGGCTGGCCAGTGCTTTGCTCTGAGCTGTGGTTGGAGAGGCCGCAGGGCAGGGTCGGAGGGCTGGCTGGTTATACTGCGGAAAGGCTTCCCCTGGCCAAGGTGTCTGGGTGTCTTTCTCTCCTTTCCAGCTCTGTGATGCTTGCAGGGCGGGCATCCTAGGGCTCTGGCAGCTTTGGACTTGAAGACGTAAAGACCGCTAGCCTCTCACACCCCTTAAACCTGTGTCCATTGGAAATTCCGGAGAGCCCCCAGCTCCCAAGACAGGAGCAGGAAACTGGGAGTACAGAGTCGATTCAGATACAAAGATCCCGTGTTTGAGGGACACCCTGCACCCCCCCAAATGTGTTCAGCCACACTCAACACCTTCCAACACTCTCCACCTGCAGAACTTTCCCTTCCCAGCTCCATGTGCTGAAATCTCATTATTCATTGAAAGTCCAAGTTCTCTGGGATGTATTTTCTGATCGCTCCACCCAGTGGTCACAGAACCTAAGTGCCCTAGACCTAAGGGATCTACATCTGCCTCACGGCCTTGTCTCAGGTGCCTGAAATCACCAAGGACAGGGTCATCCCTTTGGCATTTCAGCACAGTCCCTCTCCACAGGACACAGGTGGCTCCTTCAAATGCATCCATGTCCCTCATTCATGCATTCCTCCATTGAGTCACTGGTCACATTGTTCCTGTGCCCAGCTGAAGTGGAATGAGCCAGTCTGGGTGAGGGTGGGGGTGGGGGTTAAGGACTGTGTCTGACTCACTCCCATGTCCCCAGTGCCCACAGCCCTTCTGGCCCAGTGCAGACTGCTCATTGGGTTTGGGAGCATCATAGAGCCATGAGGTCACTTGGGGAGTTGGGGTCCCTCACAGGTATTATGCCAGGGTCTCTGGGATAAAGCTTAGAAGTGCTCCCCAGAGCCAGGTGCTAAGATTCATATCTCAAACATTTATTGATGCTCCTTAGGGCTTCGAGGGCAGTTCATAAAACCCGTCTTTGAGGCCTCCCAGTCTAAGAAAAAATGCAAGAAAACCAGACAGCTCCATTTCCCAGTCACCTGGTCTTGGCTAGGGAGGGTGGTGGGATCTGATCAAAGGGCCCAGGAGCCAGGATTTCGGAAGAGGTGGTTGCTACAGTTGGGTTCGTGTGGGAGGGCTAGTGGTCAGGCGGGAGAGGAGGTGTCAGGGTACATGCACTGGACTTCCTGAGCGAGTGTGGGGGGGAGGATCCGATGGTGGTGGGCATGCCAGGAAGGTGAGTGGCTGGAGCAATCGCAGCGGTGGGTGGGCTCAGGGGCACTGGTGGGCTCAACAGCGGAGCCTCTTCTCGCAGATCCAGTTGTCCTTCTCGTTGCGACAAGGGGCATCGTTCCACAGCCCCGTGTGCAGCATCATGACGCAGTCCTCCTGCCCCCGAGCGTCATTGGGCTCTCCCATGTTCCAGGAGCTGCAGCGGTTTGGCACGGGTGTTGCTGGGGTCTAGGCTGAGGATGTCCTTGGGGTCCAGCCTTCAGGGTGCAGCCTGTTTATGGCTTGGGTCTCCTCTGGACACCCTGAGGGTCTAACTTAAGCATGCACCGGGGATATAACTTTCTAACACCCAGAATTTATCCCTCAGCCACCAATGGCTGACTGCCCGTCCCCGAGGAGCTCCTGAGACCTGCAAAGGACTGCCTCAGGGCCTGGCCCATCCCCTTCCCAAACCCCTTCCCTCACCTGAAGCTGAGCGGGGCTCCGTCCACCCATTGGTAGCCCTGGATCCTGCTGGCGCGGCGCATAGCCCTCAGGCCCAGCCAATAGCCACGGCCTTGTGTGTTCCGAGACAGGAAGCCCTGGATGGGAGCGGAGACTGAGCACCTCCCCGGGCTCGCCCCCTCAGTGAGCTCCGCCCCTACTGCGCACCTGCTCATCCAGGTCCCCGATGATCACCAGGTGCGCGCCCACGCCTGCGCAGTAGCGCTGCGACTCTTCCCACTGGGCCTTCTGCACCGAGAAAAAGTAGCAGGAGCCCCGGAAGGGCAGCCACGATGTGGGGCACGGCTCGCAGGAACCTGTGGGTGGCAAAGGTCAGGGAGGTAGACTGCTCCCAGGTGGAGCAGATAAAGGGGTTTGGGGGGCGCAGGTGCAGGTCACGGTCAAGGGGCGGATCCTGGTGGATCAGGGAACCAAGGGACCCATGGGTAGGGTTCACTTATCCCCTCCCCCCACCCCGTCCTGCTCACTGTTTCCAAATCGGGCTGCCTCCAATGCGCGGAACAGCTCACTGCGGATGCCCTCACGGTCCCTTCCCGCCTCTGCCAAGCTCTGGGTCACTGCGAGGTCAAAGGAATCCAGATGACAGCTGGAGTTAGTGTCAGGTGTAGGTTGCCATGAGATTATGGTCAAGAATATTATGCTAGGGAGAAACCAAGATGGCGGCATAGGTAAACAACCTGAACTTGCTGCCTCACACAACCACTTCAAAACTACAACTAAAAGACACAATGGACATCATCCAGAACCACAGGAAGGCTGGCTGAATGAAAATTCTACAACTAGAGGGAAAGAGAAAAGTATACTGAGACTCAGAGGAGATGGGGAAGTAAAGTGCAGAGGTACGGAGGCCCGATCACACAGAAAGGGCTGGCCACTGAGGACGAGTTTGTCTTTCTCAATTGGAGGGAGACACAAGCTCCAGACTGCTCCAAACTCCAGTTCCGGGTGAGACTCTGAGGACCCAGACTCATACTGGGGAAAACTGGACTGTCTGGAATTGCGCCGAAACCCAAGGGTGGCTTTCTCTCAGAGGTGCTTGCAGTGATTACCATGGGATACTGAGACCCTGGGGGCCTCTTAAGACAGGGCTGAGGATCAGCCATAGCAGTTTTCTCTGCCCTGTTAATTCCCTGAAACCCTCCCCACCCAAGCTGTGCACAGAGGTTTTTGCATATGAATAGCCTGGACCTTTGAAATCTAAAATTACCTAACAAGCTGCAGCTGAGTCAAAGAGACCCGGAACTTCCAAAAGAAGGGCCAAGGCCCCACAGCAACTTGCACTGCTTCACAGCTGGGCCTCATCTGGACACCTCCAAACCCCACAAAGAAGAGGAATCTGCAGATCTCTCCATAGCACCTGCTGGGTGTTCTGATGCACAGGCTAAATTAGCACCTCCTTGGAGATCTAAGAGCAAGTATGCCCAGTGGTCAGAGTGGGACCATCCAGATTATAATTCCTCAGATCCATAAGGGACACACTCAGAGGGTAGACTCAGTGAGCACCAAAGCCCCACTGAAGCAAGTCTTGCCCCATAAGGGTGTCTCCAGCCAGAAGTTCTCCCATCTTAGACACAACTGATACTCACAGTCAATTGCCCTGGAGGTCAATTCCTCCCAGTGATATCAAAACAATCAAGGCTTAACTACAACAAGACTGTGCACACAGCCCACAAAGGGGTGCACCAAGAGTGTCCACCTCAGGTGACTGGGGAGGCTGAGCCACTGGGCTCTATAGGACACCTAGCACACAGAGCCACTCTATCAACTCAGGGAGTAGGCCAAAATGTGGAGACAAAGAAACAGGTCACAAATGATAGAAATGGAGGAAAGCAAACTACTGGATATAGAGTTCAAAACCATGCTTATAAAGTTTTTCAAGAATTTCCTAGAAACTGCTGATAAATTTAGTGAGACCCTCAAGGATATGAAAAAGTACCAACTAGAAATTAAGATACACTGACTAAAATAAAGAATAATAAACAGAGATCCAACAGCAGACTAGAGAATAGCAAGAATCAAGTCAAAGATCTGAGATATAAAGAGGCAAAAAACACCCAACCAGAAAAGCAAAAAGAAAAAAAGAATATAAAAATATGAAGATAGTGTAAGGAGCTTCTGGGACAACTTCAAGCATACCAACATCAGAATTATGGGGGTGCCAGAAGAAGAGTGAGAAAGCAAGATATTGAAAATCTATTTGAAGAAATAATGACAGAAAACTTCCCCTACCTGGTGAAAGAAATAGACTTACAAGTCCAGAAAGTGCAAAGAACACCAAACAAAAGGAATCCAAAGAGGACCACAGCAAGCACATCATAATTAAAATGCCAAGGGCAAAAGACAAAGAAAATATTAAAAGCAGCAAGAGAAAAACAGTTAGTTACCTGCAAGGGAGTACACATACGACTATCAACTGATTTCTCAACAGGAACTATGCAAGAAGGGAGTGGCAAGAAATATTCAAAGTGATGAATAGCAAGAAACTACAACCAAGATTACTTTACCCAGCAAAGCTATCATTCAGAATTGAAGGTCAGATAAAGAGCTTCATAGAAGAAAAAGCTAAAGGAGTTCATCACTGCCAAACCAGTATTATAGGAAATGCTGAAAGGTATTCTTTAAGATAAAAATTATGAACAACAAATACATATCTATCCACAAGTGAATTTAAAAATCAAGTGAATAAAAAATCTGATGAACAGAATAAACTGGTGAATATAATAGAATCAAGGCCATAAAAAGGGAGTGGACTGACAATTCTCAGGGGGAAAGGGGTGTGGGAAGTGCAGGAAGAGACTGGACAAAAATCGTACACCTATGGATGAGGGCAATGTGGGGGAGGTAAGGACAGAGGGTGGGTGGGAACAGGGTGGAGGGGAGCTATGGGGGGGGGGGGGAGAAGGCCACCTGTAATAATCTGAACAATAAAGATTTATTTTTTAAAAAAAGACTATCATGGTTAAGGACTGCTAACGCTAGGTATGGTCCCCCTGTGGTTGTGGTTAAGAGTTGTAGTCAAGGGCAGAGCCCCAGGGTCAGGGCAGGATGGCAGACACGATCGGGGGTAGCGGTCAGGATCACAGGCTAGGGTCTGGGTCACGGAGGGATCAGGATGTAAATGAAGGTCGGGGCTGGATGGTGAGGGCCCGCCCTCACCGCGCTCGCTCAGTTCTCTCAGGGCGCTCTCCTGCTGCAGCAGCTTCGCCTGTGCCTCCCGCAACTCGGCGCCAGCCGTCTTCTGCACTTCCTGCGTTCTCTGGCCTGGGCGGGACGTCTGAGACTTCCAATCCGGCTACAAGGCCCGCCCGCAGCCCACAGACCCGCCCAAGCCCCCAGGCTTCGCCCAAACCCACAGACCCGCCCAAGCCCCCAGGCTCCGCCCAAGCCCCCAGGCTCCGCCCAAACCCACAGACCCACCCAAGCCCCCCAGGCTCCGCCCAAGCCCCCAGGCTCCGCCCAAGCCCACAGACCGGCCAAGCCCCCAGGCTCCGCCCAAGCCCCCAGACCGGCCCAAGCCCACAGTCCCGGCCAAGCCCCCAGACCCGCCCAAGCCCCCAGGCTCCGCCCAAGCCCCCAGGCTCCGCCCAAGCCCACAGACCGGCCAAGCCCCGGTCTCACAGCAGCTGTGGCAGGCTCCGATCTCTTCCTTCAGCGCACCCAGCACCACCGTCTGCTTCGAGGCTGGAACGACCCCGCCCGTCGCACACACGCCAGGTCACCCTCGGGGATTCAAGGGGACACCCTTCCCCACTCCGGGGCTAGCCCCGGGACCTTGGGGTACCCACCCACCTACTCATAAACCCAGGAGCCCCTGGTCTGTACGCACCGTTCGTTCTCAGCAGGTCCTGGCCGCCCAACAACGCCCCTTGCTGCTTGGAGGCTGTGGAGAGAGGCTCCTGCGGACCCGGCCCCGGGGACTAGGGAACCCCCTCGCCCCAGGGATGTGGGAACTCCCGCTTGGGACGCAAAGAGAAGGTGGCAGGGGTACAGCGCACAGGATGCGGTCAGGCGCCGAGGGGAGACAAACACACAAGGCCACACGCACACAGTCATGTGTGCACAGACACCCTCATGAAGTGCACACAGCCCCAGGAGCACACACACTGTTCACATGTGTTCACACACAGCCCCAGGCAGGGTGGGGGACCCAGCTGTTATGCCAGATGTGGAGGGAAGAAACTAAGCAGGGGGAGGGGAGGGGACTGGGACACGGTCTTCCCATCATACCTGCCACTTACCCTTGGAAAGTAGGATGCTCAGAATGAGGGCCCACAGGACTGTGGTGACCAGGAGAGCCAGGGCCAGGAGGGAGACTCGCTGTACCCAGGGGTCCCAGCGGCCCCAGGACCCTTGAATAACGAAGGGCTCGTGACCAGGACAGTCCTGGAGCCCTGAGCCCTGAGGACCCAGCCCTGGCCGCTGGGGTCCCAGGAAACTGGGCTTCAGAGAAGTTAAGCAGCTTTAGGTGACAGCTGGCTCTGCACCCAGGACTTGCTCCCTTTCTTGGATGTCGTTCTCCCTTGCCCATCAAATTCCCAATCAGAGGGACCCAAGGGGGCCAGTGAGGCAGTCCCGTTGCTGGCTCATACCTCGGGGGACCTCCTCGAGCTTGCCATCCAAGTTGCTGTACTCCACAGTGTCCATGGTGAGCAGGCTCCTGGCCTGGGTATTGGCGTAAATATAGCCCCTCCTTCAACCGGCCCCGCCTCCTCTCTCTTCCCTCCTTTTCATTTCTTTCCTTTCCATTGCTGGTACCAAGGACCCATCGACCAATCACAGGATTGGGCCCTTTCTGGGCTGAGCTAGTGGGTAAAGGTGAGGTGCAGTGAAGGAAGTGGGGCGGGGAGAGGGAGTGGAGGAGGATGGGCAGTGGAGTGTGAGCACTTGCTGGTGTGTGTGTGTGTGTGTGTGTGTGTGTGTGTGCGCGCGTGCAGTTAGTACCAACCTCCTTTGCCTGGTAGCTATAGCAACATCTCCAGGCTGGTGCTGGGGGCTTCGCTTGGTCAGAGGTTGGATTTCCTCCCAAGAGGGACAGGCCTCCTTCTGGGTCCCTGAAAAAAACCCCTCAGGCCTGGACTC
This sequence comes from Antrozous pallidus, assembly GCA_027563665.1. Classification (NCBI taxonomy): domain Eukaryota; kingdom Metazoa; phylum Chordata; class Mammalia; order Chiroptera; family Vespertilionidae; genus Antrozous; species Antrozous pallidus. Next base: position 106,832,852 of record CM050516.1, read on the forward strand.
TTGGGTCAGCTCAGCTTCACGCCTTAACTCTCCCACAGATTGCCTATTGGAGGCTGATCCTGAATTCAGTCCTCAGAAGGGAGGACACAGATGTCAGCTAAGCTTCTGGAGTCAATCCTTGGGTGGGTGGAGGGGTATATGTATGTATCTTCTAGAAGCCTCAGTGTTTCTCACCTGTGCAAAGGAGAACCTCTCTCCAAGGGATGCTGTGATAAAGAAATGAGGTTATGGATGTTAAGCCCTGGCACCTCCCCAGGCACAAAACCCACTAAATGTCCATTCATTCTTTCAACAGATACTGAACACCTCCTGTGTTCAGGCATCGGTCTAGGAACTGGGAATTGTTCTATGGTAGACAGAGGTGTAATGGCCACTGTATTGCAAAGTTAACTTCAGACCGAAAAACAAGTCAGGCAACTCCATAGTATGATGGAACTCACTGTAGCTTTACTTACTCACGGGCAGATGGTGTTGGAGCAGGACAGATGACCTGGCAGTCGGCACAGATTATTTCTGCTGCCAGACCCCCGTGGCTGTACTTTTCATGGTATAACTGAGGTACTGATGGGCGACAGGACAGGATGAGGCCGCAGGAGTGCAGGGGCCATTCTCCTGATGGTCTTGTGATGGGTGGTTGTCTAAATCGATACTATCACCAGTTTGGTATTTATCTCGGTTGTCATGCATTCTGTCGTTACTAACAAAAATATTTAAGACTCCACTTTAAGGAACACAGATAATCATCAACTAGAAGGCTGGCTATGCTTGCTGGAGACAGTGAGGTTGGTCACAGCACAAAACTTAAAAATGAAATGAAATCTGGACACAAAGATGGAGTCAGTTTTGCTCACACCGACACCACTGCCCAAGTGAGCAACATCCTCCTTGGAGCAAGCACTGTAGTAGGAACAGGGATAGACCAACAGTAAATGATGAACATAGTGAAAAGGAAGTTGTATAGAGAGGGATTCTCAACGGGGAGGCTCCTGCCCCCCAGGGGACATTGGGCCATGTCTGGAGACATTTGTGGAGCCACTGTTGGGGCGGGGGGTGGGGGGTTGATACTGGCATGCTGCTCAATACCAGCCCCCAATGCTGAAGGTGCAAAACCTAATAGAAGACACTAAAAGTCCTCAGTGCTATGGAAGCAAATGCCAAGGAGGATAAAGGGCTTGGGAGTGCTGGGCTGGGCAGGTCGAGGGCAGGCCTCCCTGAGAAGGCAAAATGTTATATTTTATTGAGCACTTCCTCTGTTCCAGTCTCTCTCTCTTTTAGATCTAAATGAGAATCCTGAGCCGTGGGTGGAAATGGCCACTTAAGGACAGTGGGAGGAATTCTGTTCTGTATGGGACAAGGCGTGTCCATGACGAGTCAGATGGTAACGGTACCTTCGGGTAGACGATGTAGGGACCCCGTTTCTTCATGGTATAACTGAGGTACTGATGAGCGACAGGACAGAGGGATGAGCCGCAAGAGTGCAGGGGCCATTCTCCTGATGGTCTTGTGATGGGTGTTGTCTAAATCGATACTATCACCAGTTTGGTATTTATCTCGGTATTTATCTCCACCACCAACAGGTGAGAAAGTGTTTGTTGCCCACTGATATTTACTATAGCCTCTTTATCCTCCAGTCACCTTTCTGCTTTCTGTCATTAGATTAGTTTGCATGTTCTGCTCAGCATGATTATTAACACTTCATTTCTCTTGTTGCGAAGCAGAATTTGGTTGGGTGGCTGCACCGTTTGATTACACATCCACCTGTTGACGGGCCTTGGGGCTGCTCCAGCGCAGGCATTATGGGCTGTGCTGTCATTGACACGTGTCTCCTCAGCGCTCGCCCACAGCAGCCCCTCACTGACTTATTTAACAGATAGTCACTTAGTGCCAAATACAGCCTCTCACTGATTCATTTAATCACCATTTACGGAGTGCCTACTATGTGCTCTGTTAAAGCTCTTGGCCTTGTAATGGCAAGTAAGACAGCCAACCCCTGCCCAGCTGGACCTAATTCTAAATATTTGAAAAACAAAACATTAGTAAGAATATCTGGGTAGAAACAATTTCTTAGTCAAAATATCAAGAAGACAACAAAATACTGATTAATACATTAAGCCAAATTTTAAACACTTCTATTTTGATTTGTGTCATGCTTTGTTAAGAAGCCGATCTTTAAGTTTATTATCATGCAGGCACACATACTGTTTTCTTAATTTCTAATTGCTGCTGTAGTTTCTTTCTCAATGCTGGCTTATCTCAAGGATATCCCATTTGTGAGTACTTTGTCTTACAAAGAAAAAGGTTTCATTTATTTTTTCTACTATTTTTGGTTTAAAGATATGGTATTGCTTACTGGTTAAGTGTCAAACTGCCTGGGTTAAATCCCAGCTATATATTATGAGCTATATAATCCCAGGAGAATAAAAAAAAACACCCTCTTCCTGCACCTCAGCTTCCTATCTATAAAATAGAAATAGTATCACACTAGTTCCTACCTCTTTGGATTATTGTGAACTTATATGAGTTAATACGTATAAAAGCTCTTTAAATCTGGTGATTTTGCTATTTTGCTTCAATTATTTCACCTTTTATTAAAAAAAAAATCCTGCCGAACCAGTTTGGCTCAGAGGATACAGCCTGCGGACTGAAAGGTCCCGGGTTCGATTCCGGTCAAGGGCATGTACCTTGGCTGCGGGCACATCCCCAGTTGGAGGTGTGCAAGAGGCAGCTGATTGATGTTTCTCTCCCATCGATGTTTCTGACTTTCTATCCCTCTCCCTTCCTCTCTGTGAAAAATCAATAAAAATTAAAAAAAATTCCTTACTCTTATCTTCTTTTGGTTTATTTTTGCTTTCTAAAAACTAATTTATCAAGTAAAATTCTTAATTTCTTTCTTTTTAATATATTGTCTTCCATGTCCTTCCCCCTTCTCTCACTCTTTATTCCCCTGATTAAAACAACTCTTTAAACACTTTTTGCTGATTCTCAGATCTCATTGTGACTCCTGAGATGGGGCCTACCCACCAGATGCTGACTCACTCTCTGCTCACTCTTCCTGTAATCTGTCTTATTAATTTATAGAAGTTCGGTAAGTATTATAAATGCAGATGCAACCATCATTTCCCATGTGGTGGCTGGCTCTCTGCTTTATGGTGCCTTTTTTGTTGTTAATTCTTATTCAAGAGTATTTTTTAATTAGTTTTTTTAGACAGAGTGGAAGGGAAGAAAGAGAGAGAGAGAGAGAGAGAGAGAGAGAGAGATACCGATAGAGACACATCAATTAGTTGCATCCCGTATGTTGATTGGGGATCAAACCTGAAAACCCAGACCAGAATCAAATCGAATCCAAGACTCTTTGGTGTTCAGCAGATGTTCTAACCATTGAACAACACAGGCCATGACTCTTTATGGGTTTTTTATGTTTAATAAATCTTTATTGTTCAGATTATTACAATTGTTCCTCCCCCCCCATAGCTCCCCTCCACCCAGTTCCCACCCCACCCTCTGCCTTTACCCGCCCCCCACACTGTCCTCATCCGTAGGTGTACAATTTTTGTCCATTTTCTTCCCACACCCTCCACAGCCCCTTCCCTCCAAGAATTGTCAGTCCACTCCCTTTCTATGCCCCTGATTCTATTATATTCACTAGTTTATTCTGTTCATCAGATTTTTTATTCACTTGATTTTTAGATTCATTTGTTGATAGATATGTATTTGTTGTTCATAATTTTTATCTTTACCTTTTTCTTTTTCTTCCCCTTCTTAAAGAATACCTTTCAGCATTTCATATAATACTGGTTTGGCAGTGATGAACTCTTTTAGCTCTTTCTTCTGTGAAGCTCTTTATCTGACCTTCAATTCTGAATGATATCTTTGCTGGGTAGAGTAATCTTGGTTGTAGGTTCTTGCTATTCATCACTTTGAATATTTATTTTCACTCCCATCTGACCTGCATAGTTTCTGTTGAGAAATCAGTTGACAATCGGATGGGTACTGCCTTGTAGGTAACTAACTGTTTCTCTCTTGCTGCTTTTAATATTCTCTCTTTGTCTCTTGCTCTTGGCCTCATCAGTAATTATGTGTCTTGGTGTGGTCCTCTTTGGATTCCTTTTGTTTGGGGTTCTGTGGTCTTCCTGGATTTGTAAGTCTAGTTCTTTCACCAGATGGGGGAAGTTTTCAGTCATTATTTCTTCAAATAGGTTTTCAGTATCTTGCTCTCTCTCTTCTTCTGGTACTCCATAATTCTGATGTTGGTATGCTTGAAGTTGTCTCAGAGGCTCCTTACACTATCTTCATATTTTTGGATTCTTTTTTCTCTTCCAGTTGGGTGTTTTTTGCTTCTTCGTATTTCAAATCTTTGACTTGATTCTTGAAATTCTCTAGTCTGCTGTTGGATCTCTGTATGTTATTCTTTATTTTAGTCAGTATATGCTTAATTTCTAGTTGGTCCTTTTTCTTTCCTTTTCTTTTTAAATATATTTTATTGATTTTTTACAGAGAGGAAGGGAGAGGGATAGAGAGTTGAAAACATCGATTAGCTGCCTCTTGCACACCCCCTACTGGGGATGTGCCCACAACCAAGGTACATGCCCTTGACTGTAATCGAACCTGGGAACCTTCCGTCCACAGGCCGACGCTCTATCCACTAAGCCAAACCAGTTTCGGTTAGTTGGTCCTTTTTCATATCCTCAAGGGTCTCACTAAATTTATTGGCAGTTTCTAGAAATTTCTTGAAAAACCTTGTAACCGAGGTTTTGTTTGTATTTTTTCCCATGCTGTATTATCTTTAATTAAGTACAAAGACTTTTCCAATCACGTCACCTAGAGCTCACCTCACCCACTGCTCTGTTTGGCCGCCAGTCTCTTGTCTCTCTCTTCGGCAATGGTGAGGCGGACACCCTTTCCACGGGGAGGGATATCCAGGGTTTGTTGCCTTTGCCAATCACACAAATGCTGGAGAGCCGGGTGGCAAAGCTGTTGCCATTGGCATCTTTCACATGAACTACGTCAAAAGAACCAGGGTGTCTCTCTCTGTCGGTGATCACGCCAAGTCTTCCCAGGTTAGACCTCTGGTTACCATGCACAAGTTACCCGTGCCAAACTTGATGAAATCAGTAATTCTGCCAGTTTCCAAATCGATCTGAATCATGTTGTTCACCTTGATGAGGGGACCAGGGTAGCGGATGGTGCGAACATCATGCGTTACCAGATGAGGGATTCCTTTCGCGTCCACAAATATCTTCCTCACTTTGCACAGCTGGTACTTGGCCTCCTCAGGTGTAATAGGATGAACAGCAAAGTGGCCTTTGGTGTCATAGGTCAGGCGGAAATTCTCTCCACTCCTGTCAATGCTGATGACATCCATAAAGCCAGCAGGGTAGGTTATATTGGTTCGGACCTTGTCATCGATCTTAATGAACCGCTGCATGCAACTCTTCACTTCATCTCCTGTTAGAGCATACGGAAGTCTGTCCCTTAAGAAAATGATGAGAGGGAGACATTCTCTCAGCTTGTGGGGACTGGTAGATGGCTGAGGAGCAAACACACCGATCAGTTTATCCAATATTCAATGCTTTGGAGCTCCTACATGCTTCAGATGCTTCTTGGGACCATAAGCCATGCTGTGCTAGGCAAAGAAAGAACATAACCATGGTTTTAAACTCTATATCTAGTGGTTTGCTTTCCTGCATTTCTGTAATTTGTGACCTGTTTCTTTGTCTCTGCATTTTGGCTGCTTCCCTGTGTTGATAGAGTGGCTTTGTGTGGTAGGTGTCCTATAGGGCCCAGTGGCTCAGCCTCCCCAGTCACCTGAGGTGGACACTCTTGGTGCACCCCTTTGTGGGCTGTGTGCACAGTCTTGTTGTAGTTAAGCCTTGATTGTTTTGATATCACTGGGAGGAATTGATCTCCAGGGCAATTGACTGTGAGGATCAGTTGTGTCTACGATGGGAGAACTTCTGGCTGGAGACACCCTTATGGGGCAAGACTTGCTTCAGTGGGGCTTTGGTGCTCACTGAGTCTGCCCCCTGTGTGTGTTCCTTGTGGATCTGAGGAATTGTAATCTGGATGGTCCCACTCTGACCACTGGGTACACTGGCTCTTAGATCTCCAAGGAGGTGCTAATTTAGCCTCTGCCTGAGGCCACCCAGCAGGTGCTATGGAGAGATCTGTAGATTCCTCTTCTTTGTTTGGGGTTTGGAGGTGTCCAGATGAGGCCCAGCTGTGAAACAATGCAAGCTGCTGTGGAGCCTTGGGCCTTCTTTTGGAATTTATGGGGCTCTCTGACCCAACTGTAGTTTGTTAAGTAGTTTTAGATTTCAAAGGGCCAGGCCATTTATATGCAAAAGCATCTGCACATAACTTGGGTGGGGCGGGATTTCAGGGAATCAACAGGGCGGAGCAAACAGCAATGGCTGACCATCAGCCCTGCACTAAGAGGCCCCTGAGTCTCAGTGTCCCATGGTAATCACTGCAAGCACCTCTTAGAGAAAGCCTCCCTTGTGTTCTGGCCTGATGCTAGACAGTCTAGTCCTCCCCTCTTCCCCCCATATGAGTCTGGGTCCCCAGAGTCTCGCCAGAACTGGAGTCAGAGTAGTTGGGAGCTTGTGTCTCCCTCCAGATTGAAAAAGACAACCGGGTTCTCACTTGCCAGCCCTTTCCCTGTGCACCGTCGTATCTCCGCACTTTACTTCTGCAGCTCCTCTGAGTCTCAGTGTGCTTTTCTCTTTTCTTCTAGTTGTAGAACTTCCACTTAGCCAGCCTTCCCATGGTTCTGGATGATGTTTGTTTTGTCTTTTTTTAAAAAATATTTTATTGATTTTTTTACAGAGAGGAAGGGAGAGAGATAGACAGTTAGAAACATCAATGAGAGAGAAACATCGATCAGCTGCCTCTTGCACACCCCTTAATGGGGATGTGCCTGCAGCTAAGGTACATGCCCTTGACTGGAATCGAACCTGGGATCTTTCAGTCCGCAGGCTGACGACACTCTATCCACTGAGCCAAACCGGTTTCGGCTGTTTTGTCATTTAGTTGTAGTTTTGAAGTGGTTGTACGAGGCAGCAAGTTCAGGTGTTTACCTATGCCACCATCTTGGTTTCTCCTCTTTATGGGGCTTTTGATTGGTCATCAATGAGTAAGTAAATATTGGTGTGCACACACTCTGAGTAAACTAGTAGTAAACTAGCTGTATAGGCAGTGGTGTGTCTAGATATCAGTAACTTGGGGTCTCAAGAAGCAGAAACCATTTGAGATTCATGGCACTGTGGCATTTATGTAAATTCATACACACGTGCCCACACGCGTGCACACACACACACACACACACACACACTCACACACAGCCACATAACTGTGTGTACTTAAGGACATGTATCACGCAGCTATTGGATGCCCACTGTAGAGAGAGAGGAAGAGAGATTAGACATTAAAGGTCAGCAGTGCTCACAGGACAATGCAGGGCTGAGAAAGGTTATCTTCCACAAAATGGGAAGGTCCTGCTCCTCTTCCTCAAGTCCCTTTGTTCCAAGACTCAAGACCCATCTTGCCCTCATCATCAGAAGTGGAGCTGAAGTCAACTTGCTCGTCAGCTGACTTAGCAGCAGGGCTTTGCTGGGAGCAGAAGGTTGTGCGAGGAGGACACGCCCTCCCTCTGGGGCACTGGAGGACAGCAGTGCTCAGGAGGGCGAGGGCCCACTGGGAGGAAATGGAAAACCACAAGGATTGCATAGTCTCATCAGAATGTGCTCTCAGGAAAGGGCCTACATGGAATTGATTTATCAGCCCTTATTGAGGAGAAGGAATGAACACGCTTGGGGATCATGGGAAGCTTTCTGCAAGAGCAGCATTGGAACTGGGTCACCAAGGGCATGTACATTGTTGACAGGAAACATAAGGGTCTACCAGGCAAAGCGTACAGCTGAGGTACAGGCAAGGAGTAAGGGTCTTCTTTGAATATACCTGGGGAACCAGGAGGAGCTGTCCAGCCTAGTGAGGCAACCAGAAAGCTGCCTGCCTCCTGACTCTTGCACAGAATTAGGTAAAATGCAAGAGGAAGGTAGATCCCAGATGTGAGGATGGCTACAGACCTCTCACCTCTGGCCATGACCCATAACTGGGAAGGGAGACACGTTTTGGGTGGTGGCGGGGCACCTGTGACTTGGGAATTTAACACAATGTGATGAGTGCAGGGGACTATGAGACCCCCTGCAGGCATCTAACTCAGCCTGGAAAGTCTGGGAGGGCTTCCTGGAGGAGGCAATGCTTGGAGTAGTAGAATTATAGACATAGGCCATCTCAAACAATCTGGTTCTCGACCAATTTGTTCATGGGAAAAAAAAGTCTTGGTTGTTGAAGAAACTTCAGTTCTCAACCTGACAACCCTTTCAGGTTGATGCATCAGCATGGCAAAGAGCGTCTCTCAGGCCACAAACAAGGGAGACAATGTGAGTTAGCTTGCCACTAAAACTCCCATTGTTAATGTCTCAGGAAATTGTGCTGCAAATATTTGTGTGTATGTGTTTTGGTTTTGTGTGTGTGTGTGTGTTTGCTGCTGATGAAATAAACCATTAGCACAATTTAAAAACATAAATAGGCCATCAAGAATGCTAATGTTGCCCTGGCTGGTTTGGCTAGGATAGAGGGTTGGCCTGCAGACTGAAGGGTCCCCAGTTTGATTCCAGTCAAGGGCATGTACCTTGGTTGTGGGCTCATCCCCAGTTGGAGGTATGCAGGAGGCAGCCGATCCTTGTTTCTCTCTCATCAATGTTTCTAACTCTCTATCCTTCTCCCTTCCTCTCTGTAAGAAAATCAATAAAATATATATATTTTTAAAAGAGTGCTAATGTTGCTAGGGGTCCGAAAGAAGTAATGATCACAGGCCATTGAAGAGGGAGAAGAACTGTTGTTGATTTGGATAAGGGAAAAGCAGTTGTTTGGTGACAGCATTTGGGGGAATGACATGTGTAAAAGGGAAGATGAGCATGCTTGTCCCGAAGGACAGCCCTGGGCCGAGTGCTGGAAGTGACCCCTTTAAGGCTAAGGGGGTAGTTCGATAATTTAAGAAAAGAAGTGTTTGTTTACAGATAAAACAGTACATTAGACGTGTATTGTATATAAGAAAGGTTAAGACGGGATCATTTAGGGGTCTGCAACAAATTAATTTAATTTACATTATTTCTAATGAGGAACAATGATTAAGTTTTTTAACAAACTGCTTCTGAAACAGCCTTCTGGAATGAATTAAGCTCTAGAACTGGAGCTCCACTTTAGACTGAATTCTTTTATTGCGGTGATGTACACAATATATTGGTGATGAGAGAGTTTCCCAGCATGATATCAACACATGGAAATATTGGGAGAGGGGAGGGAACAGGACTCTGCGGAGAAGCTGAGAGCAGCCGCCTGGGGACCAGATCCCACCAGGACTTGCAGAGTGGGGACAAGGGGTTTGGACTAATGTAGGAAGAAGGCAAAAGCCACAGGATTTATTTAGCCCCGAGGTCAAGGGCACTCTGTGATTTCTATTCTCTCCCAGCAGGGGACAGGTTGTGCATCGGGTATGTTATGCTTGGGTTGTTGTAGTTAATTTTGGGTTTGCTTTTTTATTGTGAAAAAATTATGCATTCAAACATGTATGTAGAAAAAAAAGTTCATGAAAACCCACATCATTCACTCAGCTTTATCAAGTTCTGACATCTTCACGTAGGCCAGGTGCATTTAAAAGTCAATAAACCATCCTATATAATAAAAGCCCAGCAACCATAACAGCATAACGACCAGAATGACTGCTTGACCAGTTGCTATGAGGTGCATTGACCACCTCTGGGTCCCTCCCCCACCTCTGCCCACAGGCTCCGATCACCTGATGGCAAACGGTGGTGGGACGGGACTGGCTGGGTGGTGGCAGCAGGGTGGGACTGGGGATGGCGAGCAAGCAGAAGATGGCCCTGATTGCAGGCTAGGCCTAGGGACCCCGCCCACACACGATTTCGTGCGCTGGGCCTCTAGTAACAGAGAATGGAAGTCCCAGGTGCCTTTATAATCCTATTTGTCTCCTTCATCCCCCAAAACAACTGCCCCCCCCAAATTGATGTTTATCATATTAAATCATACTGGAACTGTGTATCCATTAAATGATATATTGGGCTGCGTTGCATATCTGGAAGTTTTATACAAATGATACCACATGGTCCATGCCCTCACACAATTTGCTTTTGTTTCTCCATGTTAATTATGAAATATGAATACCCAATACTCATTCTTCATTAGAGAAGGTAAACACAAGAAAAAATGCTTAGTAAACAAAAGCCCAGATAAAACTTCCTTACTTTGATAAGTGGTCATTTCCAGGAAACCACAAACATGTTGATGAATAGTGAATTTTGAGAACTAGTTTTGGCAAAACTAAGAACAAATTAAAGATGCCCATCTGGTTATTTTGCCAATGCAATAAGAAAAAGAAATATTGGAAAGAAAGAGTCAAAGTTGACAATATTTCAAAGCCGTGATTATCTACTTAGAAAATTCTAGAGGCTTCATTTTGGACTAATGAATGGATGCAGCGAGATTAGGGATCAGCTTTCTCGCAATAAGCACCTGAAAATAGGAGAAGGAACAGCTCTGGCTGGGTGGCTCAGCTGGTTGGAACGTCGTCCCGTACACCAAAAGGTTTCAGGTTCAATCCCAGGTTGAGGTGAGCATGAGAAGCAACTGATCTCTCTCTCTCTCTCTCTCTCTCTCTCTCTCTCCCCCTTTCTCTCTAAAAATCAATAAAAACATATCCTTGGGTCAGGATTTAAAAAGTGAGAAAAAGAGCAAATCCTCTTCCCAATAGAAGAAAACCCTAGAAAATGAAAGAATAATTGTAAAAAGAGTAAACCTATTGAACTCAACTAAGATCTTGACACAGACCAGTAAGCCAGGACAAGTGGAATAGGGAAACTGAGGCAGAGAGCTGGACAAACTGACAGAGCAACTTACAGCAGATACAGAAGGTCACCTCCCTAGAAATTACATCCAGGCTCCAGGTGCATTTCAGTTCCAGACTCAGAAAAGCTGCAAAACCTGGTGGGTGACTAGGACCAGCTGGGATGAGTGATGACCCCCTGCCCTGACACTGACCAATCACTGGAGGAGTGTGCCTAGAAACTGATGACTATTCTGCTGAAACCCTCCCCTGAAACCTCCCCTAAGATTCTCACCTGCATGAAAGAAAGAAAGTCTCAAGACAAAAGCCCTAGCCGGTTTGGTGCAATAGATAGAGCATCGGCGGGGGACCTAGGCATCCTGGGTTCAATTCCAGTCAAGGGCATGTACCTCGGTTGCAGGCTCCTCCCCTGCCCCCGCTCTGGTCAGGGCATGTGCAGGAGGCAGTCAATCGACGTGTTTCTCTCCCATCGAGGTTTCTCTCTTTCCCTCTCTCTTCCACACTAAATATCAATGGAAACATATCCTAGAGTGAGGATTAAAAAAATAGAAAGGACAAATGACCCAACACATGCTCTTCCTCTGGGGAGCAGCCCCTGCCATTTCCTTCCCCTCTTCTTCCCCCACAGGCATCCATCTCCTAAACGCTAAGGGACTTGCAACGGGAGCAATGGGCAGCAGCAGCTCGTCCCGGGCTAATCCCTGAGCCTGTCCCCAAGGCCCCCTTTTCTCTGACTCCCCAGAGAGTTAGGGCAGCCCAGCCCGGGCTCTCCTGCTGCTTCTTCTACGCTAAGCCCTCTGTTTCACTGCCCCAGCTTTAATAAACGGTCCCTCGTAGTCCCCCGACTCCTGTTGTGAATTTTTTCCTGCGTGAAGTCAAGAGCCCACACAGCACCAGCTGGCCCTAGGCAGACCAGCTCCCGTTTCTGGCAACAATCAAATAAATCAAGACACAACACAAATTAACCAAGAGAATACTCAGTGTTTTAAAGAGTTTAGTTCTTCCCAGAGTAAATTATAAATTCAATACCATTCTGATAAAAATTCTAAATACATTTTAAGTTCAGCCCCGGCAGAACTTCAGCTGCATTTTTAATAGAGTTGTCTTATGGTGGTAAAATACACAAGACCTAAAATTTGCTGTATTAATCATTTTCAATACACTGTTCAGTGGCATTAAGTACATGTTGTGTGACCATCCTCACCATCCACTTCCAGACCTATCCCACCACCCCAAATCGAAACTCTGTCCCCAGGTTCCCCCGCCCCCCACCAGCTCTCAGTACCCACCATTCTCCCTGTCTCTAAGAATGTGACTATTCTGTGTCTCATGTAACTGGAATCCTAAATAGATTTTTTCAATCTTTTCAAACACTTTATCTTCAAACAATTTCAGATTTATAGACGAACTGCAGTGGTAGCAGAGTTCTGTGTACCCTCTCCTCAGCTTACTCTGAAGTTAACATCGTACATTACCATCATACAAGTGTCAAAATGAGGAAATTGATATTGGTACAATACTGTTAACTACAGGCTTCATTTCCCTTTTTGGTACTTTGTTGGGGAGCATAGGACTCTTGGTTGGGAAGTCTGTAAGGACATTCTGAGAAAAGGGAAGTGTGTGGAAGGCCTCCTGCCCTGTTTATCTAAATTCCGACTTAGGGGTGACTCAGGGGGGTGTCAAAGGCAGCACCCTTCATTTTTCTTGACCTTCCAGAAAAAGTGTGTGCAGACCCCTGGGTGTTTACTGGAATCTTATGCTTAACCCCTGGATGCCCTTGCCTAGAGGACAATGTGAACACGTGTCCTCCCAAGATGCTCACCACACTGATTGTATCTAAAGACAAAAACTGCAATAAAAGGCAGACGATCGGGGCTGCTTGGACCCTTGAGCCAGGCAAGCCCCTTAGCCCTCTCCTCCAGCGACACTGTGTGGGAGTCCTCTGTTCACCCCGCATTCGGGCTGCCGGTCAGCCCCGGCAGAACTTCAGCTGCATTTTTCCTTTTTTCTTTTGGGCATATTTAATTTATTTATTTTTATCGTTGAGAATACTACAGATATTTTGTTGGTCGGTTTAGTTTGTTCATTAGATTTCACATAATAGTGAGATCAGGTGACAGCTGTCTTTCTCTGACTGGCTTATGTCGTTGAGCAAAAAAATCTCCAGCTCTACCCAACAGAATCTTATTCCTCAATACGTAAAAGAGGCGATAAGTAGGGAAAATGCCTATAAACGTCACTTGGTTAGGGATGAAAATGGGGAAAGAGGTTGAGACACAGGGCTCTTCTATTCATATGCGGTGAGTCCCCATGTGGCGGGGGTAGGGGAGAGCCCCTTCTAACACAATAGCCGTGTGTGGCGTCGGACAAAGCCAGCCAGGAAATGGAGAGCCATTTTTTCAGGGCCAGACACTTGGAGGTTCCGCACAGACCCCATTCCTCCTGCTGGCCCGCAGCGGTGGGAGCCGTGAGCCCCCCGGGTGGTTTCCACGGTCCTCATCACCTCTACACTGGAATGGCTCTGTGAGGAAAACCATGCCCGTCATTGTACATCGACCTGATGTTTTCAAGTGGTTTTAGACTCATAGCAAAATTGAGTAGAAAGGACAGGGAGTTCCATGTACCCTCTGCGCCTGCACAGGCACAGTCCCACGACCGCCCCACAGAACCGTGCCTCGGTCACAACAGACGAACTCACATTGGCACCCCACTGTCACCCAGAACCCCCAGTTTACACCGGGTTCCCTCCTGCTGGCGTCCGCTCTGTGGGTTTGGACAGACATAGCATGATGAGACAGACCAGTTAGCCAGGGCAGGTGGGACAGGGAAACTGAGCCAAGGAAAGGAGGAAAGGCCAAGCAGTTCGGGCAGCTGGCAGCCCGCTTGTAAGGAGTAAGACTTCATCTTCCCTAGCCACTTGAGAGCAAATGGTTAATACACAGAATGCATAGCTTAGGTCACTGTGGAACTGCTGAGGCAGGAGCGGGGAGGGGGCAAGACTGGGGACTGTGCTTTCACCACTGATCAAAGACATCTTGGAACTTGCCAAACAAGATGACCAGGCACACATACAAACATTTCAAGAAAAGCTACAAGAAAGTAAAAGGGGGACTTTCAAACCTAATCTGCTACCCTGAAGGAAGAAGGGTATAAAACCACTTGAACCCCACCAGGTGTGTGATCAGATTAGCTGGGTGCTCACTTGTGTTTTATCCCAAGTGTATATAATAATAAAAGAGTAATATACTAATTAGCCTGGATGACCTTCCAGACGAAGCCGGAGCTGTGAGGGCTGAGGCAAGCCGCTCTGGCTGCAAGGGCCGAACCCCTTGCACGAATTTCATGCATCAGGCCTCTAGTTTTTAATAAATTTGCTTGCCTTGCTTTCTGAATAAATTTGCTTGCTTTGCTTCCTTAATAAATTTGCTTGCTTTGCTTCAACACTGGTGTCACTGGTCTGAAAACTTTCTAATGAGACTGACAAGAACTGAGGAGGGGACAGCCCTCCCCTTCTAACTCAGGAGCTGCCCAATGACAATGACATGTGTCCACCATTATCATGTCACACAGAGAAGTTTCACTGCCTTAAAAACTCTGTGCTCCGCCCCGTCACAAATAGATATTTAAACATGTTATTGAAAGATTGTCAAACCTGTTTTAAAATGAGCTTGACAAGTGGATTATTTGGAATATAGAGGTTACATCTAGAGAGGGTAACATTTTGGGTTAGGACGATGGGGAGGGAGCTTTAGTTTTTTTCTGTATACTAGTAGACTAATATGTATGGTTCTGTGTGCATGAATTACTCACTCAATAACATTTAAGCTGTGGTAATTTTTTAAAATCCTCAACTGAGGATAGGTCTTCATTGCTTTTTAGAGAGAGAGGAAGGGAGAGAGAAAAACATTGATGAGAGAGAGAAACATTAATCAGCTGCCCCTCATAGCTGCCCTCACAATCCAGGCATGTACCCTGACTGGGAATCGAACTCGCAGACTTTTGGTGTATGGGACGATGCTCCAACCAACTGAGTCAGCTGGCCAGGTTAAGTGGTGGTAATTTTTTAAAAATAATCTTAAAAAGATATTGCACGCCCTAACCAGTTAGGCTCAGTGGATAGGAGCATTGGTCTGCGAACTGAAGGGTCCCAGGTTCTATTCTGGTCAAGGTCGTGTACCTTGGTTGGGGGCACATCCCCAGTAGGGGGTGTGTAAGAGGCAGCTGATCAATGTTTCTCTCTCATCGATGTTTCTAACTCTCCCTTCCCCTCTGTAGAAAAATCAATAATATATATATGATATTGCACAAGAATACCCCAGCTGGCGTGGCTCAGTGGTTGAGCATCAACCTGTGAACCAGGAGGTCACAGTTCAATTCATGGCCAGGCTACAGGCCTGGGTTGCAGGTTTGATCCCCAGTGGCGGGTGTACAGGAGGCAGCCGATCAATGATTCTCTCTCATCATTGATGTTTCTCTCTCTCTCCCTCTCCCTCTCCTTTCCTCTCTGAAATCAATAAAAATATATTTAAAAGAAAAGACATTACACAAGAATAGCCAAGAACGTTTTGAGAAGAAGGCAAATTTCTAGCAACTGGACTTGGATTTCCCCAGAAGCAGAGCCTGAGATAAGGACTTGGTTTTAATCTAGGTTGATCTAGTCTAAGAGGAGATTCCAAGAAGCACCAGTAGAGGAATGGGAAAGAGGGGGAAGGAAAGGAGGACACCAATGCAAGGAGCATTGATGAGCAGCTGGCTGACTAGACCACTGGGCTCAAACTTATTAGGCCCTCTGGGACATGGTCTAGAGCAAGCATGTCAAACCCAAAGACTACCAGGGGCCAAACACACAGGTGTAAGTTTATGTGGCACAAAAAACAAAAGCTTCAATTTTCACAGAAACGTAGATTTATTTCAATAGAGACATGTAAATACAAAGGGTTGAAATAAATAAGTCATCGTTAACATAAAATAGAACATTTTAATAAAAATTCTTATCAGACACTGAATAACTATGCGAATTAATAAGCGTGACACAAATAAACCTATTTTTTTTCGTTCTCTGAAAGCGAAATATTTCCTGTTGCACACACTAAACTAGTTAGTGCAAGACTAATGATGTGGCAATCGGCTGCTAAAATATTCGCTGCTAGGATTATTGGAGAGAAATGGTGCGCTGTGCATAAGGCACATAAGGGAAATGAACACAACACTATTCTTAGTAATCAGTCATTAGTGAATGTTATAGATCGTTATTAATAATTACAACAAGATATTGTAAAAATTAGGTCACAAAATTTTTATTAAAATATTTCTTACATACCGTTATATTGGCTGGGCTGCAAAAATGCTTGACCTAGACAGTCTACCTCCATAGTCCATGCTGTTATCCAAAGAATATAAATAGTATCAAGGAGAGAAAACAATTCACAGAAGCTTTATTCATAAGAGTCCCAAACTAGAAACCCAAGTGGCCACTAACAGGTAACTGAAAATAGTTGTAGCAATTCATACAGTGGAACACCACGTTATAACGAGAAAATGAACTGCAGACACGTGCAGCAACGTGGACGGACCTCACAGAGGAGCCTCCGAGCCCGAGGCAAAGAGTCCACACAGTAGGTTCCATAAGGCACAGACTTTGAGAACAGCCAGAACTAAAGTTTGATGGAGTCTCAGAATCAAGGTTAATTGAAGGGGTGGTTGGGGTTGGTCAAGAGGGGATATGTAGAGTCCTTTATGTGCTGGAACTGGCCGTTTTTGATCTGAGAAGTGGTATGTGGGTGTATTCATATGTAAAACTTCTTGAGTGTACACTAAGCTAAAATGACACATATTGTGCCAATGCCAGTTCCTCCATTTGACAACGTACTGTGTTTTCCCATCGGAAAAGAGCTGGGGGCGGGGGTAAAGTGTCCACAGGACTCTAATGTCCTTTCAAAAAACAAACAAACAAACAGTTAACAATTGAAGAAGAGTACTTAAAACAAATTTTAAGGCTAGTAAACTCAGTAAAATATTTTTTTCAGTAAAATATTTTATGTATGAATCAAATGTTGTGCTTATCCAACAAAAATATTAATTACACTGTGAATTTCTCTCTCTTTTTGAAATGCCACTGTTTTAAGTTTTAAACATGAATTTAAAACTTTAAGTGATCACATAGAAGGATAGAATTAGAATAACTCTAAGTCTGATTTGTTTTAAATTTCAAACTTACTTTTTTAAAAAAATAGATTTTTATTGTTCATTTCAGAGAGGAAGAGAGAGGGAGAGAGAGAGATAGAAACCTCAATGATGAGAGAGAATCATTCATCGGCTGCCTCCTGCATGCTCCCCAGTGGAGATCAAACACGAAACCCAGGCATGTGCCCTGATCGGGAATTGAACCGTGACCTCAGGTTCATAGGTTGACGCTCAACCACTGAGCCACGCCAGCCGGGCACAAACCTACTTTAAAAAAAAAGAATCTGTAGACCCACAGGGGTTGGGAACCTGCACTGTGCCCCAAGGAAAACCAGCAAGTGATTCTAGATTTGTACAAACTCTCTCTAAAAGCTGTGTTAGCTCTACACGGGCGGTCATTAAGGAAATGCAAATCGAAACCACCATGAGGTGTCTCCTGTGCCCATTAGGATGATTACTACAGAAAAACCCAGACAATAAACAATGCTGATGGGGATGTGAGGAATTTGGAACCCTTATGCATTACTGGTACAGCCACCAAGAAAAACAACCTGTCTATTCCACAAAAAGTTCAACATAGACTTTCCATATGACCCAGCAAATCCATCCCTAGATGTACACCCCAAGACTGGGAAAGAGAGACCAACAGATTCCTGTACCCGTGTTCACAACAGCATGATTTGCAGTCACCAAAAGGTGGAAACAACTCGTGCCCATCGGTGGATGATGACAAACACAACGTGTTCCATTCACATGACGGGACATTATTCAGCCTTAAAAGCTTGGCACCTCCTACCACATGGGTGAACCTTGAGGACATTATGCTCAGTGATAGCCAAACACAAAGGGTAAATACTGCGTGATCCCACTCACAGGAGGTCCCTCGAGGAGTCAGATCCAAAGGGACAGAAAGTAGATGGTGAGAGCCAGAGGGCTGGGGAAGAGGATGGGACGGAGTTTCAGTTTGGGAAGGTGAGAAAGTCCTGGAGGTGGATGGTGGTGATGGCTGCACATTATTGTGAATGATCAACTTCATGTTATGTATATTTTATATGATAAAAACAATTTAAAAAACCCAACTGTGTCCCAGCTGACTTAGCTCAGTGGATAGAGCTTTAGCCTGTAGACTGAAGGGTCCTGGGTTCTATTCCGGTCAAGGGCACATGCCCAGGTTGCAGGCTCAATCCCCAGTGTGGGGCATGCAGGAGGCAGCCGATCAATGATTCTCTCTTATCCTAGATGTCTCTCTCTCTCTCTCTCTCTCTCTCTCTCTCTCTCTCTCTCTCTCTCTCTCTTCCTCTCTCTCTCTCTCTCTCTCTCTCTCTTCCTCTCTCTCTCTCTCTCTCTTCCTCTCTCTCTCTCTCTCTCTCTCTCTCTCTCTCTCTCTCTCTCTCTCCTTTCCTCTCTGAAATCAATAAAAATACATTAAAAAAACAAACAAACCCAACTGTGTCACTGAGTATCCAGACATCAACAGTTGGATGAACATCTGGGAGTTCTGAGAATTAACTTCCATGTGGGAGGAAGTAATAAGGTGCTTGTTTGAAGTTTACAGATAATGATATTAAAATTCCTCAGTAGCTGATGGGCCATTGGTGTATGAAGAATGACTGCTAATGTGGACGGAGTTATTTTGGGTAATACGAAATGCTCTGTAATTACATACTGGTGATGGGTGCTCAGCTCCACGAACATTCCCCAAACCACTGAATTATACACTTCAGAGGGTGAATTTTATGTTATGTGGTTTATATTTCAATTTTTATCTTTTAAAAATATTTTTATTGATTTCAGAAAAGAAAGGAAGGGAGAGAGAGACAGAGAAACGTCAATGACGAGAGAGTCATTGCTCAGCTGTCTCCTGCACGCCTCCTCTGGCGGATCGAGCCCACGGGAATTGAACTATGACCTCCTGGTTCACAGGTTGATGGTCAATCACTGAGCCACACCTGCTGGGCTATATTTCAGTTTTTAAAAACACACAACTAATAACCACAGCAATTATTTAGAATTTAGACTCCTGTAAATATTGGGGAGGAAAAGAGTGTCTTTAAAAGATGTATGTTTTGACTGATTTTAGAGAGGGAGAGATTGTTGGGAGAAACAGCGATCGGCTGCCTCCCTGCACGCCCCTACCAGGCACTGTGCCTACAGCTTGGGCGTGTGCCCTGACCAGGAACTGGACCTTGAGAACTTTTGGTGCATGGGACAAATCTCAACCGGCCGAGCCACACCAACCAGTGAGAGGAGTGTTTTGGTGCATGGGACAAATCTCAACCAGCCGAGCCACACCAACCAGTGAGAGGAGTGTTTTGGTGCACGGGACAAATCTCAACCGGCCGAGCCACACCAACCAGTGAGAGGAGTGTTTTGGTGCACGGGACAAATCTCAACCGGCCGAGCCACACCAACCAGTGAGAGGAGTGTTTTGGTGCATGGGACAAATCTCAACCAGCCGAGCCACACCAACCAGTGAGAGGAGTGTTTTATTACAGATGTTTAGTAGAATTTCAGACATGTGTGAATAATGGTAAGTGGATTGGCTTTTAGTCTGTTTTACTGTCATTTTAAAATTCTCTACAGACGACAATAAAAAACCCATGCACCTGGGGTGGAGTGTTCCTGATGGGGAAAATGAGACATTGCGGGGTGGGGTGGGGGGCTAGCAATCTGAATCTGTGCACCAGTAATCTCTCAGACCCTTTCTCTTCTTAGCCAGCCGCTCTGTTGCCGCTTCCAGCTACTCCCGTGCCAGGTATTTGTCAGTTATCTAAGATGCGCTGTGCTCAAGGCCATAAGTTCCTTGCAAGACAGTTACTAGGTATACTCTGCCCCCCCCCATCCTAACACACAGGCATTCTTTTATTTTATTTTTTTAAGAAAAAGCCTACGAAAGGACTGGGAGTCTCATCCCAAATTTGGGAGACAAGGAGACCCAGAAAGGTGTAAAAGGGAAAGCTTTCTTCATGTCTTTGCTCAGATTTGGATAGAAACAGTCTCCCCTGACTCCTGGGCCAGTACCTATGAAATGTCTGGAAATAAATGGGTTTTTCCTGTGCCTCCGGTATTCCTGCGTGTTTTTCGGTCACCTGGTAAATTCTATAACACTCCCACCCTGCCTCTAACCATTACACAGGAGTTCGGTCCTGCACTGGGACAGTCCAGGGCACACTGGGAAGGAGAGGACCATGACTTCATAGCACTGAGTCTTCATTTAGAAAGTGCCAAATTTTCATTCATACATGCAATATCTTCCTGATTTAAATAATTCCCTTAACACTATTAAACAAGCAAACAAACAAACAAACAAACAAACGTATTTGCTCTTGTTCCAAAAACTTTGTAGGCATTGCCTAATTTAATCCTCACACTGGCCCTGCCAGGTGGTTACTGTGACCCCCCCCCCCCCATTTACAGATAAATGCACAAAGGAGGCTCAGAGAGGTTGAGGAGTAGGCTCACACCACACAGCTCTCCAGTGGCAGAGCTGAGGCTTGAACCAGGAGGTCAGGCCAGAGCTTAGGCTTCATGGCTGGCTGAAGCCGCACCTCCTGAAGCAAGGGCGTGGCCCTCACCCTGCTCGCTCCTCCAGGACAGCAGCCACTAGGTCCAGCTGTCCTAGAGATCAGCATTTAGGTCAGCCCTTTGCTCTGGCTGACTGTCTTGGCTGCCTCCCAGCAGACTCCCTCTGTCTCCAAACATTCCTGACCCTGGATCAGATCCTGGAGGCAGGAGGGGAATGGGCAAGGGAAGAAAAGACACTTCTAGAGCCCAACTGAAGGCCACCCTGGGGCATCTGAGTGTGAAATGGAAGCATTGTCTGTAATGCGGATACTGACCCTCCTGCTCCCCCTCTTCTCAGCCACCTCTTTCCACAGATGCGCCTTATCTGCCCTGGCAGTATAAATAGAACAGCGTGGGGACACCAACAGGCTGTCTCAAGGAAAGAAATGGGATGCATCAGGGGAAAGCAGGAGATGGCAGACAAGGATGACCTCAAGTGACATGTGGCCAGGCGCTGGCACTCTTGGCATCGCCGAGTCTGACTGTGGGTCCTGGGGCTCGGCTGGGGTTGGAGTGTAGCTAAGGTAGTGGGGGTGAGGGTAGGCAGACAATAGGTGCCGAGCTTATGTGTTCAGTGGACCAGATAGGAGAGTTGGAGGACAGAGCTTTTCTCCAAAAGACCCTGGGCCCCCTCCTTTGCTGCCTCCTGCCTCTAATCTATCACCAATGGATTTCATGTAACCCACCTATGTCTCCTCTGATTGTAATGTATAAAAGTAGGTGAAAAACTGCCATTCTCTGGAGCATCATCTCAAGCCTTTGAGATTCTGCTACAAGGTTGGCAAGTGGTGCAGAATGCATAAGACGAACATTGCATGATCAGATCACTTTAGTGTCTTTGTGTATTTATTTATTTAAGTATATTTTATTGATTTCAAACAGGAAGGGAGAGGGAAAGAGAGAGGGAAACATCAATTATGAGAAAGAATTATTAATAAGCTGCCTCCTGCATGTCTCCTACTGAGCATACAGAAACCTGGCCATGTGCCCCTGACTGGAATTGAACCCGAGACCCTCAGTCCACAGGCCCGACACTCTATCCACTGAGCCAAACCAGGTAGGGCTCTTTGTGTTTTTAAAAAAATCATTGCAAAATTATTGAACTACTAGAGGCCCACTGCACAAAGATTTGTGCAATAGGTCCTTTTTCCCCTGGCTGCCTCGGTTTTCCTCCGGTATCTGGGACTCAGGTAGCAGAGAAGCTACTGTGGCTGTAGCAGAGAAGCCAAGCCTGTTCAGACTTCAGTCTTTAGTCTTTGCTTAGCCAAAGCTTTCAGTCTTCACTCCACGCCTGCATATGCAAACTAAACCCACCAATTTTGTTGGGTTAATTTGCATACATGTTCCTGATTGACTGGTGGGTGTCATGGAGGTATAGTCACTTTGCATATTTCTCTTTTATTAGTGTAAATCAAGCCACTCAGTCAGGTGGGCATTGACATTCAAAGATCACTATAATTAGTTTGGTTAGAGCAGTGGTTGGCAAACTCATTAGTCAACAGAGCCAAATATCAACAGTACAACGATTGAAATTTCTTTTGAGAGCCAAACTTTTTAAACTTAAACTTCTTCGAATGCCACTTCTTCAAAATAGACTCACCCAGGCCATGGTATTTTGTGGAAGAGCCACACTCAAGGGGCCAAAGAGCCACATGTGGCTCACGAGCTGCAGTTTGCTGACCACTGGGTGAGAGCACAGAGCTTAGCTAATCAGCTATTATTTTTCATTTCTTTTGTTCAAAGAGTATTGAAAATCAGTTTAATTTAAATGTCTTTCACTTTCTGTTATGCCTTTCTTATAATGAAGAGATGATTCCTCTAGTTTAATGTTAAAAGTTTTTTAAGTGTTTCAAAAATATTTTATTTACCGTAAACCTAAAATTATTGTCTTTTGGTTTATGAAGTGTGTAACTTCTGATATTTGCCCAGTTCTTTTTAATGGGGTCAATAATGGACTTTCCAGTTTAAGGTGTTTGATGGATTTAGCCATATATGCTGCTAAAGAAATTGTCTGCCCTTTCCCCCTCACCTCCTCCATATATGTAAGATTGAGATTAGAGGGGAAGCATTTTCTATACCAATTGTGTTTATTTTTTTAATTTTAATTTTTTCCCTACCTTTTAAGTTTAATAATAAAAAAGGTATTTCAATAACAAAACAAATATGTAGCAGAGTCATTTTCCTTTGTGTGAAGAAATATGAATGAACTGTACATAAACATTTACAGGCAAATTAGTTCACTGTCAAAACTTTAAATGTCTCAAGAGCACAGCAAATGCTAAACACACTAAGATCGTGCTGCCACTCAATAGCTGGGGTGGCGAGCGCTGGCCTACGGCTTTGGATCTGCGTCCACACCTGTTTCCTGCGCCTCCTCCACCTCCGAGAGCTTCTCATCACCTTCCAGTGTTTGCTGAAGTTCGTGGATGGTACTAAGAAGAACATGAAACTGTTTCCGTCTCAATTCCAACTTGTCTTCAACACTTTCTTTAATGTGTGAAAGGTGCTCCAATTCTTTGCCCAGAGCTTCTAGTTCCTTTAATGTCTCATGCCTGTCTGGATGATGCTGAATCAATCGCTTTTGCCAAAGCATCATATTCTTGGGGATTTTTTCGTATTCGTTTTGCTTGAAGAATCTGCTCTTTGCACTCAGCAATTTTTTTCATGTGCTCCAGCAATGCTACATTCTATTTCTTTGTAAATTTTTTCATAATTTTCCATTTCCCTGAGATTCATATCATATACCAGCAAAGTTTTGCCCATGGAAAATTCACACTGGGACAGTGTACTCAGCATACGTGGGTACTGGCTATAACTGAGGACAATGGTATAGAAACAACAGTGAAAAGTTATACCCCTCTTCCTGGGATCCAGAGTTGCATCATTTAATGAAACTTTTCACTAGCAGATTAATTCTGCGATCATCTCCAGCGCCACCCCATCAATTAGGAGACGCTTCCGAATGACTTCGTCGTCAGTCACGGCTCCCGTGGCGTGCGCAGCGGCGTCGAAGGCTCTATACCAATTGTGTTTAAAGCTTTCAAACAAGTTATTTAGCTAACTTAGGGTTTAACAAAACTTTTTTTAAAAAACAATGCCAAGGGCTAATGCTATTTTGAGATTCTAAAATTAAATGAAAAACTTATTTCAGAAATGCATTTGATGCTTTTTTTTCTTGTGAGTTATGCAAATTAGCTTGAGTTGATTTTATTATGAAGCCACAAATCCTCCTATATAAAAAGAGGTAATATGCAAATTGACTGTCATGCCCTCACAAGATGGCTGCCTACGAGCAGGCCGGCACGGGGGTTAGTGAGAGATAAGCAAAGGACTGAACAAGCAGGCTATGTGGGGCAAACAGGCCGGCAGGAGGGTTAGTGAGGGACAACCAAATGACTGAATGCATGAGGGGACCAGGCTGGCAGGGGGACCATAAGGGGCGATGAAGCAAGTAGGGGGTGGGGGAAGTTAGGGGCAACCAGGCCAGCAGTGAGGGGGCAGTAAGAGGTGACCAGGTTGGTAGGGGGGGCAGTTAGGAGCAACCAGACCAGCTGGGTGGGTGCAGTTGGTGGTGACCAGTCTGGCAGAGGGGGTCAGTAAGGAGTGACCCGGCCAGCAGGGGGGCAGTTAGGAGCAACCAGGCTGGCAGGGAGGGCCAGTTGAGGGTGACCTGGCCATCAGTGGGGGGGCAGTTAGGGGCAACCAGGCTGGCACACAGAGGCAGTGAGGGGTGATCAGGCTGGCCAGGGTAGGGGTGGTAGTTAGGGGCAACCCGACAGGCAGGCAGGCGAGTGATTAGGAGCCAGTGGTTCAGGATTGTGAGAGGGATGTCCGACTGCCAACTTAGGCCCAATCTCTAGGATCAGGCCTAAACTGGCAATTGGACATCCCTCAAGGAGTTCTGGGTTGGAGATGGTGCAGGCTGGGCTGAGGGGACCCCTCGCCCCCCCCCGTGCATAAATTTCATGCACTGGGCCTCTAGTCTATATATATAAAAGCCAGAGCAACCAAACGACTGAGCAACCGAGTGACTGAATGACCGAACAACCGAACAACCAGTCGACTGGTCACTATGATGCACAGTGACCACCATGGGGCAGACGCTCAACGCAGGAGCTGCCCGGTGGTGGCCAGTGTGCTCCCACAGTGGGAGCACCGCTCGGCAAGCTTACCAAGCAGCAGCAGCTGCAGGTTCAGTGGTGCTTGGATGAATAGAGCAGTGTGGCTCTTCCCCAGCCACCTGTCTCTTCATACACTACTACCTCCCTCTGGGGATGTTGGGTTTTTTTAAACTTTTTTTTAAACAATGCCAAGGTCCCAGATTATGAGAGGGCACAGGCCAGGCTGAGGGACCTCACCAGTGCACAAATCCATGCACCATGCCTCTAGTACTATCTAATAAAAGAATAACATGCAACTGACCATACCTCCGCTATGCTACCAGCTAATCGGGGTAGGGGGCATGGCCAGCAGGCATGGCCAGCAGACAGGGAGCATGGCCAGCAGACAGGGAGCGTGGCCAGCAGACAGGGGCGTGGCCAGCAGACAGGGGGCGTGGCCACAGTGCCAAGTAAACAAGCACCATGCTATAGGCTGCCCACGTGGTACTTAAGGGCCGGAGAGATCCCTCTCTCATTACACTTATTGTTGACTGAGTCACGACCTTTCGTGGTGACCTTGGGACGGTTAGGGGAATTTGATGCCATGATATCCCCTCGTGAGGCTCGCATGCAGGTTGCTCTGTTAGGCTGTGACTGAGGTGTGGGGTTTACCTGTTGCGTGGGACATGCAAATGAGTGCCAGGGGCACCTTGGGTAATGGGAGCCAAGTGCGAGGCGGACTGTGAGCCAAGTGGCAGTCCGCTCCGCGGGGCGCTGCAGCCCGCCAGGACTGCCCACGTGCAGCATCAGCTCCTCAGGCCGACGTCTCTTCCTCCTGGCGGCCGCTGCCACCTCCTTCCCTGTCACTGCAGTATCAGCACCAGTTGCTCTGGATCCCGGTGCACTGAATGCAGGTGGGGAAGGGGGCACAGGGCCCCCAAGACCCCATGCCCCGTGGGCTCGGTACAGGACCTGCTGGCCTCGCGGCTTCCCTGCGAGGTGGGCGGGCCGGGCCTCCGGAGAAACGGTAGAGGTGGCAGGAAGGAGGGCGGCTGAAGGAAGCGAGGAGATGGATGGGGGGTAGGGAAGGAAGGGGACTACAAATAAAAGTGTCCTTTAAAATGACTATGAACACTGAAGTAAAATGTTTTCATTTTATAAGCCTATATTTTACAGTATGCACATTTCACATAATAACACCCCAGAATTTATCTAGGGCAGGGGCCAAATGCCATTTCTGTAAGGAGCCAGAGTGCAGCTCAATTTTTGTGGGCTACACATGGCCTCGAATACTCCACTTCTACAGTCCTAGCATGCAAAGCCCAAAGGAACGGGATGGCTGTGTCCCAGCAAAACTTTATGGCCACTAAAATTTGAATCCTATCTGATAAAAGAGTAATTCGCAGATTGACCTACACTATAACGCACAAAAGGGCTGCCCCCATGTGGTCAAAGATTCTGTCCCCATATGGACACAAGATGACCATCACAAGATGGCCAGCAGGGGAGGACAGTTGGGAGGTTCCAGGCCTGCATGGGAGGGAAGTTGTGGGTGATCAGGCCAGCAGGGGATGGCAGTTGGGAGGGAGCAGGCCTGCAAGGAAGGGCAGTTGGGAACTATCAAGCCTGCAGGGGAAGGCAGTTAGGGGTGACCAGGCTAGCAGAGGAGGGAAGTTGGGGTCAAACTGACTGGCAGGGGAGCAGTTAGACATCAATTAGGCTGGCAGGGTAGTGGTTAGGGGGTGATCAGGCTGGCAGGCAGAAACGGTTAGGGGCAATCAGGGAGGCAGGCAGGTGAGCAGTTTGGAGCCAGCAGTCCTAGATTGTGAGAAGGATGTCCAACCGACCCTTTAGGCCTGATCCCAGTAGGCCTAAAGGGTCGGTTGGACATCCTTCAAGGGGTACCAGATTGGAGAGGGTGCAGGCTGGGCTGAGGGAATTCCCTGCCCCCCTCACCTGTGCATGAATTTCGTGCACCAGGCCACTAGTGTATTATAACAAGGCAAACTGTAATCTGTAATAATGAAAGCATAATATGCTAATTAGACTAGACATCCTTCCAGACGACCTTCCAGATAAAGCTGGGGCTGCAAGGGAAGCCCTGGTCTTGGGTGCTGGAGGGAATCCCAGATCCTGGGTGCCAGAGGGAAGCCATTGCTAGCAGCCAGGGGAAGGAAGGCCTACTCTTGCATGAATTCCATGCATCGGGCCTTTAGTATATATATAATCCTGAACTCATGACCATGTCTCAGTTGATTTTTTTCTTGGGTTGAAAAGTACTGAAATTCAATATGATATTAAGATGAAAATTTTCTTATTTATTTGAGTAGAAAATCACTCACCAGTGAGTCATATATTATTTTAAAATACTTTATTTAAAAATTGTGGTTCTTAACTGGTTGTAAATTAGATAAGCTTAGAGTACATAAGGTGTGCAGTTACAATCTAAATTTTTTTCACTTCGTATGCATCATATACATGTTTATAATATTTTTTAAAATACAATTACTGATGCTACAAGGATTTCAAGCCTATGGTGAATGCTAGTATTTACTATAGAAAGTGGATTGGATTATGGTTTTACCGATTGAGTTCTGCTTATTATACTCCAGTGGGATTTTCCCTCAATGCTCCTGCAGATGTCTGGGCCTGGAAATGTTTTTTTTTTAATATCACTTTTATTATGCACAATAAAATATTTCATTACCTTGAAAAAATGGAGGATAGTTATCCACAAGGATGGCAGGACTTTGTCAATTATAGCCTTGGTGTTGTTATTAGGATGTTGGCATGTCATTTAAAAAGTTCCTTGGGAATGAAAATAAAAATGGATGGATAATTTATCAGTGTACCTAACGTTTAAAATCAGAGCCCACTCATTCTTCATTAGTAGAAGCTACTAATCACAGGTAATCACGTAGTATGTTGTGAGCAGTGCTATCCACACAGGTTTACTTTGTTTTGTTTGTTTGTTTTTTGCTAATAAACTCAAAAGTTTATTGAGTTTATTTACTATTGGAAAAAAGGACAATGGACAACTATGACTGATGCATTTCTTTTTTTATAATTAACCAGAAGCCTGGTGCATGAAATTCATGCACAGTGGGGAGGTGTCCCTCTGCCCAGCCTGCACTCTCTCCAATCTAGGACCCCTCAAGCTATGTCCGACTGCCCAGTAGGATCGGGCAGTCGGACATCCCTCTCATAATCCAGGACTGCTGGCTCCCAACTGCTCACCTGCCTGCCTTGCTGATTGCCTCTAACTGCTTCTCCCTGCCAGCCTGATCACCCCCTAACCACTTCCCTGCCATCCTGATTGATGCCTAATTGCTCCCCTGCCAGCCTGTTTTCCCCTAACTGCCCTCCTCTATAAGCCTGGTCACCCCTAACTGCCCTCCTCTGTAGGCCTGGTACCCCCCCAACTGCGACTGTCCTCCCCTGCAGGCCTGAGTCCCCTCCAACTGCCCTTCCCTGCAGGCCCGATTGCCCCCAACTTCCCTCCTCTGCCATCTTGGTCACCCTTAACTGCCCTCCCCTGCAGGCTTGATTTGTCCCCAAATGCCATCTCTTGCAAGCCTAGTCCTTCTCAACTTCCCTCCCCTGCTGGCCATCTTGTGGTGGCCATCTTGTGTCCACATGGGGGCAGCCATCTTTGACCACATGGGGGCAGCCATCTTGTGTGTTGGATTGATGGTCAATTTTCATATTACTCTTTTATTAGATAGGATGGCATACTCAGCTTCTCCTCTCAGAAAATCCAATATTAATATCTTGATTCTTAAAACACTATCACGAGTAAAATTTAAAACACATGGAAAAGACAAAATTGAAGTAAGTATCAGGTTATTAAAAGGTTGCATCACTAGTCTTACATTTTATTTTATTTTTTTAAATATATTTTATTGATTTTTTTACAGAGAAGAAGGAGAAGGATAGAGTTAGAAACATCGATGAGAGAGACACATCGATCAGCTGCCTCCTGCACACCCCCTAATGGGAATGTGCCCACAACCAAGGTACATGCCCTTGACCGGAATCGAACCTGGAACCCTTCAGTCCACAGGCTGATGCTCTATCCACTGAGCCAAACCAATTAGGGCTAATCTTACATTTTAAAAGTTTATTGAGTAGTTTATACATGAAAAATAAAATGTATAATTAGAAATGAAAATATCAGCATTTGAAATTTGGACAGCATAGTTGGAAGTGAATGTTCTAGGTCATGTTAATTGTCCTAGGAAGGTTTCTCCACCATCTCCATTTTGTCAAACCTTACGAACAAAAAGATGTAGAATACTTTATATCATTATGCCAATGCATACAGCTTCATACAAATCACAGAGATACCACGTTTAAGAGTTTCCCACGGCAATACATTAAAAGGACATCATTTCTAAATTCTGGACAGAAATGAATGTTTTATGAACTTCTGAGAGACAGACTTCCCCAGAGGGCATCAATCTGTACCGTCTTAGTTACTGGAAGACGAAGAGGCATGAAGTGTCTAGTGGGGAAGCACAAGTTCATAATCGTGTTCCGGGATGCAGGGCGAAGGCCTGGCGATGCACGCCGTCCTGAGGAGGGCATATTCTGTTTCGGATCCTTCTTTAAATGTTTTCACTCTCTTCGTGGTGGAGTCAATGTTCTCATAGCCCGTGTCATTGGAACTCACGGAGGGCTTGTGATGGGAACAGGGATTAATGACTGTGTAGCACACTTCTTCGGAACCACTGCCATCTTCATTTTCCTGCCAAGCACAAAGAAGGAAGAAATCAACGATTCAGCCATCCATCAAATTTGAACGCAGTCCCTCAACCCTCCTTCTTTCTTCTCTGAACATCTTGCATGTCAGGGGTCCCAAGCCTGTGCTGCAGGCCCTGATGTCTTAGAGACCTCATTGATAATGTGTGGGATGCTCTGAGTTACGACTCACTCTGCTTTTACTTCACCTCGTACAATAAGAGAGAAGGGAAGCACACTGCTGTCTATCGGAAGACCTGCAGGAAAGCAGTGGAATCCTTTAGGTCTCACATGTTGAGGTAGAATATATGCAACAATCAACACTAAGCAGGTAATCAGTCAAGTTACGTAACTATAAATATTTGTAAGATAAAATACAATTAATGAAATTTAGATTTTTAAATAAACTTCCAATTGCATAGACTATGAAATAAAAATGTAAAAATTAAGATACTACATAATAAAGTTAATAAAATGCTTGCGATGTAGAATTAAAAGGAATAAACTTTTATGAGCCTGTTGTTATCCACCATGTTCGTAAATATGAATGTTAATTCATGGACATAAAGATTGGAAAAAA
The DNA here is from genome assembly GCA_027563665.1 of Antrozous pallidus. Taxonomy (NCBI): domain Eukaryota; kingdom Metazoa; phylum Chordata; class Mammalia; order Chiroptera; family Vespertilionidae; genus Antrozous; species Antrozous pallidus. The sequence goes on from CM050516.1 coordinate 106,862,943, forward strand.
TGGATAGTTAAAAAGAATGGATGTTTTGTGGTAGTCAAATTATATACATGTATTTGATTAACTTATTTTTGTTATATTAGTTTTGAAATTAAATAAGGCTTCAGTAGAATTATAACAAGAACTTTTCAATCATCTAAATCAAAGCATTAAAAATTTTTAAATTTATTTTTGTTTCTGCGTTAAAATTATCTAGAATCTTATTTAAAATTTGAAAGACAGGATCAATGCATTTAGAAATTTCAAGTAAGGCAGACCTACAGCCATGCTTATATAAAGGCATCTGGATTTTGACATTTATCAGACAAAGGTAATGTTTTTATTACCTGATTAGAAGTGGATAAAACTTCATTACCTAGAGGATAAAAAATAAAAAGAAACCAACCTAAGAATTTTGGGCCATCACAGTTTGGGGTTTGGGGGTGGTTAAAGGGTAAACTGTAAAGCCACCTGACGTTGAGCCTCATCATTACAGAGCTTTTCAAGGCGCTAGGACAAGACCACGGAAGAACATGCTCTGAAGCAGCGTGCAGACTGTTTCTGTGTAAACGATACACACCAAAGCCGCTGAAGGACCCCGGAATTTGGAATTGGGTAACACAATTTTGTCCACAAACATGCTATGAAAACAGTATGGCAAGTATGAAGGAAGAATGATTATAGTTATAAATGTAAAATATAGCTTATATAAAAGTATCACAGGAAAACCATATTTTTAAAGATGAAAAATCATTATAGAGATAGGTACTGAAATAAGAGTAAGCTCTTCAGATTAAATACAGACCATTACAAAAAAGAATGCGGAATGTAAACACTGGCCAATTGCTCATGGAGTACATAAGCATAGACTATGATACATTCATTCTTTTAAAGTTGTGATTCAATAAATAAGGCATAGTTCTAATAAGTAGGCATTGGTTTTTTAAATGTTATTTTCACAACCAGAATCTAAAGTTGTAGTATTTTTTTATTTTAAGACAATTTTCCATATGAAGAAACCAAAATTTAAAGAATATAAGTAACTTGCCTCAGGGTTGATATATATGACAAAGAACTTTGGTAAAATCCACAGTGCAGAAACAACATAATAAAGGCACTGGCACTTTAAAGATGTGGTGGAGTCGGTAGATCTGGCTCTCAGCTTCTCCCAGAGCCAAATTGGAAATACAAGTAAATTGGGGAACAATCACCCTGAATTACTAACTAAAACCTATCTGAAGAGGAGATATTTATTTTTTTAAATATATTTTTATTGATTTCAGAGAGGAAGGGAGAAGAGAGCTAGAAACATCAATGATAAGAGAGACATTAATTGACTGCCTCCTGTACGCACCACACTGGGGACTGAGCCTGTAACCCAGGCATGTGCCCTGACCTGGAATCGAACCATGACCTCCTGATTCATAGGTCGACACTCAACCACTGATTGGGCTGAGAGAGAGACTTTTAAACAAGGACTGATGGAAGAAGCCACCTCGAGGATGGTAGGAAGGGTGGAGATGTGAGAGGGGCTGGCCCTGCTCCCACAGGCAGTGGCTTAGGTTATGGAGAGATATCTCAGCAGCAAGAGGTTCCCCTGAGAGGCATGAAGGCTAACCACCAAGCCAGGCTATCCAGCCCAGAGCACCAGAGCACCTGGCTATAAAAGGTGGCAGGTTCCGTATGCCAAGGAGAGATGCAGCCCATTTGAGACAAGGGCACCCTCTAAAAGGGCCAACTCACAAAACTTTGTTTGCAGCCACCCACCGTGGACTCAGGTGACTCGTGTCTGTCCGAGGAGAATCCGGGGCTGTGGTTTTGGGGAACATGTGGGGGAACAGTCACCTGTACTGAGTATCCTCCAATACAGAGACAGCCATTTCTCTGGGCAGTATCAGCCTGGGGAAAAGCAATTAACCCACCTTCTGGAATCCTGCTCCCCACAGAGTGAATATTAACCCTGCTGAGGAGTCAGTGGCACCAGCTGAGACATAGCAGTCTGGGCAGACTCAGGGGTGTCAGTGACTAGCTGTGGGACTAGGTCATTCTCTCCAGTTTCCCAAGAACCTGATCAGTGCTTCCTTTTCATGGGGATCTGATAGAAACACCCTCCCAGCTTCTGGGCTCCAGAGGCCCCACCCACCTGACTACGGGGGCCCTGCTCGGCCCAGGTCAGAGGAAAATCCGAAACAGACTCAGGTGTGTTTTTACAGAAGGGGACTCCTCTTCCAAACAATAACACCCCTCCACACCTCCATCCCACTTCTCCATTTCAATCATCAATAGCTCTTAACATTAAAGGCAAATTCTAGTATGTACATAAATTTCCATTTTTTACTGTACATTTTATTTCCTATATGTAAAATTTTCATTTCCATTTTATGTGTTTTTTAAAGTGTTTATAGATTAAACCATACATCAGACATGCACTGTATACAAGAAAGGTTAACACAAGGAGCCATTTGAGGGTCTGGAATGAATTAATTCAAATTTACATTATTTCTAATGGGAATAAATGATTCGGTTTTCAAACAAATCGCTTCTTAAACAGCTGTCTGGAATGAATTAAGTTCAAGAACCCAGGCTCCACTGTAGAACAATCAACTGAATAACCAACCAAAGACTCGCTGAACAGAAGTTTTATAACCAAGGATCTACAGAGAAAGCCACGTGAGGAGTGGTAGGAAGGGTGAAGGTGTGAAAGGGCTGGCCTTGCTCCCATGGGTGGTGGCTGAGATCCTAGGGAGATATCTCAGCTACCAAGGTTCCCCTGGTAGTTTTTAAACAGGTTGCTCAGTGCCTGTCACACACAGGGAGTGCCAGACATTGACCTGTATGGGAGTCCCTCTCAAAAGGCCCCAGAACAGACCGAACCAGTGCTAAGGAGCTTAGTAAGAACTTCAACAACATGAAGAGGACATAAACGGACCCCAAAAGGAAGCAATCAGGAATGAAAAACACAATGTCTGAAATAAAGAATACACACGAAGGAATAAACAGTAGGGTATATGAAGCTAAAGACTGAATCAGCAAGTTGGAAGACAAGGTAGCAGGAAACACCCAATTAGAATAGCAAAAAATTAATTTAAAGAAATGAGGATGGTATAAGAGACCCTTGGGACAATATCAAGCATAACAACATCCAAATCATATGGGTACCATAAGGAGAAGAAAGAATGCAGACTGGTGGAAATGCAGACTTGTACCTGGACAACCAAAGGGTCCACCACCTGTCACTACTTCAGCCAATTAAGCAGAGACAGGGTTGAATCATATATGAGCATTTATTCCAATATTGCTGGCAGTATGGGAGAATAACAGGTCATCCACAAAAATCTGCTCTGCCTCTCCTTATAAGCCAGCTGCTTATATTGGGTAGAAGAACAAAGATTATGTGGAAGGTAAGAATTATAGGCATGGAAAAGTAGGCACGGAATTATCATCATGTGGGCTTGGGGAGGAGGGCTGCGGGAGGATCAGCACCTCGGTGCACCCGGGACCAGATTACAGGCAATAGGGGCTGGGACTGCAAAGAGCAGGTGCTTCCTGAACTGGACTGTCTCAGCCATGAGGTCGTAGCTCTTCCCATAACGATAAGCAGTTCCCAGAAGGAGGATGTTAGCTCCCATGTCCCAGAGCGTCTAATCTCAGCGAGGCCAGAAAGTGCTTTTTCTAACCAGAACAGAACCGTCATGATTAATAATTCTTATAATTGCCGCTAGTCCCCAATATCCTTTTTCTGCCCCTAACCTACCGGTGCAACCACTGTGGAAAGAAAGCATTATGGAGTTTTCTCATAAAATTAAAAATGGAGCTGTCATGACCCAGTCATCCCACTGATGCGAAAGAATATATGCATCCATATGTTCATTAAAATGTTATTTTCGATGGCCAAAATATGGAAGCAGCCCAGGTGCCCATCAGTAGATAAATGGATAAAAAAGCTGTGGTACAGCTGTAGCTGATTTGGCTCAGTGGACAGAGCGTTGGCCCTTGGACTGAAAGTTCCCAGTTCAATTCCAGTCAAAGGCACATGCCCAGGTTGTGAGCTCAGTCCCCAGTATGGGGCATACAGGAGGCAGCTGATCAATGATTCTGTCTCATCATTGATGTTTCCCTCTCTCTCTCCCTACCTCTCTGAAATCAATAAAAACCCTATCCTATATTATAGAAAGATAATATGCAAATCAACCAAATGACAGAACAACCAGTTGCTATGATGCGCACTGACCACCAGGGGCCAGACGCTCAGTGCAGGAGCTGCCCCCTGGTGGTCAGTGCACGCCCACAGGAGGAGCACTGCTCAGCCAAAAGCCACCTGATAGCTGGTGAGCACAGCCAAGGTGGGAGCAGCGGTGGGGGGAGCCTCTCGCAACTCCATAGCAGCGCTAAGGATGTCCAACTGCAGCTTGGGCCAGCTCCCTAAGCTTTCAGTTGGACATCCTCGAAGGCTCCCAGACTGTGAAAGGGTGCAGGCCGGGCTGAGGGACTCTCCCTTCAACCCCCAGAATACACAAATGTCATGCACCAGGCTTCCAGTACATGTATATATATATTTAAAAACTGTGGTATATCCACCTAATGGAATACTACTCCACTGTAAAAAAGAAGGAAATCTTACATTTTGCAACAGCATGGATAAAACTGGAGTGTATTATGCTAAGTGAAATAAGCCAATCAGAGAAAGACAAATACTATATGGTTTCACTTACATATGGAACCTGAGGAAGAAACAAACTAACAGAAACAAACTCATAGGGCCCGGCCGGAGTAGCTCAGTTGGTTAGGTGTTGTCCTGTTGGACCAAAGGGTTGCCAGTTTGATTCCCTGCACATACTTGGGTTGCAGGTTTGATCGCTGTAGGAGACAGGCCTCTGTGATCATCTTCAGCATGGTCAACTTTTATTTATTTATTTTTAAAAATATATATTTTATTGATTTTTTTTTCACAGAGAGGAAGAGAGAGGGATAGAAAGTCAGAAACATCGATGAGAGAGAAACATCGATCAGCTGCCTCTTGCACACACCCCCCCCCTTGGGGATGTGCCCACAGCCAAGGTACATGCCCTTGACCGGAATCGAACCTGGGACCCTTCAGTCTGCAGGCCGACGCTCTATCCACTGAGCCAAACTGGCTTCGGCAGCATGGTCAACTTTTAGAAAGCACACTGCATGTGGCCAGTGGGTTACTGAATTTCCCCAGGGTACAGGGGGAGAGGGTATGAGAACAAAGAACTGTGTATGTGACCGGGAGCACATTCTCCAGGAAGATCTGCCTAGACAAAGGGAGGTGGAGACAACTAGAAAAGGCCCCAGCCCATTTTTAAAAATAATTCAGCGAGAGACAAGAAGACCCAGGTGACACAGGGAGGAGACTGTTAATGCCATAGCACTCAGCCAGTGAGGAACCAGAGGACTCTCGCACCATCAGGTTAAATGCCTGTGATCGCTGCTCTGTGTGTGCCTGCCCACAGACACCGCTCTCAAGAGCGTATGAAAGGTCTGGTTTCGCCATCCTTCATGTTTCTGAGTCCATCATTTGAACTTGGACAGGTGAGAATTTCTCACAGTCAACAATTGAGCATATTGAAGGCAATGGGTCAATGTTTCTCTCATATCAATGTTTCTCTATCTTTCTCCCTTCCTTACTCTAAGCATGTCCTTGGGTGAAGATTTAAAAAAATATTTTTTACAAAGGAACAGACTCATAGGTGCAGGGAAAAAACTGCCAGTTATCGGAGGGGAGGGGGTTGGGTGAAAAAGGTAAAGGGATTAAGAAAAAAAGTGAGAGGCAAGATGGCCAGACTAACTTGATTCTCTTGTTATATTGTAAATCAGATGATGCCTTAATCAATAAGCCAAAGGGAGTCCTGTTTTGAAGCATCCATCTTATATAAAAACTGCTGTTTGAAATTTTAACCCTGCTATTTGGCTTCTGTAAATGCGTGCTTGCTTAAATAATAGGGGCAATAAGATACTCCCACTTCAGAGAGGCCATTAAACCTTCCCTGGATGAAGTTATCAGTGCTGGCACCAGGCCAGGGCTTTGGTTGAGGTCTCACGGCCACAGCACACAGGGGCTCTTTAAGAACTTGCAAAAGGGCCCGGAAACACCCCATATTTGGGAGACAAAGAAGGTAAAAACATATAAATAGAGAAAATTCCTCCATGTGGGGGCCCAGAATTTGAGAGACATTTTCCTCTGGACCCGCGCATAATAAAGTGTGACTCCAAACTCTCTGAGCATTGCTTGATTTATTCCGGCTCTCTGTAACAGTTTCGCTAGCACTAGCGGGCCCAGAGGAAAATGTTGATTTTCAAATTCTGGGCCCAATATGGTGGAAGTCTCCCTTATTTATGCATTTTTCAGCTTTTTGTCTCCCAAATTTAGAATGAGACTTTTGGACCTTCTGAGAAAACGTTTCGTGTGCTGGGACTGGGCTGTGAGACCATATCGCAAGGCCTGGCCTGGTGCCAGCACTGACAACACTGTCTGGGGCATAGTTTATGGCCTCTCTGGAATGGAGACTAGTCTTATTTTCCCTGTTATTTAAGCAAGCAAGCATTTACAGAAGCCAGACTAGCAGGGTTAAATTTTAAACAGCAGTTTTTACCCAAGATGGAGGTTACTATGCTTCACTGTGCCCCCTTGCTCCTAGCCAGGGCACAGATCCGCAGCGAAACTACAGCACAATCGATCGGAAAAACCAAGTGAAGTGTAGCTGACCAGAATATTGTATCCAGGCAGCACAGAAGGAGCCACGTGGAGACGTACAGGAGGTCTGCAGTTGAGGAAAGGGGGAGTCCCCCCCTCTACCATGCCAGCATATGTGGCTGCTGAGAGGCAGGAGGGATATCATGGCTGCAAAGCTCCTTCCCTCTGGGGGTGTGAGATCTCAACCCCACACAGGGCTCCCACACCCAGAGCCACAGAGATGGGAAGGGCCCGCATGGCAGTGGGCACAGGGAACAGGGGCTCTGTCTGCCTGGGAGCCTTGGTCTGTGGCCCCAGGGAAGGAGCTCTTGGTCAGTCTGAGAACTTGGCTCCAGCAATGATGCTGGAGGGGCTTCGCTGCCATGATTCATCTGGAAGAGGAGTCTGCGGGCTGCACCCAGCAGCGGTTTAGAGGGATCCTCTACTTTCTTGAAAGGCATGTGCAGAGCCCATCAGTGACCAAGCTTTGTGGATGGGGAAAGGGCAACCCTCCCCCACTGTGGGGCCTCTTGGCCTGACCTTCTGCGGCAGCAGGGGGAAATAGATTTGGGGCCTGCACTGCAGACTTCCGTACCCAAGCCGAGCCTGGAATTTTGGCTGAGACCAGTCGCATGGAGAGGTTGGTGTCCAACTAGGGACCGAGATTCTACCCCTTCCTGTTGGCTGATGGTGTGGGGGCCCTTGTGCCACACAGAGCCTGGGCGTTTGGACTGCACCCCATGTGGAGGCTCCTGTCGGGGACACGGATGGTGAGTGCTGAGCTCTGCAACTGCATCGTGGGGAGGCTGATTCAAGCTTCTGTTGTGAGAATAAACAGCCCATTTTTTTTTCTGTCAAAGAACAGTTTAGACAGCTGCCATTTTGGACTGCGTGACTTGGCAGCCGCCATGTTGGCTGCATGACTTGCAGCTCCCCTGGGGGCTGCCATCTTGAAACAGCAAAGGCCAACCCCTCCCTTTGAATTAGCCAATCATGAAAGACTGTGTGCCTGAGCTCTAATCAAGAGTGAGAGACAGCCAAAACCGATTTGGCTCAGTGGATAGAGCGTCAGCCTTCGGATTAAAGGGTCCCAAGTTAGATTCCGGTCAAGGGCATGTACCTTGGCTGCGGGCACATCTCCAGTAGGGTGTGTGCAAGAGGCAGCTGATTGATATTTCTCTCTCGTCGATGTTTCTGACTTTCTATCCCTCTCCCTTCCTCTCTGTAAAAAATCAATTATATATATATATATATATATATATATATATATATATATATATATATGTATATATATATATGTGTGTGTATATATATATATATATATATATTTTTTTTTTTTTTAAGTGAGAGACAGGTCACCTGTGTCAGGATTAAAAAGCTGGGCAGACTGCCTGCTCAGTGTGCGTGTGCTCCCAGACCATGTATGCACACCCTTCTGCACAGGAGGAAAGATATTTGCCTTGCTGCCTGGCTCCCAAGAGTGCTTTGTGTTCTACCAGGACCCCTGAATTTGGAGGCTCACCTTATTTTTTACACTGTGAGTTCTGCCATGCATCCCTGGGAAAGAGAAGTCGACCATCTACACCCCATCCCTCAAGGCTGCAGGCATCCCCCACTCTCAGGAGACTGTTTTGCTTCAGTTCTGTGAAGTCCAGGATAGCCCACTGGGTGCAGTCCTGTGGGGGACAGGAGAGCAGCTCAGAGTGGGACATTTAAAGTGTGAGACCCACCTCCTGCCAATGGGCAAGGAGACAGCTGATGGTGGTGTTGCTCTTATATCAATCAGAGGCAAAGCAGATGTACAGTCCTTAGTTCATCCTAGCTTGATGCCTGTGTCGGTGGCCAGAGCTGTTTCATGCCTGAGGCACATAAAATGAAAAAGAAAAAAATGAAGAAAAAAAAAGTGTGAGACCGTCAGAGGCTATTGTCCAGGACCAGGAGGAAGTGCTTAGCCCCCTCGTATGGGCTGGGCCGGCAATATCTTCAACCTGGGAGTCTGATTTGTGCCCCTGAGTGCAAGGCAGCTGAACCTGCTCCATAAGAGGAGACTGCAGGCTGTACTCAACCAGAACCTGCAGCAGCCCTTGGGGGGAACTTAAGTTGGAGCCTCTGGTAGAGGCTGAGGAGTTCAGCTTTGAAGCAGAGACTAATTTCCCCCTTTTGAGTGCCTGGCTGCCTCATCTTCAAGCAGGGGGCCCACTAGCCCGAGTTAGCCTAGCTGGGGCTCATCCTACAGACTCTTTGAAGAGCAGGCAACCTCAGAGGGAGGAGGAATAGGTGACAGGTGGAGGAGGGCTTCAAAGAGCCTTGTTCTAAACACAGATCTCAAAGCTAAAAGAAGCTGACTCATTTACAGATTGGTCCCGCCCATGCACACACAGGTCTGGTAGATCCAGAGACCAACAGTGAACAGAGTGGTAACCACACAGGGGCAGACCAAGGCCTGTTACACACAACATCTGCATCTGAAGCCCACCCAAAAGGATCCAGGACCAACACAGCAAGTGTTGGGCCTCAGACCACACAGAGCTCAACCCAACTAGATACACCAACAGCACACCCAAAAGTGGGTTCCAGCAGGTGCCAGACCCTGCTGGGATCTTCCCTGTTTTGGGGGAATCCCCTGCACAGCATTTCATGTTACCCAGCCCAAAGAGTTACTGATTGTGCCACTGAGCCCATCAAGACACCTGGAGACCACCTGCATTGCAGGTTTGCACACTATTTACTATTGCAACAAAAAATAAGGTGCCTAGGAATAAATTCAACCAAGGAGGTAAAAGACCTATACTCAGAAAACAATAGGACATTGAAGAAATAAATTCAGAAAGATACAAATAAATGGAAACATATACTATATTCACAGACAGAAAGAATTAACATCATTAAGTATCCATACTACCCAAAACAACCTATAGATTCAATGCAATCCTGATTAAAATACCAAACAAATTTCAAAATTTTATATGGAACAAAAAAGGACCCCAAAATCCTCAGCAATCTTGAGAAAGAATGAAATTGGAATGATCACAATATCAGATATCAAATCACACTACAAAGCCATTGTAATCAAAACAGCATGGTACTGGCCTAAGAATAGGCATATACATCAATGGAACAGACCCCACAAATTAACTCACATTTATATAGTCAATAAATATTTGACAAAGGAGGCAAGAGCATAGAATGGAGTAAAGACAGTCTTCAATAAATGGTGTTGGGAAAATTGGACAGGTAGATGCATAAAAGTGAAATTAGACCACCAACTTATATCATACATAAGAATAAACTCAAAATGGATAAAAGACTTAAATGTAAGTTGAGAAACTATAAAAATCCCAGAAGAAAAGATAGGTAGTAAAATCTCTGACATTTCCCATAGCAATATGTTTGCTTATATGTCTCAAGGGCTAGGAAAATTCATGGAAGATAAACAAATGGTTCTATAGAAAAAGTAAAAGCTTCTGCACAGCAAAAGAAAGCATTAACAAAATGAAAACAAAATCCACTATATGAGAGAACATATTCACCAATAATACATTTGATAAGGGGTTAATTTCCAAAATATATAAAGAATTTATATAACTTAATGTAAGGGAGACAATCTAATTTAAAAATGGCCAATGGACATGAAAAAAAATGCTCAACATCACTAATTATCAGAGAGATGCAAAGTAAAGCTATACAATGAGGTATCACCTCACACCTGCTGGAATGGCTACCATCAATAGCTCAACAAACAACACATGCTGGTGAGGATGGGGAGAAAGGGGAACCCTAGTGCACTGTTGGTGGGAATGCAGACTGGTGCAGCCACTGTCAGAAAGAGTATAGAGTTTCCTCAGAACATTAAAAATAGAACTGCCTTTTGACCCAGTGATTTCACTTCTGGGAATACATCCGAAAAATCCCAAAATACCAATCAGAAAGAGTACATGTACTCCTATGTTCACAGCATCTTTATTTACAATAGCCAAGATCTGGATACAGCTCAAGTGCCCAGAGCAGAATAGTTGATAAAAAAGCTGTGGAAGAGCCTGACCAGTTTGGCTCAGTTGGTTGAGCATCAGTCATCCCATGCACTGAGAAGTTGCTAGTTAATTCCTGGTCAGGCATATGCTTGGGTTGCAGGCTCAATCCGCAGTAGAGAGTGTACAGGAGATATTTGAGGGCGAGTCGGAGTGGAGTGGGGAAACTGTTGTATTTGCACAATGCAATACTGCACAGCAGAAAAATAGAAGGAACTCTTACCCTTTGTGACAGCATGGATGGAGAGTATCATGCTAAGTGAAACAAGCCAGTCAGAGATAGGCAAATACCATATGATCTTACTAATATGTGGAATCTAATAAACAAAATAAACTGGTGAACAAATTGGAATCAGAAGCATGGCTACATAGGACAGAATGGCGGGTGCCAGAGGGGAGGAGAGTGGGGCCGCTGGATAAAGAAAGTGAAGGGTTAGCCTACACCATGGACACGGACAATAGTGTGTTGAAGGCCAAGGGTGGGGGCTGAGGGGATGGGTGCAGGTGGGCAAAGAGGGAGGAAATGGGGGACATCTGCAATAGTGTCAACATTAAAATTTTGTAAACAAAAGAATTACTAAAATAAACAAATAAGAAAAAGTAATAAAAAAAAATACCTTGTGGACACAGACAACAGTATTATGATGACCAGAGGGAAAGGAGAGTGGGGGGAGGAGGTAGATGTGGGTAAAATGTGGGTAAATGTGATGGAAAGATACTGAACACACAATATAATATACACATAATGTATTGTAAAATTGTATACTTGAAATCTATATAATTTTATTAACCACTCTAATAAATTCATTAAACATTTTTAAATAAAAAAATAAAAGCAGTGGGAAAGGCATATTTAAGTAATCCAAAGACAGGATTAAAGAAGGAACACAGGAATAGGAAATAGAGTGGATAAGCAAAAAATTAATTGCAGGCTTGAATAATCTCAAAATCATTGTGCTGAGTGAAAGAAGTCAGTCACAAAATAGTGCCTGTTGGATGATTTAATTTATATGAATTTCTAGAAAATGACACCTAATATATAATGAGAAATAATGGATCAGTGGTTGTCAGGGACTAGAGGCGGGGCGGTGATGGACAACAGAATGGCATGGGGAAACTTTGGAGATGATGAAATGTCCTATGTTGATTGTCGTGGTGGTTCCATGGGTATATACATTTGTCAAAACACAGTCTAAATGGATGCAGTTTTTTATAGATGATTTTTATCTCACTACTGTTGTCTTTAAAACAAAGAAGATGGTGTTGGGATAATTGGACAGATAAATGCAAAAAATGAAACTAGAGTAAAGACTTAACGAAACCATAAACCATAAAGCTCCTAGAAGAAAACATAGGCAGTAAACCCTGTGACATCACTCTAAGTGATATTTATTTGGATATGTCTCCTCAGTTAAGGAAAACAAAAGATAGATAAACCAAGTGGATTACAGAAAACTAAAAAGTTCCTGTGCAAGAAAGGAAATAATCAACAATACGAAAAGGCCATCTACTGAATGGGAGAAGATATTCACCAATGGGACATCCAATGAGGGGTTAATATCCAAAATATATAAGGAAGGTATTCAATTTAACACCAAAATAATCCCAATAGCCGAAACTGGTTTGGCCCAGTGGATAGAGCATCTGCCTATGGACTGAAAGGTCCCGGGTTCGATTCCGGTCAAGGGCATATACCTTGACTGTGGGCACATCCCCAGTAGGGGGTGTGCAAGAGGCAGCTGTTCAATGTTTCTCTCTCATTGATGTTTCTGACTTTCTATCCCTCTCCCGTCCTCTCTGTAAAAAATCAATAAAATATATTTTTAAAATCCCAATAAAAAGTGGGCAGAGGATAGGAATATACATTTCTCCAAAGAGGACATCAGATGACCAATAGACATGTGAAATAGTGTTCAACATACTAATCATCAGAGAAATGCAAATTAAAACCTCACCCCTTTCAGAAAGGGTATGATCAATACATTAGCGAACGAGAGTTGGCGGAAATGAAATCCTCGCGCACTGTAGGTGGGGCTGTAAATTGGTGCAGCCCCTGTGCACAATAGTGTGGCGATTCCAAAGAATAAAAGGAAAAAATAGAACAACACACGATCCAGCAATCTCACTTCTGGATATTTATCCAAAGAAATCCAAAACATTAATTCAAAAAGATATGTGCAGCCGAGTGTTTATGCGGCACTCTTTACAATAGCCAAGACATGACAGATCTCAGAGGGGAGGCTTGTGGGGCGACGGGAAGGGCTCAAACAAGAATTTATATGCATTATGCATAGCCCAAGGACAGACAATCGTGTGCTGAAGGCCTGAGGTAGGAAAGGGGTTAGGTGGAGGGAGGAAGTGAGGGGGAGAGGGAATAGGGGACATTTATAATAATATCAACAATAAAAAATAAATTTAAAAAATGATAAGAAAGCATCTTAAGTGTCCACTGATAGACAATTGGATAAAGAAGAAGTTGTAGCCTGGTTTGGCTCAGTGGATGAAGCATTGACCTGAGGACTAAAGGGGCTTGGGTTCAATTCCAGCCAAGGGCACATGCCTGGGTTGCAGGCTCGATCGCCCCAGTAGGGGGCGAGTAGGAGGCAGCCAGTGATTCTCTGTCATCACTGATGTTTCTATTTCTCTATTGCTCTTCCTTCCTCTCTGAAATCAATAAATTTTTTAAATAAAAAAGAAGTTGTACATTTATGCAGTGGAATATTACTCTACTGTAAAAAAGAATAAAATCTTACCATTTGTGACATTATGGATGGACTTATAGGGTATTATGATAAGTGAAGTAAGTCAGACAGATAAATACTTATATGTTTCACTTATATGTTCAGAATCTAAAAATTGAAATATATGAAATAAAACAGAAAGAATCTCATAAATACAGAGAACAATTTGGTATTTGCCAAGTGGGAGGGGTTCTTGGGGGTTGGGGGCTGATGAAGGGATTAAGAAGTACAAATTGCTTGTTACAAAAACAGTCAAAGGAATGCAAAGTACAGTATGGAGAAAAAAGTCAATAATCCAATATAATAAAAGGCTAATATGCAAATGAACTGAATGGCAGAACAACCAGTCGCTATGATGCGCACAGAACACCAAGGGGCAGATCCTCAATGCAGGAGCTGCCCCCTGGTGGTCAATGCACTCCCATAGGGGGAGACTGCTCAGTCAGAAGCCAGGCTCACGGCTGGTGAGCGCAGTGGCGGTGGCAGGAGCCTCTCATGCCTCGACAGCAGGGCTAAGGACACTATATACAAGCCATCAGGCGGACATCCCCCAAGGGCTCCTAGAGTACAAGAGGGTGCAGGCTGGGCTGAGGGACTGCTCTCCCTGTCCCTGAGTGCATGAATTTTGTACACTGGGCCTCTAGTATTATAATAACTACTAGAGGTGTGGTGCACGAAATTCGTGCATGGGGGGCGGGGGATGTCCCTTAGCCCAGCCTGCACCCTCTCCAGTCTGGGACCCCTCGAGGGATGTCCAACTGCCCGTTTAGGTCCGATCCAGGTAGGATCCCGGTAGGATCGGACCTAAACGGGCAGTCGGACATCTTTCTCACAATCCAGGACTGCTGGCTCCAAACTGCTCACCTGCCTGCCTCTCTGAATGCCCCTAACCGCTTTTGCCTGCCAGCCTAATTGATGTCTCACTGCTCCCCTGCCAGCCTGTTTGTCCCCAACTTTCCTACTCTGTCGGCCTGGTCACCCCCAACTGCCCTCCCTTGCAGGCCTGGTCCCTCCCAACTGCCCTCCCCTGCTGGCCTGATTGCCCACAACTGCCCTCCCTTGCAGGGCCTGGAACCTCCCAACGGCCCTCCCCAGTTGGCCATCTTGTGATGGCCATCTTGTGTCCACATGGGAGGAGGATCTTTGACCACAAGGGGGCACCCTTCTTGTGTGTTGGAGTGATGGTCAATCTGCAAATTACTCTTTTATTAGATAAGATAGAGGCCTGGTGCGTGGGTGGGGGCAAGCTGGTTTGCCCTGAAGAGTGTTCCAGATCAGGTTGGGGGTTCCCTTGGGGTGAAGGGCAGCCGTGGCGGAGGGGCCTGTAGAGGTTGCAAGCTGGCCACGTCCCCCAGTGACCCAAGTGGAGGCCCTGGTATCTGGGATTAATTTATATTCTACAAACTTTGTAGCCTGGAGCAGAGCCAAGCCTCTGCTAGCTCCTCTGGCAGCCATTTCTGTTTGAAACTTTGTATCCTAGAGTGGAGGCCTAGGCCAGCAACGGCAGGTGGGAAGCTTGGCTTCCTCTGTAGCCAGAGAAACCCAAGCCTCTGTTCTCTCCAGCTCAGTGGCTGCTGCCATTTCTGTATCTTTTATAATTGAAACTTGGTAGCATTGAGTGGAGGCCTAGGCCGGCAACAGCAGCTGGAAAGCTTGGCTTCCTCCATTGCTGGGGAAACCCAAGCCTCCCTCCCGTTCTCAGTGGTGGCAGCGATCTTGGTTGGGGTTTATTTGCATAATCTGCTCCTGATTGCCTGGTGGGCATGGCTGTGGGCATGGCTTGTGGGTGCAGTGGAAGTATGGTCAAATTTGCATATTACTCTTTTATTAGATAGGATATATGGTGTCAGGTGGATACTATACTTATGAGGTGATCATTTGTAAGGTATACAAATGTCTAATCATTACATTGTATACCTGAAACTAATATAGTACTACCAGTATATGTCAACTGTAATTAAAAATTTAAAAATTATAATAAAACTAGAGGCCATTTGTGACATTATGTACTGGAAAGGGAGCCCCTCAGCCCGACCTTGCCCCTCTCACAGTCTGGGAGCCCTCAGGGGCGGGAGGCAACCTGGTGATCAGGGGAAGGCGATGCCCGCATCACACCTCTGCTGCTGCCACTGCTGGCAGCACAAGCCTTAGCTGGCCCTGGTTACCCAAGCCTTAGGCAGCTCTGGTTACCTGAGCCTTGGGTGGCCCTGGGCAGCTGGGCAGCCGCCATTCGAGGCTTGCCTGCACCTTGGGCCAGGCCTGGGCCGCTTGGGAGCTGAGGGGATTGAGGGACTCTGGAGGCAGGCATGTGGAGTGGCTGGACCTGCCTGGGGGCGGACCCAGCCGTGCCATGTGCCTGCCACCCTGGCGGGGCTGAGGGGACTGGGTGCCACCATCTTGTGGCTGTGGTCACTGCTATCTTTGAGGGTAGGGCAGTCAATTAGCATATTCCCTCCTTATTGGCTGTGGGCACTACTATCTTTGTGAGGATGTGACAGTCAATTCACATATTCCCTCTTTATTCGATAGGACTAGAGGCCCAGTGCAAGAAATTCATGTACTTGCGGGGGGGTGTCCCCCAGTCTGGCCTGCACCCTCTCACAGTCTGGGAGCCCTGGGGGTCTGATTGATGGCTTAGGCCCAGGAAACTATCAGTCGGACATCCTTAGCATCGCCATGGAGGCAGGAGAGGCTCCCTCCACTGCAGCTGTGCCTGCCAGCCATGAGCCCAGCTTCTGCCTGAGCGGCATCCCCCTGTGGGAACACCCTGACCACCAGGAGGCGGCTCCTGCATTAAGTGTCTGCCCCCAGGTGGCCAGTGCGCATCATAGTGACCAGTCATTCCACCATTCGGTCATATAAGCATATTATGACTAATTTAAGCTTAGGACTTTGACATTTTAATGAAAAAGGACAAATTTGATAAGAACAATGTATATTACAAAGCTTACAAAATTAAACAGAAAATGTGAATAGCCTATAACTTCCACCAAATATTAGGAGACATAAGGTCAACCATACACAAACTCTTCAAGAGAGTAAAACAAGCTCCAAGGCTGGACCCTGGAGGAGCACCAGCATTTCAGATGTGCCCGGGAAAGGGCACTGTTGGTGATGGAGAGGTGGCTGTGAGTGAGGACGCAAACAGTAGCGTATGGTGTCAAACGGAGGAAGGAGTGATTTCAGGAAAGAGATAAAGTGGAGGAAGGAGCAATTTCAGGAGGGAGTTGTTGAGCAGCATTTGTAGGTGCTGGAGATAAAGAGATTGAGATTAAGACTGAGCATTGCATTTTAATGTCTGCAGTAGTTACCTTTGAGGAGAGGCATTTGGATTTTTTTTTTTAACATGACCAATGCTAGTACAACTAAATACAGTCAAATAATTGTTTTATCAGGAAGGACAGAGCCTTATGATATCACTCATATGTAGGATATAAAACAAAAAGTAACAAATGAACAGCTCGCTGACAAAGACAAACATAACGGTGGCTATGAAAGGAGCAGGAGGTGGAAGGAGGATGGAGCAGGTAGGGGGTCAAACACATGGTAATGAAGGGAAACTAGATTTTGGGTGGTGAGCACACAATGCAATATACAGTTGAATTGTAAACCTGCAACATATAATGTTATTAACTAAGTTACCTCAGTAAATTTAATTATAAAAACTGTCTCATATGACAATGTTATGTGCAATAAACTATGATTTTTTTAAAGTAGGTTATTCTATTTATTATAATGATGATATTGGAAAAATATTTATTTCATTGCCCTAACCCAGTGGTCGGCAAACTGCGGCTCACTAATGAGTTTGCCGACCACTGACCTAGAGTCTCGATTCCAATAATTACAGGCTGTTGTTGATCCTTGTGGTTAAGCCCCTGTCCCAGTAGTCGGCAAACTCATTAGTCAACAGAGCGGCACACCGAGCTGCAGTTTGCCAATCACTGCCCTAGCCAATTTGGCTCAGTGGATAGAGATTTGGCCTGTGGACCTAAGGGTCCTGGGTTCGATTCCAGTCAAGGGCACATACCTCATTTGCAGGTTCCTCCCTGGCCCAGGCTCTGGTTGGGGCATTTGCAGGAGGCAACCAATTGATGTGCTTCTCTCACATCGATATTTCTCTCTGTCTTTCCCTCTCTCTTTTACTCTCTCTAAAAATCAATGGGAAGATATCATTGGGTGAGGATTGTGTATATATATATTTCATAGACTATTAAGTACACTAAGTGGAGCTGAGAGATTGGAAAGTGAAAATTTCCAAATGACATTGCTAGGCAATTCTTTGAAGAAGTTTGACTCTAAGAGAAGACAGTTGAAGCAACAGTAATGAGAAAAGTTAGTTTCCTTCAGATATGCCTGTCCCAAAGGACTAAACACTGTTATTTATAGTTGTCCATTTTAAAGTAATCACATGAGCCGAAACCGGTTTGGCTCAGTGGATAGAGCGTCGGCCTGCAGACTGAAAGGTCCCAGGTTCGATTCTGGTCAAGGGCATGTACCTTGGCTATGGGCACATCCCCTGTAGGGGGTGTGCAGAGGCAGCTGATTGATGTTTCTCTCTCATCGATGTTTCTGACTTTCTATCCCTCTCCCTTCCTCTCTGTAAAAAAATCAATAAAATTTATTTAAAAAAATAAAAATAAAGTAATCACATGATTACTAGACATAGACACTAAATCAAACAGAGCAAATGCATGAGCAAAAAAGATGCACTTACCACCAACCAATATTGCAAATAGTTCTATTTTAAAATGACAATATAGAAATTAAAATCCATAGGGTTTTGATTAATTGCTTCCTACAGAAGTATACAAAGTGTTGCTTGAAAGAAATTGTGTATAAATACTACTGTAAGAGAAAGAAAAAGAAAATCAGTTTTGTGAGGCAAAAAAGGAAGGGCTAAGACATTTCTGTGAAGACTCCAAGCCACGTTTCCTCCAATCCTGACAGAGTACCAGAATTTCAGCTAATTTGGATGTTTAATTTACAGCTTCCCTAGTAAAACAAATACTGTGGAGCAATGACTTACTTTCCTTCTCTTGACCTTGATTTTCTTTCTCAAGTGCAGTCATTTCCTGCCTACAAGAGAAAGAGATAATGTGAGACACTGCAGTTTTCCAAAGCTGAAATTGTACTTGAAAGAAATGTTTCATTGCTCTTAACCTAAGGCCATTGCTAGATTGACAATTTAAAAGTTAAATAAAATTGAAAGCCTGCTTACCCTGTTTCTTAAAAATATGTTTTTTCTAGAGTTTTTAAAGAGAGAGAAAAGAAGAGGGAGAGAGAGATGGAAACATCAATGAGAGAGCAACATCAATTGGCTGCCTCCTGCATGCCCCCTGCTGGGGTAGAACCCACAGTCCAGGCATGTCCCCTGAGCTGGAATGGAACTGGTGACCTCTTGGTGCAGGGGAGGGTGCGCAACCAACTTGAGCCATACTGGCCAGGCATACTTACCCTGTTTTGTTTTTCTCTCTGAAAAACATGAACTGTAGCTGATAACACTGTATTGTATAATATAAATTAGCTGAGAGCAGAATTTAAATGCTCTCACCAAAACAAACAAAAAACACAAAAAGGTAAATATGTGAGGTGGTGAATGTGTTAATTAACTCAGTGGAGGGGATCTTTTACAATGTATACATATATCAAATCACAATGTACACTTTAAATATATTTTTATTTTTTGGTGGGATAAGTACTTGTAGTTCTTTTCCAGTTATTTGGTCTGTCACAGTGATATATATACATATATATAATTTTTAAAGAGCCCAGTGCACAAATTTGTGCACCTTGAAAGGAACTGTGGGCCATGAGGCTGCAGTGGGCACAGGGGCGGGTCTCAGCCCATCCTCCGTGACCCTGTCTGGTCCCTCCCGCCATGGTTCCCCAGTCCCCTGTCTGCCAGCAGCCTCGCTCCTGCAACAGCTCACATGCACTGATGGCACAGAGCAATTGAGGCAGGCGCCAGCAACAGGTGCAAGCAACGGCTGCTGCCCTGATTGCCCCTCAGAAGCAGGGGTAAGTAGAGAAGCCCTCAGGGGTGATCAGGGCCGTCAGCCACCACCCACACCCACTGATGGTGCAGAGCGGGCGCTGGCAGCGGGTACGAGCAGACCAGCACCAGCAGCAAGTGCAAGAGCCAGGCAGGACTGAGACACATGGGAGCAAAGGATTTTCAGTAATCACCAAATGCTCACCCCAATGACAGCGACTGGCACCCCACCCTTGCTCACCTGCTCCATCATCCCGCCGTGGCTGACACCTGCCATGTTCTGCATGCACCCCCTGGTGGCTAGCACACATAATAGCAACCAGTTGTTCAGTTGTTCTGCCATTTGGTCTATTTGCATATTAGCCTTTTATTATATAGGATATACTTTTAATTAAAAATTTTGATGTTGCGATTCCAGAATAGTTGTGGAGTAAGTAGAAGCCACACTGACATGTTCCCAGGACCAAACCGAAATTACTAAATACAGAAAAGCCATCCTGAATGACCAACTGAAGACTAGCTGGAGAGAGCCCTGATAACCAAGAACAAAAGGTAGAGACTGAATAAAGACTGGTAGGAAGTGTGGAGGCATGAAAGGGCTGTCTGAACTCCAGTAGACAGCAGCTGAAGTTCCAGAGGGATATCTCAGCTACGGGGGGTTACCACTGAGACTCTGGGGTCTAAACCCAAAGCTGGGCTCCCCAGCCCAGAGCACCGGAACTGAGAAGGGTATCCACATAACATTGGGCTATGAAAAGCAACAGAGTGGCTATCTGCCAGGAAGAGATGGCTGAAAATGCAGGCACCCTCTTAAAAGGCCAACGAACAAAATTTTGTGTGCAGCCGCTCACCTTGGGCTCCAGCAGAGGGAAAACTGAGTGGACTGGAACTGTGTGAGCAGAAGTCAGTTGGAGGCTTAGGGCTTCAGAGCTTAGAGGGCAGAAACCCGTTTCCTGTGCTGAGTCATTCCTACGTATTGCAGAGGACATCCTCCTACAGCAGATCTTTATCATCTAGGCCAGTGGTTGGCAAACTGCAGCTTGCAAGCCACATGCATCTCACAAGCCTCGGTCTGCCACTCTGTTGACTAATGAGTTTGCTGACCACTGGGATAGGAGCTTTATCACAAGGAACAACAACATCCTATAATTATTGGAATCGATACTCTAGGTCAGGGGTTGGCAAACTCATTAGTCAACAGAGCAGCAAACCCTGGCACATGAGCCATAATTTGCCAACCACTGATCTAGGAAGCTTTTGCCTGGGGTGAGAAGACTTGCCAAACCTTGTTGAAAAACCTCTCACTGCCCCTGTAATCCATAGCCTAAGGCTAATCAAGACTGAATAACAATCAGACTGCAGGCAGAAGCAGGTCTCTGGAGACTTTAAGTCTTTCTCTGATCTAATTTGGAGTCCTGGGCTAGGAAAAGCAGACCCTGGTGCACATCCTGGTTCTTTCTAAAGGCACACAGCCCCAGCAGGAGGAGCCACAAGCTGTGATTTGCTGATATCCCCAAACAGGATACTCAGGGCATCAGAAACAGCATCTGACATAGTCCTGCACTACAGATTGGGAGTCATAACAGTTCCACCTAATACATAGACACAAACTCAAACAGGCAGCCAAAATGGAAATACAAAAAAAAAAGCTCCAAATGAAAGAACAAGAGAATTCTCCAGAAGAAGAGCTAAACGAAATGGAGATAAGAAATTTATCAGATATAACATTCAGAATAACAATGGCAAAGATGGTCAACATCACGAGAAAAGATACAGTAATTATGAAAAAAGACCAGTTGGAAATAAAGAATGAGATAGTACTAATAAAGAACACATGGCAAGGAATACACAGCAGATTAGGGGAAGACGAGGATCAGGTCAGTGAATTAGAAGTTAGAGTGAAGGGGGGAACTAAGATGGCGGCAAAGGCAAAACACCTATCTTGCCGTCATAATCAGCAATTTTAATACTACAACTTAACGAAAGAACAAACACCTTCCAGAATCACCAGAAAGCTCGCCGAGTGAAAATTCCACAAATAAAAGTGAAGATAAGACACTGTGACTCGGAGGAGCGGCGGCGAACAGCATTGAAAGATTCTCACGGAGAGAGGTTTGGAGTGCGCGCTGCGGAGAGGGCGGGCGGCTGAAAACCGGCCAGTTTTCTCGAACGGGGAGACAAAGGCGTCCCACTGGACTGATTCTCCAGCTCTGGGCGAAGTCCAGAGAACCCACTATCACACAGGGTGAAAACTGGACAGTGGGAGGGCGCGCTGAAGCTCGGGTGCTGCCAGGTCTCCCAGCTTGTGGAGACTGCAGCTTCCCCTCGAACAGCTCGGCTGTGTGACGGCGCAGAGAGCGCACCGCGACTTGTCTCTCATTCGGAAAACCGTCAAGACTGCTTTGTTTTACGACCCTGGGTGAGACATTGCGCATGCAGACTCATTTTGGGAAAGTCTGAATTCCCCGGCAACCGGCAGCCGGTGGAGCTCCACAGCGGCTCTCTCTCAGAGGTACTGGCGGCCATTGCCCCCGGCACAGAGTCCCTGGGGCCGCATAGGGCGGAGCTAATGCTGTCTGCTTGGCCCAGAGACTCTGCCCACCCAACCTGAGCACAGCAGAGCTTCACAGACAATAGGCCTGGAGGTCAACCCTCCAAGTGCTAGCAACAATTAACTGAGCTTAACTTCAGCAAGACTGTGCAGCCCATATCCACCACAGGTAACCGGGGAGGCTGAGCCACTGTCCCTAGTAGGAAGTCTACCACACAAAGCTAATTGACCAACTCAGGGAAGCAGCCACCATGCAGCAACATGGAAAGAAATCAGATGTGAAAGAAATGGAGGAAAAAAAACGACTGGACATGGAATTCAGAACCACGGTTATAGGGTTTTTTAAGAGGCTCCAACAAAAGATCGAGGCCTATAAGGAAATAAGCAAGACCACAAAGGAAATGAATGAGTCCTACAAGAAAATGAACAACACCCTCCAGGATATAAACGAGAGCTGCAAAGAAATGATCAAGACCAACGTGGAAATGAAAGAAACCCTCAAGGATATAAAGCAGACTCTCAAGGTTATGAAAAAGGACCAACCAGAAATTAAGCATACACTGACTGAAACAAAAAATATTATACAAAGACCTGAAAGTGCCCTGGAGCACCCCAAGAACCAAGTTAAAGATTTGAAATACAAAGAGGGAAAATCCACTCAGCTGAAAAAGCAAGAAACCAAAAGAATCCAAAAAATTGAAGATAGTGTAAGGGGCCTCTGGGACAACCTCAAGCATACCAACATCCGAATTATAGGGGTGCCAGAAAAAGCGAGAGGCCAAGACAATGAAAACCTATTTGAAGAAATAGTGACTGAAAACTTCCCACACCTGGTGAAAGAAATTGACTTAGGAGTCCAAGAAGTGCACCGAACCCCAATATATAGGAACCCTAAGAGGACCACACCAAGGCACATCATAATTAAAATGCCAAGAGCAAAAGACAAAGAGAGAATATTAAAAGCAGCAAGAGAGAAACAGTTGGTTACCTATAAGGGAGCACCCATACGACTGTCAGCGGATTTCTCAACAGAAACGATGCAGGCCAGACGGGAGTGGCAAGAAATATTCAAAGTGATGAACAGCAAGAATCTACAACCAAGATTACTCTATCCAGCAAAGATATCATTCAGAATTGAAGGTCAGATGAAGTGCTTCGTAGATAAGAAAAAGCTAAAGGAGTTCATCACCACCAAACCAACATTATATGAAATGCTGAAAGATATTCTTTAAGAAGAAGAAGAAGAAAAAGGTAAAGATGAAAATTATGAACAACAAATACACATCTATCAACAAATGAACATAAAAATGAAGTGAATTGATAGGCTGTTGAACAGGATAGACTGGTGAATATAACAGAGACATGGACATAGAGAGGGAATGGACTGACAATTCTTGGGGAGAAAAGGGTTGTGGGAAGTGCAGCAAGAGACTGGACAAAAATCTAGCAACAATGGGAGAGGACAGTGGGGAGGGGGAGGTGAGGGTGGAGAGTGGGATAGGTACAGGGTGGAGGGAAGCTATAGGGGGATAAAAAGGGGAAACAATGTAATTAATAAACTGAACAATAAAGATAAAAAAAAGAAGTTAGAGTGAAAAAAATATCACTTAATCAGAGAACCAAAAAGAAAAAAACAACAACTAAAAAATAGGAGGACAGCTAAAGGGAGCTGTAAGACAGCATGAAACATAACAATATTCACACAATTGGTCTGACTAAAGGAGAAGAAAGTGAGCAAGAGATAGAGAAGGTGTTTAAAGAAATAATAGCAAAAAACTCCCCTAACCCAGTGAAGGAAAAAGTCACACAAGCTCAGGAGGCACAGAGAATTATAAGCAAGAAGAACCCAAACTGACACATCATAATTAAAATGCCAAAAATTAAAGACAAAGGGAGGATATTAAAGGCATCAAGAGAAAAGCACACTATTACCTACAAAGGAGCTCCCATAAGGCTGTCAGCTGATTTCTCATCAAAGCTCTGCAGGCCAGAAGGAAATGGCATGAAGAATTCAAGGATCTGAAACCTAGATTACAGTATCTAGCATGATGCACGATGATTCATGCAAGAATGGGACTTCCTTCCCTTGGCTGCTGGCACAGCCTCCGCTCCAGCCTGGCCACCTTTCTGCCTTCCATGCTGCCCAAAGGCCCAGAGTGGCTGGGGTGATGCGGAATGCCTGTGTTGTCACCATGGTGACATCACAAACATTCTGTCCCATCCTGGACTCTCAGGGCCTGCATATGCAAATTAACTAGCCATCTTTGTTAGGTTAATTTGCGTACTCACTCCTGATTGACGGGTGGGTTCTATGTCACAAAAGTATGGTTAATTTTCATCTTACTCTTTTTGTTTTGTTTTGTTTTTTAATCTTTATTGCTCAGTTTATTAATTACATTGTTCCCTTTTTCCCCCCTATAGCTCCCCTCCACCTGGTACCCATCCCACTCTCCGCCTTCACCCCCCTCCACTGTCCTCTCTCATAGTTGCATGATTTTTGTCCAGTCTCTTGCTGCACTTCCCACACCCCTTTTCTCCCCAAGAATTGTCAGTCCATTCCCTCTCTATGCCCATGATTCTGTTCTATTCCCCAGTTTATCCTGTTCATCAGATTATTAATTCACTTGAATTTTAGATTCATTTGTTGATAGATGTGTATTTGTTGTTCATAATTTACACTTTTATCTTTTTATTCTTCCTCTTCTTAAAGAATATCTTTCAGCATTTCATATAATATTGGTTTGGTGTTGATGAACTCCTTTAGCTTTTTCTCATCTATGAAGCACTTTATCTGACCTTCAACTCTGAATGATAGCTTTGCTGGATAGAGTAATCTTGGTTGTAGATTCTTGCTATTCATCACTTTGAATATTTCTTGCCACTCCCGTCTGGCCTGCATAGTTTCTGTTGAGAAATCCACTGACAATCGTATGGGTGCTCCCTTATAGATAACTAACTGTTTTTCTCTTGCTGCTTTTAATATTCTCTCTTTGTCTTTTGCTCTTGGCATTTTAATTATGATGTGCCTTGGTGTGGTCCTCCTAGGGTTCCTATATATTGGGGTTCGGTGCGCTTCTTGGACTCCTAAGTCAATTTCTTTCACCAGATGTGGGAAGTTTTTGGTCACTATTTCTTCAAATAGGTTTTCATTGTCTTGCTCTCTCTCTTTTTCTGGCACCCCTATAATTCAGATGTTGGTATGCTTGAGGTTGTCCCAGAGGCCCCTTACACTATCTTCAATTGTTTGGGTTCTTTTGGTTTCTTGCTTTTTCAGTTGAGTGGATTTTCCCTCTTTGTGTTTCAAATCTTTAACTTGGTTCTTGGGGTGCTCTGGAGTACTTTTAGGTCTTTGTATAATATTTTTTATTTCAGTCAGTGAATGCTTAATTTCTGGTTGGTCCTTTTTCATATCCTTGAGGGTCTCATTCATTTCCTTGTAGGTCTTGCTTATTTCCTTATAGGTCTCGACCTTTTCTAGGAGCCTCTTGAGAAGTCCTATAACCGTGGTTTTGAATTCCATGTCCAATCATTTTTTTCCTCCATTTCTTTCACATCTGATTTCTTTCCATGTATCTGTATGGTGGCTGCTTCCCTGAGTTTGTTAATTAGCTTTGTGTAGTAGATGTCCTACAAGGGACAGTGGCTCAGCCTCCCCAGTTACCTGAGGTGGATATGGGTTGCACAGTCTTGCTGAAGTTAAGCTCAGGTTAATCGTTGTTAGCACTTGGAGGGGTTGACCTTCAGGCCAATTGTCTGTGAAGTTCAGCTGCGCTCAGGTTGGATGGGCGGAGTCTCCGGGCCAAGCAGACAGCGTCAGCTCTGCCCTATGCGGCCCCAGGGACTCTGTGTTAGTGGCAATGGCTTCCAGCACCTCTGAGAGAGAGCCGCTGCTGAGCTCCACTGGCTGCCGGAGAATTTAGACTCTCCCCAAATGAGTCTGCACACCCAACATCTCACCCAGGGTCATAAAACAAAGCAGTCAAAGCAGTCTGACGGTTTCCCAAATGAAAGAGCAAGTCACGAGTGCTCTCTGTACAGTCAGGCAGCTGCGCTGTTCCCAAGTTCATGTGCACTCCGCACAAGCTCACCTTCTCCACAAGCTGGCAGACCCCTGCAGCACCCGAGCTTCAGCGTGCCCTCCCACTGTCCAGTTTTTACCCCGTATGATAGTGGGTTCCCTGGACTTCACCCAGAGCTGGGGAATCAGTCCAGTAGGATGTCTTTGTCTCCCCCATTTGAGAAAACTGGCCGGTTTTCAGCCACCCACCCTATCTGCTGGTGTGCGCTCCAAACCTCTCTCCGTGCATATCTTCAACACTGTCCACCGCCTCTCCTCCAAGTCACAGTGTCTTATCTTCACTTTCATTTGTGGAATTTTCACTCAGCCAGCTTTCCAGTGATTCTGGATGGTGTTTGTTCTTTCATTAAGTTGTAGTTTTATAATTGCTGTGTATGATGGCAAGATAGGTGTTTTACCTATGCCGCCATCTTGGTTCTCCTCGGAAAAAGGTTCTTCAGGCGAATGGAAATGGAAAAAAATCTGGGGTAGCAACACCCACATCCTACAAATTAGATCCCAAAGTGAAGGATGCAACAAGAGATAAAGAAGGCCACCACATAACACCAAAGGGAGCAATCCAACAAGAAGAAACAACTCTGGCAAAAACATACGCACCCAATACAGGAGCACCCAAACACACACAAAAACTCCCAGAGGATACCAAGGGAGAGATAGACAGCAATACAATCATAGTAGGAGACTCCAATACGCCGCTATCACCATTGGACAAATCCTCCAAACAAAAAATCAGTAAAGAAACATCAATCCTCAATGGCTCACTAGACCAGATGGAATCAATTGACATCTTCAGATCATTTCACCCCAAAACCACAGAATATACACTCCTCTCAAGTGCCCATGGGCCACCCTCAAAGACAGACCATGTGTTGGGTCATAGGCAAAGTCTCTCCAAATTCAAGAAGATAGAAATCACACCAAGCATATTCTTAGATCACAGTGGCATAAAGCTGGAAATCAACTACAATAGAAACAATCCAAAGAAATCAAACACATGGAGACCAAACAGCACGCCATCAAACTATCTCATCTTACTCTTTTATTAGTGTAGATAGATTGTGAAATAAAGAGCTTCCCAGACCAAAAAGGCTAAAGGATTTTACCAACACCAAATCAGCACTGCAAAAAATGCTAAAGGTACTGCTGTAACGAGGAGAAGAAGAAAGAAAGAGAAACATAGGCATACAGAATTACTAGTAAAATGGCAATAGATAAGTATGTGTCAATAATAACCTTTCATGTAAATGGATTAAATGCTCCAATCAAAAGACATAGAGTAGCATAGCTGAATGGACACAAAAACATGACCCAACTATGTGTTGTCTACAAGGGACCCAATTCAGAACAAAAGACACAGGATGAAAATGAAGGAATAGGAAAAAATTTCCATGCAAATGGAAATGAAAAAAAAATCTGGGGTAGCAATACTCATATCTGACAAAATAGGCTTCAAAATGAAAGCCATCACAAGAGACAACAAAGGTCACTACATAATACTAAAGGGATCAACCCAACAAGAGGATATAACCCTGGTAAACATATATGCATCAATATAGCAGCACCTAAATACATTTAAGAAAAAAAACTTCTAGAGAACTTTAAGGGACAGATCGAAGCAATATAATCATAGTAAGGGACTTTAACACCCTGCTGACTTCACTGGATTGATCTCCCAGACAAAAAATTAATAAGGAAATAGTGACTCAAAGTGACACACTGGATAAAATGGATTTAATTGACATTTATAGAACATTGCACCCCAAAGCTGCAGAATATGCATTCTTCTCAAGTGCTCATGGGTCATTCTAAAAGACAAACCACATGTTAGGACACAAAACATGTCTCTAAAGTTGAAGAAGATTGAAATCATATCAAGCATCTTCTCAGATCACAATGGAATGAAATTAGAAATTATGGTAAAAACATTCAAAAACATTCAAGTGCAAAGAGACTAAATAGCATGTTTTTAAACAACTAGAGGCTTGGTGCACGAAATTGTGCATGGGTAGGGTCCCTAGGCCTGTTCAGCAATTAGAACCAATCTATGAGGCAATTGAAGAGGTGATTGGGGGGCCCTGCTGGTACCTGCCTTGGCTGGCCTGGCACCATCCATTCTCCAGCCCCACCTCCTGCTGCTGCCATTGGTCACCTCTCTCTGCGGGGCAACCAGTGAGGTAATCAGGGGACCCCTCTGGCACCTGCCTTGGAGGCAACAGGCAAGGCAATCATGGGGGCAGCTCTGCCTGCTTACTGCCTGACCCTGCCCCCTTGATCATCCAGATGACTTCGCCAGTCACCTCTCCCTGCGTGTTGATACAGGCCAATTGGGGGACCCCTGCTGGTACCCAACTTGGTTGGCCTGGGGCCTACAGGCTGGGGGCATCTCCTGCATTGAGCATCTGTCCTCTGGTGGTCAGTGTGTGTCATAGTGACCGGTCATTCCACTGTTCGGTCAATTTGCATATTAAGCTTTTAGTATATAGGATGAATGGGTTACCATTGCATGCAAAAAAGAAATCAAACAATGCCTGGAAGCAAATGAACACACAACAACACAAAATCTCTGGGACATAGAAAAGCAGTCCTGAGAGGAAAGTAAATAGCACTATAGTATTATCTCAAAAAACAAGAAAATTTAATAATAAACTATTTAATCCTACAACTTAAAGAATTAGAAAGAGAACAACAAGAAAAGCCCAGAGTGGATAGAAGGAAGGAAATAATAAAGATTAGAGCAGAAATAAGTGACATAGAGACTAAAAAAAAATCAATGAAACCAAGAGCTGATTCTTTGAAAAGATAAACAAGATTAATGAACTATTAGCCAAACTCATCAAAAAACAAAGAGAGAGGACCCAAATAAATAAAATCAGAAACTAAAGTGAAGATATAACAACTGACTCCACAGAAATACAAAGGATTGTAACAAAATACTATGACAACTATATGCCAACAATATGGATGAAACAAATTTCTAGAAAAATACAATCTCCCAAAACTGGATCAAGAAGAATCAGAAAACCTGAATAGGCCAATAACAACTGAAGAAATAGAATTAGTAATAAAAAAAAACTCATAGCAAACAAAAGCCCTTGTCCAGATGGCTTCACCAGCAAGTTTTACCAAACCTTCAAAGAACAAATAACACCTATACTCCTCAAATTATTACAAAAAATCCAAGAGAAAGAAATACTTCCAAGTTCTTTTTATGAGGCCAGTATAATCCTAATTCGAAAGCCAAATAAAGACACTACAAAGAAAGAGAGGTAAAGGTAAATATCCCTGTTGAACATAGATGCTAAAATCCACAACAAAATATTAGCAAATTGGATCCAGCAATATATTAGAAATATCATACACCATGACCAAGTAGGATTTATTCCAGGGATGCAAGACTAGTACAATATTTGCAAATCAATAAATGTGATACAGGAGGAACCAAGATGGCAGCATAGGTAAATACCTATCTTGCTGCCATACACAGCGATTTCAAAACTACAACTTAACGAAAGGACAAACATCATCCAGAATCACCGGAAAGCTGGCTGAGTGAAAATTCCACAAATAAAAGTGAAGATAGGACACTGTGACTCAGAGGAGTGGCAAAGGATAGCGTTGAAGATATGCGTGGAGAGAGGTTTGGAGCCATGCGCGTGCGAGTGGATAGGGTGGGCGGCTGCAAACCCAGCCGGTTTTCTCGAACAGGGGAGACAAAGACATCCCACTGCACTGATTCCCCAGCTCTGGGCGAAGTCCCGGAAACCCACAGTCATACGGGGTAAAAATTGGACAGTGGGGAGGCACCCTGAAACGCGGGCGCTGCAAGGGTCTGCAAGCTTGTGGAAAGGGAGAGCTTGTGCAGAGTGCGCGTGAACTTGGGAACAGCACAGCTGCGTGACCGCGCAGAGAGGACTCGTGACTTACTCTCTCATTCGGGAAACCACCGGACTGCTTTGTTTTATGACCCTGGGTGAGCTGTTGGGTGTGCAGACTCATTTGGGGAGAGGCTAAATTGTCTGGCAGTGGGTGGAGTTCAGCAGCAGCTCTCTCTCAAAGGTGCTGGGAGCCATTGCCACCCAGCACAGAGTCCCAAGTGTCACATAGGGCAGAGCTGATGCTGCCTGCTCTGCCTGGAGACTCCACCCATCCAACCTGAGCATGGCTGAACCTCACAGCCAATTGGCCTGGAGGTCAAACCCTCCTAGTGCTGACAACAATAGTCTAGGCTTAACTTCAACAAGACTGTGCAACCCATATCCACCTTAGGTAACTGGGGAGGCTGAGCCACTGTCCCTTAGAGACATCTACCACACAAAGCTAATCGACCAACTCAGGAAAGCAGCCACCATGCAGAGACATGGAAAGAAATCAGATGTGAAAGAAATGGAGGAAAAAAAACGACTGGACATAGAGTTCAAAACCACAGTTATTAGGCTTTTCAAGAGGCTCCTAGAAAAGGTCGAGACCTACAAGGAAATGAACAAGACCTACGAGGAAATGAACAAGACCTACAAGGATATAAAAAAGGACCAACTAGAAATTAAGCATACACTGACTGAAATAAAAAATATTATACAAAGACCTAAAAGTACTCCAAAGGACCGCAAGAACCAAGTTAAAGATTTGAAATACAAAGAGGGAAAATCCACTCAACTGAAAAAGCAAGAAACCAAAAGAATCCAAACAATTGAAGATAGTGTAAGGGGCCTCTGGGACAACCTCAAGCATACCAACATCCGAATTACAGGGGTGCCAGAAAAAGAGAGAGAGCAAGACAAAGAAAACCTATTTGAAGAAATAGTGACCGAAAACTTCCCACACCTGGTGAAAGAAATTGACTTAGGAATCCAAGAAGCTCATTGAACCCCAATATATAGGAACCCTAGGAGGACCACACCAAGGCACATCATAATTAAAATGCCAAGAGCAAAAGACAAAGAGAGAATATTAAAAGCAGCAAGAGAAAAACAGTTAGTTATCTATAAGGGAGCACCCATACGATTGTCAGTGGATTTCTCAACAGAAACTATGCAGGCCAGACGGGAGTGGCAAGAAATATTCAAAGTGATGAATAGCAAGAATCTACAACCAAGATTACTCTACCCAGCATAGCTATCATTCAGAATTGAAGGTCAGATAAAGTGCTTCGCAGATAAGAAAAAGCTAAACGAATTCATCACCACCAAACCAATATTATATGAAATGCTGAAAGATATTCTTTAAGAAGAGGAAGAAGAAAAAGATAAAAGTGTAAATTATGAACAACAAATACACATCTATCAACAAATGAATCTAAAATTCAAGTGAATTAATAATCTGATGAACAGGATAAACTGGTGAATATAATAGAATCATGGGCATAGAGAGGGAATGGACTGACAATTCTTGGGGAGAAAAGGGGTGTGGGAGGTGCAGCAAGAGACTAGACAAAAATCATGCAACTATGGGAGAGGACAGTGGGGTGGGGGGTGAGATGGGTACCAGGTGGTGGGGAACTATAGGGAGAAAAAAGTTGGGAACAATGTAATTAATAAACTGAACAATAAAGATTAAAATATTTTAAAAATAAATAAATGTGATACAAATAAACAAATTGAAAGACAAATATCACATGAGTATATCAATAGACACCAAAAAAAGTATTCAACAAATCCAGCACCAATTTTTGATAAAATCTCTCAGCAAAGTGGGAATAGAGGGATCATACCTCAACATAATAAAAGCCATATATGACAAAGCTATAGCCAACATTATACTCAATGGACAAAAACTAAAACCATTTTTGCTTTCACCAGTCTTATTCAGCATAGTACTGGAAGTCCTAGCCACAGCAGTCAGACAAGAAGAAAACATAAAAGGCATCCAAATTGGAAAAGAGGATGTAAAATTTTCATTATTCACAGATGACATGATATTGTGTATAGAAAACCCTAAAGACTCCACCAAAAAACTACTAGACTTAATAAATTAGTTTGGCAATGTAGCTTGATACAAAATACACCCAGAAATTGATGGCATTTTTATATACCAATAATAAATTCTCAGAAAATCAATTAACAAACAATCCCATTTACCATTGTAATAAAAATATTAAAGTACTTAGAAATAAACTTAACAAAGGAGGTAAAAGACTTGTACTCAGAAAACTACAGGGTTTTGACATAAGAGATAAAACAAGTGGAAGAACATACCATGTTTATGGATTGACAACATTAAAATGTCCATACTACCCAAGGCAAGGTATAGATTCAATGCAATCCCTATTAAATGCCAATGGCATATTTCATAGCTCTAGAACCAATACTCCAAAAATTTATATGGAACTAAAAAAGACCCCAAATAGCTGCAGCAATCTTGAGAAAGAAGAACAAAATTGGAGGGATCACAATACCAGATTTCAAAGCCACCATAATCAAAACAGCCTTGTACTTGCACAAGACTAGGCATACAGATCAATGGAACAGAACAGAGAACCCAGAAATCAACCCAGGCCATTATGCTCAATTAATATTTGGTAAAAGAGGCAAGAGATTCCAAAGGGATCAAGACAGTCTCTTCAATAAATGGTGTTGAGAAAATTGTATAGGTACATGCAAAAAAAATGAAACGTGACCTCCAACTTACACCATTCACAAAAATAAACTCAAAATGGATAAAAGATTTAAATGTAAGTCATGAAACCATAAGCATCTTAGAAGAAAACATAGGCAGTAAGCTCTCTGACATCTCTCGTAGCAATATGTTTATGGATACGTCTCCTAGGGGGCAAAGGAAACTAACGAGAAAATAAACAAATGGGACTACATCAAACTAAAAAGCTTCTGCACAGCAAAATAAACCATCAACAAAATGAAAGGGAGACCATTGTATGGGAGAACATATTTGGCAATGATATATCTGATAAAGATTTAATATCCAAAATAATTAAGGAACTCATATAACTTAACAAAAGGAAGACAAACAATTCAATTAAGAAATGGACCTAAATAGACACTTCTTCAAAGGGGACATACTGATGACTGACCAAGAGACAAATGAAAAAAATGTTCAAAGTCACTAATCATCTGAGAGATGCAAATTAAAATGACAATGACTACCTGCCAGAATGACTACCATCAACAAATCAGCAAATGACAAGTGCTGGCTAGGATGTAGAGAAAAGGGAACCCTAGTACACTGCTCGTGGGAATGCAAATTGGCAGCCATTATGTAAAAACAGTATGGGGTTTCCTTACAATATCAAATATGGAATATCCATTTGACCCAGTGATTCCACTTCTAGGAATATATCTTAAGAAACCCAAAACAGCAATCAGAAAGAATGTATGTACCCCTATGTTTGTAGCAGCACAATTTACAATAACTAAGATCTGGCAACAACCAAAGTGCCAATCAGGAGAGGAACAGATAAAAAGCTGTGGTATATTTAACACACCATGGCATACTATGCAGTAGTAAAAATAAAGGATCTCTTACCCTTTGAGACATCATAGAGGGACCTGGAGAGTATCGTGCTAAGCAAAATAAGCCAGTCAGAGAAAGACAAGTATCACATGATATCACCCATATGTGGAATTTAATGAACAAAATAAACGGATGAGCAAAATAGATACAAAGAAATAAGACATGGAACAGACTGTTGAATTTCACAGGGAAGGTGAGGGTGGGTGGGAAGAGATCAACCAATGAACTTGTATGCAGATATGCATAACCCATGGACACAGACATGGGTGAAGATCAGGGGCGATGGGGTGAGGGTAGGCTAGAAGGGGTTATTGGATGGGGATTAGGGAGGGAGGGGACATATAATATTTTTTTTAAAGAAAAGTGACTCATGGGTTGGGTTGAGTCTGTTTCTTATCATTTTTGTTTCCTCCATCTGACAGTTTCAAAGAAGATTTGTTTGATAACTGTAGGAGGAAGATGGAAATTCCCAGTACCACCTTCTCTGAGATCTGTCACTCCCCTCCCAGTCTCAGCGTCTCCTTCATCTTCCAAGATTAGATCATATTCCAAGATTCTACATTGATGAAGAAGTCCCCGAGAAAGGCTGGGTGTACACAACTTCATTGGCGGGGGTTGGGGCTGGGGCGGGGGAGAGATTGTTTTAGGATTCTCTTGCCATATCTGATCAAAATAACTGACAAACACCAAAATGAATCATTGGTAGTGTGTTTTACGGAATCTCTCTCTTTTTTTCTCTTCAATTTTGATTGTTCCTGCAAATTTCAGCTCTTCACCATCTCTTGCTTGTTACATGTTAAGTTTCTTAACTTTGTCCATTATTCCCTGTCATTCCACCTTACACAGTAAGGACAGACATTCTTCCCTACAATATAAACCACATTACATCTTTTTCTAACTATAAGTGTCCCCATACTTCCTATGTGCCTCTAAAGAATCTCCATCATCAAACACTAAACTGTATTTTCAGCTTCTCCTGATGGACTTGTCCTTGAATAATGTGATCCAGTTATCAGCAATTTAATT
Organism: Antrozous pallidus; assembly: GCA_027563665.1. NCBI lineage: Eukaryota > Metazoa > Chordata > Mammalia > Chiroptera > Vespertilionidae > Antrozous > Antrozous pallidus. Next base: position 106,897,496 of record CM050516.1, read on the forward strand.
GTCATCCCTAAACCACCATATACTTCAAACTCATGAATTTCACATGTTGTTCCTCCAATTTGGAAAATCCTTTCCTCCTCTTGGAAGCTTGCCTAACATATTCATCCCAGTCCAAACAGTGGACTTCCTTCCCTCCATTCAACCAGACCCCCATTCATTTCTTCCTCTTGTTTCTATAGCTCATGGTTTGTGCTTCTACCCAGAACACGCTCACCTCTGCCCTCTCCTCCCCCCCCCCCCCCCCCCGCCGCAAAAGACGCTGTTGGGGTGTAGTGGGAACAGCACAGGCCTGACAACAGGAATTAGACCCAGGAATCTCCCACGGTGTAGCATGTATGAAACCACCAATGGTGGTTTCATTGGTCCCCTTTTGGTTCTCTCTCAGCTACACAATCTCCAATTTTTAAAATGCTATTAATTACAGTGTTTCCTAAAGGGGCTTCTCAATGTTTAAAATTAGTGTTCACTGGAGTTTCTCCTCTCTGTTTAATTTTTTTTTGAGGCCAAAAATGCTGTTTCATATAGGTTTTCCATAAATATTAACCCTAGAGAGAGGGAAACATTTTTATCAGAGCACATGTTTGAACTCAACTCTTTGAGCACCGTTGTGTCATCTGTCTTCCATCTCCCACGAAGACATACGGGTAAGTGCCCAAAAGCTATATGAGAAGGTGCTCAACATCATTAATCCTCAGAAATGCAAATCAAAGCCACAAGGCAGCACCTCACACCTTGTGGAATGGCTATCATTAAAGACAGATAATAACCAGTGTGGGCAAGAGCGTGGAGAAAGTGGAAAGTTTGTTCATAGGCATGCAAATGGTGCTGGCACTATGAAAAACATATGGAGCATCCTTAAGAAATTAACACAACCACATGATCCAGCAACCCCACTTCTTAATATTTATCCAAAGAGATCATTATCAGGATCTCAAAGAAATTCTTGCGTCCTCACTGAAGCAGTATGCACAATAGCCAAGATATGGAAACCATGCATACATTCATTGACAATAAATAAAAGAAATGTGGTATATCCTATCTAATAAAAGAGTAATATGCAAATTTGACTGGACCTTTGCGACACCCACAAGCCTTGTCCACAGCCATGCCCAATAGCCAATCAGGAGCATATCTATACTAATAAAATGGTAATATGTTAATTAGACTGAACATCTTCCACACAACCTTCTGGATGTCCTTCCCGACAAAGACATGTTGGTGGGGCTAAGGCAGAGGATGTTAGAGGCAATCAGGCAGGCAGGGGAGAGCATTTAGGGAGACCAGGCCAGCAGGGGAGAGCAGTTAGGGCAAATAGGCTGTCAGGGGAGAGCAGTTAGGGGGATCAGGCAGGTGAGTGGTTAGGAACCAGAGATTCCAGATTGGAGAGAGTGTAGGCCAAGCTGGGGCTACTCCCTTCCCGTGCATGAATTTCATGCACCAGGTCTCTAGTTATGCAAATAAATCCCAAGCAAGATGGCTGCCGCCACTGAGAGCAGGAGGGAGGCTTGGGTTTCCCTGACAACAGAGGAAGCCAAGCTTTCTACCTGCCATTGCCGGCCTAGCCCTCCACACTAGGCTACAAAATTTCAAACAGAAATGGCTTGGCTCTGCTCCAGGCTACAAAGTTTCAATTGTAGATATAGATTAATCCCAGATCCTTTGGGTCACTGAGGGGCATGGCTGGCCTGCAAACCTCCACAGGCCCCTCGCCTAGGCTGCCCCTCACCCCAAAGGAACCCCCACCCTGATCTGGGACACTCTTCAGGGCAAACCAGCTGGCCCCCACCCATGCACCAGGCCTCCATCCTATCTAATAAAAGAGTAATTTGCAGATTGACCATCACTTCAACACACAAGAGGGCTGCCCCCATGTAGACACAAGATGGCCACCACAAGATGGCCAGCAGGGGAGGACAGTTGGGAGGTTCCAGGCCCTGCAAGGGAGGGTAGTTGTGGGCAATCAGGCCAGCAGAGGAGGGAAGTTGGGAGGGACCAGACCTGCAAGGGAGGGCAGTTAAGGGTGACCAGGCTGGCAGAGGAGGGAAGTTGGGGGCAAACAGGCTGGCAGGGGAGCAGTTAGACATCAATTAGGCTGGCAGGGTAGTGGTTAGTGGGTGATCAGGCTGGCAGGCAGAAGTAGTTAGGGGCAATCAGGGAGGCAGGCAGGTGAGCAGTTTGGAGTTAGCAGTCCTGGATTGTGAGAAGGATGTCCGATTGCCCATTTAGGCCCGATCCACTGGGATCGGGCCTAAACAGGCAGTCGGACATCCTTCAAGGGGTCCCAGATTGGAGAGGGTGCACGACTTTCATGCACCCGGCCTCTAGTATGCAATTAATTGTTTTTCAGCCTTAAAGAGCGAGGAAATCCCACCAGGCCAGCATGGCTCAGTGGCTGAGTATCAAACTATGAACTAGGAGGTCATGGTTCAATTCCTAGTCAGGGCACATGCCCAGGTTACAGGCTCCATCCCCAGTGTGGGGTGTGCAAGAGGTAGCCAATTGATGAATCTCTCTCATCGTTGATGTTTCTATCTCTCCCTCTCCCTTGCTCTCTGAAATCAATAAAAATATATTTTAAAAAGGAAGAAAATCCTGACACATGCTACAATATGGATGACCCTTGAAGTCATTATGCTAACTGAAATAAGCCAGTCACAGATAGCCGATTATTGTGTGATCTCACTTTTGTGATCAATTAAAAGTAGGCAAATTCACAGAAGCAGAGAGGAAAGTGGTGGCTGCCACAGGTTGGAGAAAGAGGAACATGAGAAGTTGTTGCTCCATAGATTCAAAATGTCCATTATGATACATAAATCGGTTCCAGAGATCTGCTTAACAATTTAGTACCTATACTTAATCCTATATAATAAAAGCCTAATATGCTCAGTGTTCAGTTGATCATTTGACTGTTCAACCAATCATAGCATAATATGCTAATGATATGCTAAGGCTGCTCAACCACTCACTATGACATGCACTGACCACCAGGGGACAGACACTCCAACCATTAGGTTAGCTTGCTGCTGGGGTCTGGTCAGTTTGGGATCCTGTACACTCCCTGGAGCCCTTCCATAGTCCATCTCTGACCCAATCGTGCACTGGGGGATTCCTTGGCCTGGCCTGAGCTCTCTCACAACCTGAAACCCCTCAAGGGATGTCAGAGAGCCAGTTTTGGCCTGATCCCATAGGCCAGGCTGAGGGACCCCACTGGTGCACGAATTCGTGCACCAAGCCTCTAGTAGTATGATATTGTGTACTTTAAAACAGGTTAAAAGGATAGATATCATGTTAAGTATTCTTAACATAAAACAAAAACAAAACCCACAAAAGAACATGAGGGAGAAACCAAGATGGTGGCATAGGTAAACACCTAAACTGCTGCCTTGCACAACAATTTCAAAAACACAACTAAAAGACAAAACAAACATCATCCAGAACCACAGGAAAGCTGGCTGACTGGAAAGTCTACAACTAGAAGGAAAGAGAAAGGCACATGGAGAATCAGAGGAGCTGCAAAGCCTGAGGTAGGGAGACAGGCACACGTCTCTGTCTAATAAAGAAGTAATTTGCAGATTGACCATCACTCCAACACACAAGAGGGCTGCCCCCATGTGGTCAAAGATCCTGCCCCCATGTGGAAAGAGAAAGGGAGGACGAGGCTGGAGAGGACAAGGTGGCTGAGTACCTGGCTGGCATGTTCTAGTGGGAAGGAGACAAAAGCTCCAGATTGCACTGAACCCCATTTCCAACTGTATTGAACCACAGTTCCAGGCAAGACCCTGGGGACTCAAGCTCATATGGAGGGGAATCTGGACTGTAAGGCAGAATCTCAGGAGAGTGGTAAAGGGCAGAGGTCTGGAGGTACACGTGCAAGGGCACACAGAGAGAATGGACTGTTAAGTGTGCCACTGGCTTGATCTAGTGCGAAGGAGACAAGGTCTCCAGATGGCCCTGAACCCCAGTTCTGACTGCACTGAACCCCAATACCCGGCGAGAATCTGGGAGTCCGGATTCTTTGGGGGAGAGACTGGACTGTTTGGCAGCAGGTGAAGCTCGAAGGTGCCTTTCTCTCAGAGGTGCTTGTAGCAATTGCCTGTGGACACTGAGACCCAGGAACCTCGTGAAGCGGGGCTGACTCGAAGCCAAGGCTGTCAGCTCCACCCTGAAATTCTGCCCCATTCAAGCTGAGCACAGAGGCTTCGGCAATTTTGCAAGTCCTGTCCCATAAGGCTGTCTCCCAGCATAGACACAGCTGATCCTCACAGCCAATTGGCCTGGGAGTCAATTCCTCCCAGTGATAACAACAATCAATACTTAACTACAACAAGGCTATACACACAGTCCACAAAGGGGTGCACCAAGAGTGTCCATATCAGGTAACAGGGGAGGCTTAGACACCTAGCACACAAAGCTACCCTACCAACTCAGGGGAACAGAAAAAATGCAGAGACAAAGAAACATGTCATGAATGAAAGAAATAGAGGACACAGAATTCAGGACCACATTTATAAGGTTACTCAAGAATCTTTTAAAAACTGCCAAGAAACTTGATGAGACCTTCAAGGACCTTAATGAGAATGCCAAGAAAATGGAAAATGACCAGTCAGAAATTAAGCATACACTGTCTGAAATAAAGAACATACAGAAATTCAACAGTAGATCAAAGGACTCTAAGAATCAAACCAAACATCTGAAATATGAGGAGACAAAAACATCCAACCAGAAAAACAAAAAGAAAAAAGAATCCAAAAATATGAATATAATATAAGGAGCCTCTGGGACAACTTTAAGTGTACCAACATCTGAATTATTGGGGTGCCAGAAGAAAAGAGAAAGCAAAATATTGAAAACCTATTAGAAGAAATAGTGACAGAAAACTTTCCCTACCTAGTGAAAGAAATAGATTTACAAGTCCAGGAAGCGCAGAGAATCCCAAACAAGAGGAATCCAAAAAGAACCACATCATAATTAAAATGCCAAGGGCGAAAGACAAAAAGAGAATATTAAAAGCAGCAAGAGAAAACAGTTACCTGTAAGGAAGTACCCATATGACTGTCAGCTGATTTCTCAACAGAAACTATGCAGGCCAGATGGGAGTGGCAAGAAATATTCAAAGTGATGAACAGCAAGAACCTGCAACCAAGATTACTCTACCGAGTAAGGCTATCATTAAGAATTGAAGGTCAGATAAAGAGCTTCACAGACAAAAAAAAAAAAAAAAAAAAAAGCTAAAGGAGTTCATCACTACCAAACCAGAATTATATGAAATGGTGAAGGGTATTCTTTAAGAAGAAGAAGAAAGTTAAAGATAAAAACTATGAACAACAAAATGACAACAAATACATACCTATTGTATGTACTTATTGGTATGTACAAGTGAATCTAAAAATGAAGTGAATGAAAAGTCTGATAAACAGAATGGACTGATGAATATAATAGAATCAGGGACATAGAAAGGGAGTGGAGTGACAATCCTCAGGGGGAAGGAGGGTCTGAGGGGTGCGGGAAGAGATTGGACAAAACTTACACCTATGGATGAAGACAGTGGCATGGGGTGGGGTGGGGGATCGGGTGGAGGGGAGCTATGGGGGAGGGGAAGAGGAATACCTATAATAATCTGAACAATAAAGATTTATTTTAAAAGTAAATAAAGTTAAATTTTAAAAAAAGAACATGAGAAAAATTTTGGAGTGAGGGATATATTTAATGGGAATTTGCATATGTTTAAGCTCAAAATAATGAATTCATTAAATATATGCAATTTTGGCATATCAAATATACCTCAAAAACACTTAGAAAAAATTAAGACATAGTCATGTAGTGATGTCACTTAATGTCATTAAGCTCATGTTCCCCTCCTCCTCACCATCCCACAACATACCTGCTCAGATCCTCCTTGGACCTGCACCTAAGGTCTCTCTGATCCCACAGATCTTTGCATAACCTGTTCATTCTCAGTTATTCAGGTTTGTCCTCAGAGGTCAAGTCTCCTTGACATCACACTCCTCTCCACTGTATTTCATTTGTAGCACTTGTTCCTACTCAAATTGCACGACTTATGTACTTGCCGCTATCCCTGGCCCCTGCTAGAGTTCATTCCATGGTTTCCTCTGTCTCCTTTTCAGTTGTGTCTGAAGTGCTTTGGAGGAGTTCCTCATGAACCGAGTCGTTCTGGAGGAGCTCACAGAAACACCACGCACTGTTGCTCGAGAGCCGGGGAACCTGTTTCTGGAGCTCGGAGCTAGTTCAATAGCAGCCAGCACTGATAACCAGCTGTGTTCCTGCACCGTTTCCTCCTGCCTTCACATGAAACCTGGGATGTCGGAATGTTATTATCCTCGTCGTAGACATGAAGACACAGCTTGGGAGAACAAGGAACTTATCCAGGATGGCAAGGGAAGCACGACCAGGGCCAAATACAAGCTTCATCCGGCTTCATGATTTCCTGAGTGAACTATGCATCAGAATCCACACATTCCCTTTCTCTGATTGTATGATTTCCAAGAAATGCTGCTAACCTGCCTTCCCAAGTTTACAAATGCACGCAGTACTCTACACAGAAATTACACAAATTTTACTTACCGGGAGTAAAATATCTCTCGTCACCAATGAATAAATGTATCCAACGAGGAAGCCCGTTTTTATGTTTACTATTGCACTCTTGCAGCTCATACAGCAGCTAGGGAAAGTAACCAGATGACCCTGTGGGCTCCCTGGCCCTGCTGCGCAGAAAGTGCGCCCAGGCAATCATCAGCTGTCATTACCGATACACAAGGCCGACTCTGCTCAGCCTCATCAGTGTCTGAGGGTTGCTGGGTCCAGCCACCTTGCAGTCTGTGAGCGTGGAGGACTAAGAAAAGATAGGACTGTGGAGGCCTCATTCATAAAAGCACCTGTGAGGCCGTGTCTTCCTCTTCCTTCTCACATCTGCCTGGATTTTAAAGGAGAACTGGCCCTAGTCGGGTTGGCTCAATGGACAGAGCGTCGGCCTGCCGGTGGAGGGGCCCTGGACTTTTATTCCGGTCAAAGGCAGGTACCTTGGTTGCAGGCTCCTCCCAGGCCCTGGTCAGGGCACATGCAGGAGGCAACCAATTGATGTGTTTCTCTTATATCAATATTTCTCTCTGTCTTTCCCTCTCTAAAATAAAAATAAAAAAATAAATCAATGGGGGGGATATCCTTGGGTAAAGATGAAGAAGAAGAGAAGGAGGAGGAGAAAGAAGAGGAGGAGAAGGAGGAAGAGGAGGAGGAGGAGGAGGACGAGGAGGTGGAGGAGGAGGACGAGGAGGTGGAGGAGAAGGAGGAAGAGGAGGAGGAGGAATCTGACTACTCTCTCTAAAATAGAACTGAAATCCAGCAAACAGGCTTCTCCAGAGAGTGAGCAGAGGACCAGCAGAGAGCAGCTTCACAAGAGCAGAGTAAGCGTCAAGTTCGCCAACCTCCCTGAGTTTGACATGGTTGGATCCCATCAGAGTCCTCCGCTGCTCTAAAGTTTATGAAGTAAGGGACATTCTTGGCTGGTCCTCTAGACCTTTCAGCCTCTGGTAATAGATATATGTGGGAAAACTTTGAAATCAGCACAGAGAGTGAAACTACTCAGAACAAGAAACTTCTTGGGTCTCGGTGTCCCAAAGCAAACATGTGACCCTCTGCTGCCCCGGACTGAGGGTCCCGCACGCTCCCTCGTAAGAGCCAGGACGCGTGCATGGAGGGCCTTCTTCCTGCAGAGAGTGGGCACGGGTTTCGGGTCTTTCAGAGTTTGAAGGCCTTGTCCTCATGACCAAAGAATCCTAATCTAGAAGACATACACCAGTGATCCTAACACTAGACAGAACGGGTGTGGTGTGCATAAACAGTTTATGAGTAATTTCTGGCAGAGATCAAGAAGGGGGAGCATTTGGCCAGGACATCGCACGTGAATGTTTTAACAAGTAACAATGGCTGAAATGGATTTTGGAGCGAGAGTTCTGGCAGCCAGGCACACAGACTCGAAATCAAAAGAAGGGCAGGCTTGACAAGGCCACAGGCCGCGCACCCTATTCAAGGCAGGAAGGGCAGAAGAGCAGGTGGCAGTAAACTAGGGAGGCACATGTTCTTTAAATGACTGGAGACTGGAGGCCCCGGGGCTGACAAGACACATTCAAAGCAGCAATTGCCTTGGAGATTCCAGGATGCAGTAATAAGGAGAGGTGATTGCTAAGGAAGACGTGGAGGCCATGCCCCAAGCCAGAAGAAAACAAGAAGAGCGAGTGACTGAACAGAATATACAGGACCTTACATCCCAAACAAGTGGTCTGAGTTTACATGTTAGCTGGTGGGAAGTGGATGTCCTCACTGGAACACAGGAGGAAAGTGATTAGAGTGTTACACGGTGGGCTCATTACAGTTGTGTTAAAAAAAATACATGCGGATGGTCAACAGGTACATGGGGTCAGGCAGGAGGAACAAGAGAGAGGGGGCAATGGGTGAGAGGAGGGGGAGGACATCTGTAATACTCTCAACAATAAAAATAAATTTAAAAAAATTAACAGGGGCCCTAACTTGTTTGGCTCAGTGGGTAGAGCATTGGCCTGTGGACTGAAAGGTCCCAGGTTTGATTCCAGTCAAGGGCATGTACCCCGGTTGCGGGCACATCCCCAGTGGGGGTGTGTAGGAGGCAGCTGATCAATGTTTCTCTCTCACTGATGTTCCTAGCTCTCTATCCCTCTCCCTTCCTCTCTGTAAAAAATCAATTATATAGATAGATAGATAGATTTAAAAAATAAAATATACTTTAAAAAATTATCAAGGCAATGCAAATCAAAAACACAATAAGATATGACCTCACACCTATTAGGATGGCTACCATCAAGCAAACAGGGGAAAAATACAAGAAATATCATATTGGCAAAGATATAGATAAAATGGAACACTTGCACACTGTTGGCCGGAATATAAATTAGTTCAGCCACTATGGAAAACAATTTTTAAAAATTAAAAAAGGCTGTGGCTACGTGGTCAATGGTTAGAGCGTCAGCCTGCACACCTGGCTGCAGGTTCAATCCCTGGCCCCAGTCGGGGTGCATGCTGGAGGCAACCAATGGATGTGTCTCTCTCACAACCATGCTGCTCTCTCCCCTCCCCCACTTCCTTCCACTTTCTTTAAAAATCATTGGGAAAAAATATCCTCTGGTGAGTATTAACAAAAACAAAATTTTTTAAAAGAACTATCATGAGATCCAGCAGTCTCACTTCTAGTATGCAGTCAAACCTTGCTTCTCAACCATCTCCCACTTCAAGCAATTCAGTTCTCAACCAAGCTGTTCACTGACAAAATGTCTCCCTCTTTGACCAATACTTCTGCTCCCGACATCAGCATGACAAAAAGTGTATCTCAGGCCACAGACACAGGAGAGATTGGGAGTCAGTTTACCGCTAAACCTCTTAGGGAGTTAGTTGTGCTATGAATGTTTTTGTGGTTTTTATTATTTTATTTTATTTTTTGCTTTTGTCGCTGATGAAACAGAGGCCATCAAGAGTGCTAATGTTGCTGAGGGTGTTAAAGAAACAATGATCACAGGCAATCGCAGATGTAAAAAAAACCAAAACTATTGTTGATTTGAATAAAGGAAAAGCAGTTTGCTGATGGCAGCATTTCAGGGGCAATAACATGTGAAAGAGCAAAGATGCTGTGTGCTGTCCTGAGCTGCATGCTGGGAATGCAGCGGTGTGGTTTGATAATTTAGGAAAAGAAGTGTTTACTTACAGATTAAACAGTACATTATATGTGTACTGTATATAAGAAAGGTTAAAACAGGAAATCATTTGGGGGACTAGAATGAATTAATTCAATTTACATTTTTTCTAATGGGAAAAAATGATTTGGTTTTTAAACATCTCTTCTCAAACAGCCTTCCAGAGCAAATTAAATTTGAGAACCAAGGTTCCGTTGTTGAAGGAGAAGAAGAAGAAGAAGAAGAAGAAGAAGAAGAAGAAGAAGAAGAAGGAGGAGGAGGAGGAGGAGGAGGAGGAGGAGGAGGAGGAGGAGGAGGAGGAGGAGGAGAAAAGAAAGAAAGAAAGAAAGAAAGAAAGAAAGAAAGAAAGAAAGAAAGAAAGAAAACAGGATCTCAAAGAGATATGTGCACTCACGTGTTCATCACACATTAGTCACAACCTAAGTATCTCTCAGCAGATGAGTAGATTAGGATGTGGCACATCTGTATCTCTCCATATCTACATAACCCAGGGTTGGGAACTTTTTCCTGCCAATGGCCATTTTGATTTTTATAACATCATTTGAGGGCCAAACAAAATTACCAACTTAAAAATTAGCCTGCTCTCTTGGGTCAAACATTTAATAAACTCACCCCTAATGCCTTAGCAGGACGAGACCAAGAGTTTTCTCAGGCCTTACCCTGCCCATTGGCTGAGGCTCCACACACTGACATAATGGAATATTATTGAGCCACTAGGGGCCCGGTGCATGAAATTCATGCACTGGGGGTGGGTGATCCCTCAGTCCAACCTGCCCCCTCACACATACTGGGAGCCCTCAGGAGATGTCCTACTAACCATTCACCCCAGCCTGCCCAAGGCCTAAAGCCTCTGGCTGAGGCTTTAGGCCTTGGGCACCCAGCCATCGCCCTGAAATGGGGCTGATGGCTGACTCTGTCCCAGCCAAGCACTCCCCACACCCCCTGGCCCAGGCCTTCACCCTGCCCAGCGCACGTTGGGTGCCTCAAACCACCCCCCCCTCCCAGACCTGACCTCCTCGGCCCTGCCCCTGTGCCCTGGGCCTCCTCAGCCCCGCCCTCCATGGCCCCCAGCGCATCAGCTCCCACCCCCCAGCCCCGGCAGCCTTGGCCCCTCCCCTCCCTGGCCTAGCCACCTCGGCCCTGCTCCCCGCAGCCCCTGCTGCCTCAAGCCCTGCCCCCCTGGCCCAGGCTGCGTAGCCCCCTCCCCCCGTGACCTGGGTTGCCTCAGTCCCACCCCCACTCCTGATTGGCTGATGGGCATAGTGAAGGTATGGTCAATTTGCATATTACTCTTTTATTAGATAGGATGAGAAAGAAGGGAATCCTGCCACTTGTGACAACATGAATGGACCTTGAGGAAATTATGCAAAGTTAGATAAGTCAGACACAGAGAGACAAATGCAGTATGCTCTCACTTAGATTTGAAACTTAAAGGAGGTGAACTTGTAGAAGCAGAGAGAGAATGGTGGTTAAGAGAGGTTGGGCCAAGACCAGTTTGGCTCAGTGGATAGAGCGTCGAACAGGGGCATGGACCTTGGCTGCGGGCACATCCCCAGTAGGGGGCGTGCAAGAGGCAGCTGATGGATGTTTCTCTCTCATCGATGTTTCTGACTTTCTATCCCTCTCCCTTCCGCTCTGTAAAAAAAATTTTTTTAAAAAAAAGAGGTTGGGCAAGGGGAAAATGGGGAGATGTTAAAGGTACAAAGTTGCAGCTCAAAGATAAGTCTGGGAGACCTCAGGTACAGTGCAGTGATTGCAAACAACAGTACTATATCATAAACTTCAAAGTTTCTAAGAGACTAGACCTTAATTGTTTGCACCATGAAAAAATTATGTGATGTGATAGAAGTGTTTGCTAATGCCATAGTGATAACCATATTACAGTATACAAATGTATCAAATAACATGTTGTATACTTAAACTTATATAGTGTGACATATTAACTAGAGGCCTAGTGCACAAAATTCTTGCACGGGTAGAGTCCCTAGATCTGGCTGGCAATCAGCAGGGTGATTGGGGGGCCCCCTGCTGGCATCCACCTTGGCTGACCTGGCACTGCACCCCTCACTGGCCCTGGCCCCCATCACTGCTGCTGCTGGTTACCTCCCTCTGCAGGGCAACCAGCTGGGCGATCGGGGTTGGGGGGGATCCCCCCCTGCTGGCACCTGCCTTGGCTGGCCTGGGGCCTGCAGGCTGGGGGCAGCTCCTGCATTTAGCATCTGCCCCCTGGTGGTCAGTGTGCATCATAGTGGCTCGTCATTCTGGCGGTTGTTCCGCCACTCCATCAATTTGTATATTAGGCTTTTATTATATAAGATTATATGTGAATTTTAAAAATAGTCTTTTAAAATAACATAATATAACTAGACTCTCTGAAGGATTAGGAACAGTAGATGGGGAGTCAGGTTCTGTGAAGACAATTCTTTAAAGTTAAGAAAGATGTAAAAAGAATAATGCCTGTTATCCATATCTGTTCTACAACTTCAAAAGCATTTGAAGCCTAAACCGGTTTGGTTCAGTGGATAGAGCATTGGCATGTGGACTTGAAAGGTCCCAGGTTCAATTCTGGTCAAAGGCATGTACCTTGGCTGCAGGCACATTTCCAGTAGGGGGTGTGCAAGAGGCAGCTGATCGATGTTTCTCTCTCATCGATGTTTCTGACTTTCTATCCCTCTCCCTTCCTCTCTGTAAAAAATCAATAAAATATATATTTTAAAAAGCATTTGAAAATTATAGAGGTAAAAGTCACTAATAAAGGGCACTACTTAAACCCAGCCAATGTGGGTCAGTGGTTGAGCATCAATCTTTGAACCAGGGGGTCATGGTGCCATTGCCATTCAGGGCTCATGCCTGGGTTATGTTCAATCTCCCCTGGGGGCATGCAGGAGGCAGCTCACCAATGATTCACTCTCATCATTGATATCTCTCTCTCCCTATCCCTTCCTCTTTGAAATCAATTAAAAATATGTAGTCTTTAAAAGGCAATACTTAAATCAAAAGCACTTGCGTGTATTGTTGTGCACTCCTAATTCCAACAACTGGACTGCTTATTCTAATGCCGACTCCTTAACGCTGATGTATGGAAAGATACTCTATATACGCAAATGAGAAAACAGAGGTGTAGGAAGGTTCAAGTGACCATAGCCTTGGCTTGCTCAGGCTATGGTCACTTGAACTGTAGGATACACAGTTAAATTTGAACTTCAGATAAGCAATGATTTTTTTGTTTTGTTTTAATATAACTATGACCCATGCAATAATGCTCCAAATAGTGCGTTGGGCATGCTTATACAGAAATACATTTATTTATCGGAAATTCAAATCTGCTTTGGCACCTTGCATTTTTATTTTCTAAATCTGGCAACCTACCATGGTTCCAAGTAAGGCAAGAGAAGGAGTGGCGGGCCAGGGTCGCTGTGTGCCCTCAGAGGATGCTGTCTTCAGGCCCAGCCTTTTGAAGCACAAATGTCCACCCCTCCCAGTGGGAGAGCCTCGCCTCCTCCTCCCCGTGCTCTTCCTCCCAATAGGTGAGGTGCCCAGAGACAGGACTCACCTGACTTCTCTCCGGAGACAATTTCCCATCCTCTCAGAGTGACTCGTTTTCTCAGCTCCGGAGTTTCACTCCACTTTGGTTAGTCTTGACCAAAGCAACAAGGGATGCAACACGGGGCAGGATGTGACATCTGACCACTTGTGCTCCCGCCCACCACCAGGGGACGGGCATGTTAGAGAAGGAAGGAACCATTCTGAAGGGGAGGGAGAAGAAAGGCATGCCTTTTTCATTGCGTGTGAGTGCATGTGTGTGAGTGTGTGCGTGTTTGTGTGTGTGTGTGCGTGTATTTGTGTGAGTGTGTGTGTGTTTGTGTGTGAGTGTGTATGTGTGCGTGTTTGTGTGTGTGAGTGTGCGTGTGTGAGTGTGCGTGTGTGAGTGTGCGTGTTTGTGTGTGTATGTGTTTGTGTGTGTGAGTGTGTGCGCACGTGTGTGTGCGTGTGTGAGTGTGTGTGAGTGTGTGTGTGTTTGTGTGTGTGTGAGTGTGCGTGTTTGTGTGTGTGTCTATGTGTGTATGTGTTTGTGTGTGTGTGTGCGTGTGTGTTTGTGTGTGTGTGTGTATGTGAGAGTGTGTGTGTGTGTGTTTGTGTGTGTATGTGTGTGTGAGTGTGTGCGTGTGTGTGTGTGTGAGTGTGTGTGTGAGTGTGTGTGTGTGTTTGTGTGTGTGTGTGTGAGTGTGTGTGTTTGTGTGTGTGAGTGTTTGTGTGTGTGTGTGTGAGTGTGTGTGTGCGTGTGTGTGTGAGTGTGTGTGTGAGTGTGTGTGTTTGTGTGTGTGAGTGTGTGTGTGTGCGTGTTTGTGTGTGTGTGCGTGTGTGTGTGAGTGTGTGTGTGCGTGTGTGTTTGTGTGTGTGTGCGTGTGTGAGAGTGTGTGTGTTTGTGTGTGTTTGTGTTTGTGTATGTGTGAGTGTGTGCGCGTGTGTGTGTTTGTGTGTGTGAGTGTGTGTATGCGTGTGTGTTTGTGTGTGTGTGAGTGTGTGTGTGAGTGTGTGTGTTTGTGTGTGTGTGTGTGAGTGTGTGTGTGCATGTGTGAGTGTGCGTGTGTGAGTGTGTGTTTGTGTGAGTGTGTGTGTGTGTTTGTGTGTGAGTGTGTGTGTTTGTGTGTTTGTGAGAGTGTGTGTGTTTGTGTGTGTGTGAGTGTGTGTGTTTGTGTGTTTGTGAGAGTGTGTGTGTTTGTGTGTGTGAGTGTGTGTGGGTTTATGTGTGTATTTGCGTGTGTGTGTTTGTGTGTGTGTTTGTGTGTGTGTGAGTGTGTGAGTGTGAGTGTGTGTGTGTGTTTGTGTGTGTATGCGTGTGTGAGTGTGCATGTGTGTGCGTGTGTGCGTGTGTTTTTGTGTGTGTGTGAGTGTGTGTGTGTATATGTTTGTGTGTGTGTGTGTGAGTGTGTGTGTGCGTGTGTGTGTGTGTGAGTGTGTGTGTTTGTGTGTGTGAGTGTGTGTGTGTGCGTGTTTGTGTGTGTGTGCGTGTGTGTGTGAGTGTGTGTGTGCGTGTGTGTTTGTGTGTGTGTGCGTGTGTGAGAGTGTGTGTGTTTGTGTGTGTTTGTGTTTGTGTGTGTGTGAGTGTGTGCGCGTGTGTGTGTGTTTGTGTGTGTGTGAGTGTGTGTATGCGTGTGTGTTTGTGTGTGTGTGAGTGTGTGTGTGAGTGTGTGTGTTTGTGTGTGTGTGTGAGTGTGTGTGTGCATGTGTGAGTGTGCGTGTGTGAGTGTGTGTTTGTGTGAGTGTGTGTGTGTGTTTGTGTGTGAGTGTGTGTGTTTGTGTGTTTGTGAGAGTGTGTGTGTTTGTGTGTGTGTGAGTGTGTGTGTTTGTGTGTTTGTGAGAGTGTGTGTGTTTGTGTGTGTGAGTGTGTGTGGGTTTATGTGTGTATTTGCGTGTGTGTGTTTGTGTGTGTGTTTGTGTGTGTGTGAGTGTGTGAGTGTGAGTGTGTGTGTGTGTTTGTGTGTGTATGCGTGTGTGAGTGTGCATGTGTGTGCGTGTGTGCGTGTGTTTTTGTGTGTGTGTGAGTGTGTGTGTATATGTTTGTGTGTGTGTGTGCGTGTGTGAGTGTGCGTGTGTGTGTGTGAGAGTGTGTGTGTGTTTGTGTGTGTGCGCGTGTGTGAGTGTGTGTGTGTTTGTGTGTGTGCGAGTGTGTGTGTGTGCGTTTGTGTGTGTGTGTGAGCGTGCGTGTGTTTGTGTGTGTGTGAGTGTGCGCGTTTGTGTGTTTGTGTGTGTATGTGTTTGTGTGTGTGAGTGTGTGTGCGTGTGTGTTTGTGTGTGTGCGCGTGTGTGTTTGTGTGTGTGCGCGTGTGTGAGTGTGTTTGTGTTTGTGTGTGTGTTTGTGTGTGTGTGAGTGTGTGCGTTTGTGTGTTTGTGTGTGTGTTTGTGTGTGTATGTGTTTGTGTGTGTGAGTGTGTGTGTGCGTGTGTGTTTGTGTGTGTGCGCGTGTGTGAGTGTGTGTGTTTGTGTGTGTGTTTGTGTGTGTGTGAGTGTGCGCGTTTGTGTGTTTGTGTGTGTGTTTGTGTGTGTATGTGTTTGTGTGTGTGAGTGTGTGTGTGTGTTTGTGTGTGTGCGCGCGTGTGAGTGTGTGTGTGTTTGTGTGTGTGTGAGTGTGTGCGCACGTGTGTGTGTTTGTGTGTGTCTGTGCGTGTTTGTGTGTTTGTGTGTGTGCGTGTGTGAGTGTTTGTGTGTTTGTGTGAGTGAGTGTGTGTGTTTGTGTGTGTGTTTGTGTGTGTGTGTGTTTGTGTGTGTGTGCATGTGTGAGTGTGCGTGTGTGAGTGTGTGTTTGTGTGAGTGTGTGTGTGTTTGTGTGTGTGAGTGTGTGTGCGTGTGTGAGTGTTTGTGTGTGTGTTTATGTGTTGTATGTGTTTGTGTGTGTGCGTGTGCGTGCGTGTGCGTGTGTGTGTTTTTTTGTGTGTGTGTGAGTGTGTGTGTTTGTGTTTGTGTGTTTGTGTGTGTTAGTGTGTGTGCGTGTGTGAGTCGTGTTTGTGTGTGTGTGTGTGTGAGTGCGCGTGTTTGTGTGTGTGTGTTTGTGTGTGTGAGTGTGTGCGTGTGCGTGTGTGTGCGTGTGTGAGTGTGTGTGTTTGTGTGTTTGTGAGTGTGTGTGTGTGTGTGCGTGTGTGAGTGTTTGTGTGTGTGAGTGTGTGTGTGTGCGTGTTTGTGTGTGTGTGCGTGTGTGAGTGTGCGTGTTTGTGTGTGTGTGTTTGTGTGTGTGAGTGTGTGCGTGTGCGTGTGTGTGCGTGTGTGTGTGTGTGTGTTTGTGTGTGTGTGTTTGTGTGTGTTTGTGTGTGTTTGTGTGTGTGTGTTTGTGTGTGTGTGTGTGTGTTTGTGTGTGTGTGTGTGCGTGTTTGTGTGTGTGTGTGTGTGTGTGTGTGAGTGTGTGTGTGAACATCAGACTGAAACATGGGAGAATAAGCCCAACCTCCTAGAGTCACTTGGCTTTCAAGGCCATTCCAGTATTGCAGGACTTTCCTATTCTCAAGAAATCTAATGTCAAGACTCCCAATATTTTATTCTCTCCCAAACACTCAAGAAGAAAGCTTTTTATAAGGAAACTAAAAACAAAAAGAGAATCTGTGTTCCTCCAGCCATAAAAAGCCTATCATGTGTAATACCTTTCCTCAGAGGTCTGACACTTTGAGAGACAAGCTTACAAAGGAAGAGATGAGTGTGGCAATGGAAGGGTCTTGATGTGGTTCAAGGTAGGCCACAGAACAATTGTTCTTCCTGTTTTTCCAAAGTTAATCACACGGGGAAGAACAGGGCCTGACAGACTCATCTGCCCATCTAGTTCCCACTTCCTCCCCTGCCCCGCCCAGCAGAGCCTCGGAGCACAAGCTGGCGGTAGAGATAAGGCAGGCGATTAGCTGGCTGCTGACTCTGAGCCATTGCTGGTGGGGGAGTGAAATATCTCACTCA
Organism: Antrozous pallidus; assembly: GCA_027563665.1. NCBI lineage: Eukaryota > Metazoa > Chordata > Mammalia > Chiroptera > Vespertilionidae > Antrozous > Antrozous pallidus. The sequence goes on from CM050516.1 coordinate 106,914,667, forward strand.
TTATGTCTTCCACCCAGTAGCGTGCAGAACAGGTGCCTGGTTTTCTTCAGTTTTCATCCTTGAATTCAGGATGGGGAGTCAGGTTCTGGGAGTCAGGATGGGGGCAGGGCCAGCGAGGGTTGCTGAATTCAGAAATGATATATTCATCTTCTCCAATATTTTTTAATCCTCACCAGAGCACATGTTTTTTATTGATTTTAGAGAGAAAAGAAGGGAGAGAAAGAGAAACATCGATGGGAGAGAGAAACCTCAATCAGTTGCCTCCTGTATTATCCCAGCCAGGGAACAAACCCACAACATTTTGGTGTATGGGACAATGCTCAAACCAACTGAACCACACAGCCAGAGCAGTGCCAGTTTTTAAAATACCTTTATCAAATAAGGATTCAAAGGTTGATGAAATTTAAGTTACTGCTACCCATCGTCAGAGCGCAGAAGCCTCAAGTACTTAAATTTTATGTTTTAATCATAAGCCTGAGAAAAATATAATTTGAAGCAGGAGTTTCACACACTATTTCTGGTTTTTGTTCACCTGATTCACTTTTCAGAACCTTTGTCCCCAAACCCTGCTGCCTAAACTCTCACATCCACACTGATCATTTGCGGGTCCTGTTAAATAACTAGGTCAACACTCTGCCTTTCCAGCCAGCTCGAGTTGATGCCTCTCCTGCTGGCCCTTCTAAGAGCAAGGAGCTAGACCTGGGATTCCTAAGCATGGCCCCAGGCCGACAGCAGAAGGCACTTGACAACTGGTTAGAAATGTGCATTCTCACACCTCCTGAATCAGAAACTCTGTGGGTTTGTTCTCCCTGTTGTCTGATAACATTTGAGAACCACGGCAATAAACCATTTATTAATCACAAATAAACTCATCCCTCCACAAAGGCTCAAGTAAGCAGGTCCCTATTGGGTCCCAGTCACTAAGTACTAGAGACATGGTAACACCAAAGATGTCCAGTTCCTTCAGCCTCGTTCCCTGCCCCTCTGCCCACCCTGGCATGAACCAGGCTACAAAAGAAGCCTTCACTTTCACTAGTGAAGGCTGGGCAGTCAGCTTCCTGACCACACCCACTTCATCTGTGGACTGGATCCGATAAATGCAAAAGGGAGATTTTGGTGAACTAGAATGCTTTGCAATGACAGTGTTGCGGCTGCAGACTGAACACAGCAGGGTTGCACCCTTGACCGCTTCAGCTGGGGTCTGGGAGCTGTGTGGAAGAGGCGCTAGCCCCCCGGAGGCGGCTCATTCCCTCCTCTGCAGGGGTGCTCGCTGTTGATGCTCTCTGCTCGCTTGCTCGTACATCTGTTCTTTCTGTTTGGTCTCCTGCCTACCAACAGGTTTAGGTTTTACTTACCTAGAGTTTTCCTGAAAAGGACATACAACGCTTTCTATTTACTCTGACAGAGTATCGTCAACTCACCTTGTGCTTTCCAAGTCAAACATTTAACCATATGTGGTTTTCTTATTGTTAAATTATTATGTGTTTGGTACTGAAAACCTAAAAGAGTGCAAACAAGATGACATAAAAACATTGAACTAACCCAGAATCCTACTACCCAGAAAACAATTGTATGTGTATTTTGACATATATTTATAATCTACTCTGGAAACACATACATGCACCCATTGGCTTAAGGAATTCAAAAAGAAGAGTACTCTGTGAACATGTCTTTCTACACCATTAAATGAGTTTCCAAAGATCATTTTCCTTTTTTTCAACTTTTTTGAAGTATAATTCCTATACAAAACTTGAATGTAATTAATGTACACCATTTGGTAAGTTTGAGCATATGTGTACATTCTTGATACTGATATATTGTAAATCAGTGAGCTAAAGAGAAGATGCCTTAATCAATAAGCCAAATTAATTTGGAGCCTTTATTACGATAGAGGTCTCAGAGGAGTTGTCTCTCAAAGTCTGAGCAAAATAATATGGAGAAAAATTTCCCTTTATAACTTCCTAGCTTCTTTGTCTCCCAAATATGGAATGGGGCTTCTGGACCTTTCACAGGTTTTGCAAAAACAAAACAAAGCAAAACAAAAAACAACTATGTGCTGGGATGGGGCCGTGAGACTATCTCAAGGCCTGGCCTGGCCCCAGTATTGATAACCTCATCTGTGGTGTATGGTTATGGCCTTTCCAAAATGGGAGCAGTGCTTAAGTAAACAGGCCTTGCAGGACCAGATAAGTGAGCTCATTTCCCCTATTATGCAAGCAAGCGTGTTTACAGAAGCCAAGAATAGCAAAGTTAATTCACAGAACAAAGGACCATTTTAATAGAAAATTTCAAACAGTAGTTCTTACAACATAGAGGTTACTGGAACAAGATGGACTAAACCATCACCACAGTTAAGGTAATAATCATTTCCATCACCTTCAACCGTTTTTTTTGTGTCTTTTTTGGCACGCGCATGTGTGTGTGTGTGTGTGTGTAGAACACTTAAATGAGGTTTACCCTCTAACAAATTTTTTTTCCCCTCTAACAAATTTTTAAGTGAACAATATGGCAAATCAAATGGGATTATTTTCCAAAACTTTTAAGGCATTCCTGTGATTTAATAACAAAACAAATAACCCAATTTAAAAATAGGCAAAATACTTGAAGAGACGTTTCTCCAAAGAATACTTACAAATGGCCAACAGATTCACGGGACGGTGCTCACCATCACTAATCATCAGGGGACTGCAAACTAAAACCACATGACACATCACTTCTATTAAACTAAAAATCTTGCTGAAACTGGTTTGGCTCAGTGGATAGAATGTTGGCCTGTGAACTGAAAGGTCCCAGGTTCGATTCCGGTCAAGGGCATGTATCTTGGTTTTGGGCACATCCTCAGTACGGGGTGTGCAGGAGGCAGCTGATTGATGTTTCTCTATCATCAATGTTTCTAACTCTCTATCCCTCTCCCTCTCTCTCTGAAAAAAAAAATCAATGAAATATATTTTTTAAAAAGAAATGTCTACATCCTGTGGATGAGCTGGGAGTGCTGAAAACCTTCATGTGAACAAGGAGTGCTCCTGGGCGCAGATTATGCCTGGCTAAAATAATCCATTACTAATGGATGTAAAGTATTTCACTGTATCATTAATAATTACTAAAAGCCTGGTGCACAGATTCATGCACTGGTGGGGTTTCGGCCTGGCCTGTACCCTCTCACAATCTAGAACCTCTCAGGGGATGTCAGACTGCTGGTTTCAGCCTGATTCCTGCAGGCTGGCAGAGGGAACCCACTGGTGCATGAATCCATGCACCGGGCCTTTAGTATGTATATATGATCTTTGGTTAATCTTTTCCCATCTCCCTCCCCACCCCCATCCCTGCCCCTTTCCTTCTGAGATTCATCAGTTTGTTCCATGTTTCCATGTCTGTGCATTGAGTGTCTGCCCCCTGATGGTCAGTGCATGTCATAGCTACCAGTTGAATAGTTGAACAGTTGAATGGTTGGACACTTAGCATATTAGGCTTTTATATAGAGAGATTTTCAACATCTTTTTTGGTTACTTCCGGTTTTTCTATTAAAACAAATCTGCAATTAACATTCTTATAAATAAGTCTTGACATGGTATTGCCAATAATGTTTAAGATTTCTAATACTAGCTACAAATATTCCACCATGAAAAGTACAGACATTTGAAACATGTCAGCATGCCCAAAGTATGGGAAATTTTATCTCAGTTGCTTTCATGGGGCTTGGAGCTAGACTGAACATGTAAGATGTAACACAGTTTCTGTTCATAGCTAGTTCCTACTCATTTGCAGATAATTTTGGAACCAAAACCAGTTCTTTATGCAAGTACTGGGTAGGGAAGCAGATTCTCAAGTCTGACTCAAATATTTTATTGGAAAAAAACTGTTGAATAAGATATTAAGCATTGAAACGTTAACATTCCAACAGATGAGGTATTTGGTTTCAAATATTTCCAATGTCATTTATTTTTTTAAAAATATATTTTTATTGATTTCAGAGAGGAAGGGAGAGGGAGAGAGAGAGAGATGGAAACACCAATGATGAGAGAGAATCATTGATTGGCTGCCTCCTGCACACTCCCTACTGGGGATTGAGCCTGCAACCCAGGCATGTGCCCTCGACCGGAATCGAACTTGGGACCTTTCAGTCCACAGGCTGATACTCTATCCACTGAGCCAAACTGGGTAGGGCTCCAATATTATTTCTTGAGTAAATTTAAATTTGACATATGTATGGTGTGGAAAAAAATTATTTCAAAATTGGGCGAGGATAAAGCAATGATTGTGTAGGAACACAAAATATACCACAAAACGTGCCTATGTGGCATAACAGAGACATTTGAAGACAGGAGAATGCACTTGGAGGCTTTCTCTGAACCCCATTATCTGCTTAAAAACAGATCTTAAAAAAACAACAACCTCGATTGTCCTAAATCCTACCCTCACCCCCCGCCCCAGTTTCATCCGCACCGAAGATTGAATCTTCATGGGTGAGAAGTTTGCACCACAACTAAACAGACGTCCCCAGCTCCCATCTCTCCACCTGCCCTCCTACAGGGCCCCTTCTCTTTCCTAGGAAGCATGTGACTCTAAGTGGCTCTGTCCCCTTCTTTTCTCCTATCAAGACAGTATATAAACTCTCTTATCTCACTGCTCCTTTGGACCTTCATTTCTTTCTGTGATGCCCTGTGCATGTAAAATTAACAATTAATAAATCCATGTGCCTTTTCCCTTATTAATTTAGCTCTTGTCAGTTTAATTCACAGGCCTGCAGTCACTAAAATACTTAAGAAGGTAGGGTGTTGTTTTTTTTTTCTCCCACAATTGTTTGGATGGTAATGTCAATGTAAAAACATTTAAACCTTTGAGGAATTTTTGTGAGTTTATTTGAGCCAAACTGTCAACAATTGCCAGGAAGCAGAACCTCAGTGGATTGGGATAATGCTCCAGAGAATGAGGGGTTCTTGTCTATTTTTTTACATCGCAATCAAAGGAGGGGACGTAGATGAGTCACACGAAATCCACTGGTGATAGATTAGAGAGGCGGGGGAAAAGCAAAGTGGGAAAACCTTTGTGATTGGATAAAAAGTAAAGTGATAGACACATACTTAAGTGGGTGCAGGATAAACAGTCAACGATTAACATGATAACAATAACAATGAAGGAATTTGTGGTATCTGTCCTGGTGCCTAGGCACATTGGGTTGTACCTCAAGAGGTTCAGAAAAAGAGAAATTACAAGTTACCCAGACATTTTAAGGGTATGTTATCATAGATACAAAAAGATAGGCATAGTTAAGGTAAAGGTTGACCTTGTCAGGGAAGATACCAGCTTAAGATGTAACTACCCACCATAACTGTGTTTGGTCAAAGTTTAATTTCAGAGCATCCTTGGTGGTTACTTTAGGTCTCTCAGTTTGCAAGACTTCCCTGCAGGCCTCCCCTGAGCTTGTTGGGTTAGCATGTGGCTGCTTTTATCCACAGTGATGATGAGATGATGATATTGATACCGAGGGATTTTATGATTAGCCTAACAGATTCTCGTCTGTATCTGAGCCACTGTGCTCCAGGGGGAGCACACCCTGCCCAGGACGCAGATAAAGAATCATGGGTCAGCAGATGAAGGAATCCAGAAAACTCGAAGGACTGCAGCTTTTATCTAATTAACCTTTTCCCTGAATTCCAAACCCCTTACCTACTAATTTTATGAGTTCCAAACCCCTTACCTACACTTTTCTTCTCCTTGTAAAAAGGACTGACGTTGAGCCCTAACCAGTTTGGCTCAGTGGATAGAGCATCAGCCTGCAGACCAAAGGGTCTTGGACTGCCCCCTGGCCCAGGCCCTGGTGGGGGCACGTGCAGGAGGGACCATCCATGGGCTTCGCTCACATTAACATCTCTGTCTTTCCTACTCTCTTCTACTCTCTCTCAAAATCAGCGGGAAAATATCCTCCGGTGAAGATTAAAAAAAAAAAGTTGATTGAGGAGAGATGTAGGACGGTCTTTAGGGTGCCACTGTCTTCTCAGATCACCAGCCATCTCAGCAAAGCACCCACAAAGATTCAGTCTTTGTCTCTACTTATTGGTTCTGGTAGGGACAGGCAGCAAGAATGCTGATGTTTTGAATTCACAATATCTACATATATCAAAGCATCACTGCACACCTTAAATATATACAGTGTTTACTTGTCATTCATTCCTCAATAAAGCTGGAGGCGGGGGAAGAATAAAAAACGTTAAGTCAGTGTTTCTCACGTTGCCCTCTAAAATTCATGTTGCATTTCCAATGCCCAGAACCTTATCATGTGACTGTATTGGAAATAGGGCTTCTAAAGAGGTGATTGAATTCAAATAAGGCCTGTAGGGTGGGCCCTAACCCAATCTGACTGGTGTCCTCATAAAGAGAAGATGTGAATACAAAAGAGACACCAGGGACATAGAGGAGATGGAATGTGAGGACACAGAGAGAAGGCAGCAAGTGGCCTGCAAGCCAAGGAGAATCATCTCGAGAGAAACCTTTTGGTGCATGGAACCACCCTCCAACCAACTGAACCCACTGAGCCACCTGGCCAGGGCTAAACACTCTTTTAAAGGTCATAAAAGAAACACGCCAAGGGCTCTAGAATTAACCTACCACATTCAGGCAACTCCATTATAATTCCAATTGGATTGATTACAGAACTTGATAGACTTACTCTGAAATATTCTGATTCGAGTAATAGCAAATCAGTATATTCAAACAAAGCTTCCTGCTGGGAAAAATTTAAATGCAGTTTTCAATGTCTCTTAATCATTGTAAAAGCAATGAAGACATTCTGGTTCCAAGTAAGATGGAATCAGCACAGTCCACTCCTTCTCTTTTACTGAACACAATTGAAACCCTGGGCCTGGCTGAAACCAGTTTGGCTCAGTGGATACAGCCTGCGGACTGAGAGGTCCTGGGTTCAATTCCGGTCAAGGGCATGTACCTTGGTTGCGGGGCACATCCCCAGTAGGGGGTGTGCAGGAGGCAGCTGATCGATGTTTCTCTCTCATCGATGTTTCTGACTTTCTATCCCTCTCCCTTCCTCTTTGTAAAAAAATCAATAAAATATATATATATTTTAAAAGAAACCCTGGGCCTGGACCCTCAGTTTGGCTTTCTGGGGGCTCTGAAAAATAAGTAATATCAAACAGATTGAGATGAAACCAGATCTCACAGTACACATGATCAGGCAGTGGCTTCTGGGGAAGTTGCCGCCCTTACCTCCTGGTCTGAATTCAAAGGCAACACAGATCCTGGAACTGCACACCAAGTGCCAACAAAAATTGCTCCAGGACAAGCCCTCCTTTTCTTGTCTGAGAAACAGAAAGAGAACCTCTAAAGGGCAGAGAGAGTGCAAATGCCCCTGCGCTGGCTGGCTGGTCTTTCTCCCCTGGCTGGAAGCTGCAGCCCTCAGCTTTTCTATTTCTTTCTCTTCTCCCTCCGCCTCGCCACAGAAGATGTGCAGAGAAGGGAAGCTGCAGCACTGGCTTTCTCGGAGCTCCTGGGAGTAGGGAGTGTGGAGAAGATTGTGAAGAGGGGCCACTTGGAAAGGCATACCCTGTGTATATGAACTCCTGGGCTCGTGCTCACCCTGCACATGCATGGGCCTGACCCCAAGCAGGACACCGAAGGCTTTGAGAACCGAATGACATGTTATCCAAGAACTCAGATCAGCTGTGAAAACTGAACCACTGCTGGAACCAGGACCCACAGAGGGCAGGTTGGAACTTGTCACTTAAACCCAATTTAACTGGCTGCTAAGAAAAAATTTTCCACAAGATTTAAACAACGCCCAGAGCCTCATGATCCAAAATTGTTTGACATGCAAAGAACCAGGAAATTGTGATCTATTTGCAAAAGAAAAGACAGTTAACACACCAGCTTCAGGATGAGCCAGATGTTGGAATTATATTTTAAAGCAGTTACTATAACCATGCTCCAAGAAGTAAGGTCAAGCATTCTAGAAACAAACAGAAGATAGAATATCTGAGCAAATAAAAAGAAGCTTTTAAAAAGTAAACCAAGTGAAAATATTATAACTGAAAAGTATGGTCACTGAAATGAAATGTATTGGATGAGCTCACAAACAGACTATAGATGAGCAGAAAGTCAGTGAACTTAATCGCTAGACCAATCGATGTTATCCAATCTGAAGAGCAGGGACTTTAAAAGTTGATTTAAAAAAATGAACAGCCTCAGGGACCTGTCAAATAATATCTAAAGGTCTAACATCCATGTCTCGGGAAATGCAGAAGAGGAGAAAGGATGTACCACTAAAAGAGTATTTAAATAAATAATGGGTGAAAACTTCCCAAATTTAGTGTAAGACATAAATCTACTGATCCTCAGTGAACCCCAAGCTGAATAAACCCAAAGAAATCTATGCCCAGAAATGTGGTCACCAAGTTGCTGAAAATGAAAGACAGTGAAGAAGTTTTAAAGCAGCCACAAAAAAAGACTCATTGCATAAAGGGAAACACTGATCCAAATGACGGAATTTCTCCCAGCAGGATTGTTTACAAAAACTGGAAACAGCCAAGTGTCCATCAGCAGGGTAAATGGACAAATTTCGGTGTAGCCTAACAACAGAAACTACTCAGCAATAATAAGGAACTACAGCCCTGCCTGGTGTGCACAATGGTTATAGCATCGGCCCATGCACCAAACGGTCTCGGGTTCAATTCTCGATCAAGGGCACCTGGTCTCTCTCTTTCTTTCTTTCTTTCTTTCTTTCTTTCTTTCTTTCTTTCTTTCTTTCTTTCTTTTTAAAAAAAAAATATATATATATATATTTTTTTTTACAGAGCAGAAAGGAGAGGGATAGAAAGTCAGAAACATCGATGAGAGAGAAACATCGATCAGCTGCCTCTTGCACGCCCCCTACTGGGGATGTGCCCGCAGCCAAGGTACATGCCTTTGACCGAATCGAACCCGGGACCCTTCAGTCCACAGGCTGACGCTCTATGCACTGAGCCAAACTGGTCTCGGCGGTTTCTTTCTTTAAAAAAAAAAAAATTATTGACTTTTTACAGAGAGGAAGGGAGAGGGAGAGAGCTAGAAACATCGCTGAGAAAGAAACATCAACCAGCTGCCTCCTGCACACCTCCCACTGGGGATGTGCCCTCAAACAAGGTACATGCCCTTGACCGCAATCGAACCTGGGACCCTTCAGTCCGCAGGCCGACGCTCTATCCACTGAGCCACACCGACTAGGGCTAGGGCACCTCATTTCTGCATGTGGAGGCAACCAATCAATGTGTCTCTCTCACATCAACGTTCTCTCTCTCTCTCTCTCTCTCTCTCTCTCTCTCTCTCTCTCTCTCTCTCTGCCTTCCTCTCTATCTAAACATCAATAAAAACATATTTTTAAAAAAGAATAAATTCATATGTGCCTCCCACAGACTTACAATGCAGACATTATTCTTGTGTAGAAGAGCAAACTGAGGGCCAGGTGGGCGCCGCAGTCCGTCCACGGCGGCCCAGAGGCTGTGGGAGACCAAGGAGGAAGCCCGGGCCCTGCACTTCTTCAGGGAAAGAGGCCCGACAGAAAGACCCCGGTGGCTCCTCTCCTGCCCCTGGCCCAGGTCCCTCACAGGTAACGGGGTGAGCATTCACCACAGCATCCCTTCACTAACCGTAGCCCTAAGCCTATGTGTCAGGAGGCGCTCGGCCAGGCTCCTCTCAGCTCTGGGTCCACACATCTCACGCCTTCCTGGACCACTCTATCTGGATGTCCCCGCACTTTCTGAACATGTCACTTCCCTGCTTACAAGCATCCTTGTCCCTGTTCTTACAGGACAAAGTCCAGACGCCTCCGAGTCCCAGTCGGCATCTGACCTGACTCAGACCACTTTGCAGACTCCTTTCCCCAGGGAGCCACTCAAAGCCCACAGCTTATTCTGCACAAGGTGCAGATCCCAGCCATTCCCAGCACTTTGCTCTGGATGCTCTCCCTGCCCCAGCTCCCTGCACAGGTGAACAGCGCTCATCCTGCCAGGCCCAAGCATGTGAACTTCTCTACAAACACTTTCCGGCACCTCCCACCACCACACTGGAGGATGAGCATGGCTCCTTTGTGCACCATGAGGTGTTGTGCTCTGCCTTCCCTTCCAGCCTGGCCCCTCATGACCTCCTCCCCGTGTCTGCCTCACCAAGGTGGGAACCAACAGCCTCGAGCACCTCCAACCTTATTCTTCTCCTAGGCACATGGTGGGGTTGCACTGCCCCCCCCTCCCCTTAAAGCTGGGCATAACTGAGTTTACTCTGGCCAGTGAAATGTGAGCACAAGAAATGGTCACTTGTATGAGGAAGCCCTTAGGAGCAGGTCACTTTTCTCTCTGTTCCTTCCCCTGCTGAGATGATGAAGGAAGCGCCAGAGGCTAGGTCTCAGCCAGCAGGGTCTCTAAGTAGAAAGAAGGGGGAGCAAATCTGCCAGCCATCCACACAGTGGCGGTGTGGTATGAGCATGGCATACACTTGTGTGGTTTGTTTGTTTTTCCCATTCCCTGTTTTGTTTTTTATTTACAAATAATTTTAGGCAAAGGCTTATAGATCAATATTCATTTACAAAATAAGTTTAGCCCTGCCCGGTGTGGCTCAGTGGATAGAGCATCAGACTGTGGACTGAGGGGTCCCAGGTTCGATTCCAGTCAAAGGCATGTACCTTGATTTCGGGCACATCCCCAGTAGGAGGTGTGCATGAGGCAGCTGATTGATGTCTCTAACTCTCTATCCCTCTCCCTTCCTCTCTGTAAAAAATCAATACAATATATTTTTTAAAAGTTCAGTTTTTGTGTTGCTGTTTTTTATCCTAGTCACTTCCACAGTTTTAAAAACAATTTTACTTTTCACATTTGAATATCTTTCAAAGGATTCCTTATCCTCCTGCACTCGCCTTTTCAGAAAGTACTTTTGAGGCCGACCTGTTCCAGATCCTTTCTCTTTTCTTTTCAGAGCTGGATAGTCTTATATCCTGTGCTTGTTTTTATTATTATTATCATTATTATTATTATTATTATTAAACTTTATTGTTGAAAGCTTTACAGGGATGCCCCTTTCTCCCCCCGCCATAACCCTCTTCACCCCAGGTCCCTACCCCCATCTCCACTAGCCTTCACCACACTGTTGTCTGTGTCCATGGGTTATGCATATCTATAAAACTAAAAGTGAAATATGCTGATTACTAGTAGACCAGACTTCCTTCCGGGACAAAGCCTGCTGTAGCCGCCACAGCTGTGAGGGAGGGATAGAGCCAGCCGCAGCTGTGAAGGTCCAGTGTTGCATGAATTTCATGCATTTGGCCTCTGGTATGCATATAAAATCTTTGGTTAACCTCTCCCCATCCATCCCTACCCACCATCTTCCTTCCCTTTGAAATTTGTCAGAGCAAGACAAGTATCATCTTGCTCATATGTGAAATCTAATAAACAAAATAAACTGATGAACAAAATAGATCCAGAGATATAGACTTGTGTTGTTTTTGGTTTGTTTGTTTATAACATATTTTTATTGATTTCAGAGAGGAAGGGAGCAAGAGAGAAAATAGAAATATCAATGAGAAAATATCATTGATTAGCTGCCTCCTGCACGCCCCACACCCCGAAATCTGGGCATGTGCCCTGACCAGGAATCGAACCTTGACCTCCTGAATCATAGGCTGATGCTCCACTCCTGAGCCACACCGGCCAGCAGACTTGTGTTAAAGTCACTAACACATGGGTGTCGTTTGCTCTGAGCACCGGAGATCGGGCAGTGAGCGAGAGGCAGGCCTCCCTCTGTGCTGCGCTCCAGTGAATGGAGGTAGGCAAATCCAGCTCCAACAGGAAGAGACGAGTTCCATGACACTTCGCCCAATGACGGCGAGGGGCTGGAGATGGGACGGCTGTGCATTTTAGAGTGTTTACGGATCATCTCTGTGCAAAGTTGAATTGAGCTTGAATAAGAAGGATGACAACACAAAGTCAGTCAGGCTAAAACTGGGGTGAATGGGGGGGAGTCACTCCAAGCAGAAGGGGAAACATATACAGAGAATAAGTTTGCTGTCTTTGAGGAACAGAGAGAAACCATGTGGGGCCTAACAAACGCAAATATAAATGTTATGAAATAGGTTCAAGAAATACTGGCAGGGTCGGTCCCATAGGACCTCATGGTGTGTGGTGGCATGGCTAGGTGGATGGGAGGATGTACGAATGAATTGAAGGATGGATGGGAGGAAAGAGGAAGGAAGGATGGGAGGATGGAAGACTGAATGGATGTAAACTGTCAAATCCTGGGTGGTTAGAAACCCAAATCCAAATCCATTTTGGACCACTAGATGGAGCCAAACAATGCAGTATTGTTACATAGTTGGGTCTTCCTTTTGGCATAAATTGAAAAGCATACATGATATTCCTCGCTGGGAAACAGACAAGCCATCCACTCTGTAGGGGTGAGCAGAGCTTCCCGGCTAGTACAGTGTTGGGCCAGAGGCAGGCAGAGATACTGATGCCCTTGGTTACAGAGTGATCGAGTCAATCCGGTGAAGCCAGACGCCCCACGCATCACGTCCGCGGCCTCGGTCTGTTTGTGATGCTGTCTCACACTTCCCACATGGTCACGTTCCAGGTTGGCCATGACGTGAAGAAGATGAGGAGGCACAGTTCCGGAGAATGCGGATCTTTGGTTCTGGTAAAGAAGTGAAAAGACCAAAAAGTTTGACCTAGAGGAGCCTCCTACCCTAGAAAGTAAATATCCGTACTGGACTCTCCATTTTAAAAATAATTGCTTACGGAACTAAATTACATCATTCAGTCCTTCAAAACACACTTCATGAGCACCCACTCTGTTTCTGTCTAACGTACAGAAGTGGGTATTACCGTATTTTCCGGTGTATAAGACGACTGGGCGTATAAGATGACCGCCAACTTTTCCAGTTAAAATACAGAGTTTGGGATATACTCGCCGTATAAGACTACCCCTCTTCCAATGCACACCAAATAAAAATTTTTTAAAAATCGGATTTGATTTTAATATGGTAATTTTGAGAAGATTTTCCTGGGTTAAAAAGTCGTCTTATACGCCAGAAAATGTGGTGCTATGAGGAGGCCCCTCCTTACGGAGCTCCACTATAGAGAGGAGACAGACAGGCAGACCAAGGACTGTTAAACAGCAGGATGCTCGCAATGGCCAACCAGCACAGAGTGAAGTTCAGCTTCACTGGGTACCTCATTTAGGAATACTTACAAGTAAGCAGTTTACTGTGGCTTCAATAGACTGGTCTTATTATGCTGGTCACATTATGGTAGCAAAGTGGCTGCCTTCGCTCCCGAGTCATGTCTCCCTTCAAGGCAGGAAGAGACAAGGATAGGAATCGTCAGCTGTACTGTTCTGTTTATTAGGAAAACCAAGACTTCCCAGAAACCCCAACACACTCTAGTTGCAGCTCCTTAGTCAGAACTAGGCCACATGACAGCCTGGATGCCAGGGAGGTTGTCAGCATGAGGATCTCACCTGGGGCTGACCCCATTAACAAAATCAAGACCCACGGAGGAAAACAGGACAGGAACTGGCAGAGCACACAATTGTCTGTGTGTCTCATCCTATATAATAAAAGAGTAATATGCTAATGTGACCATATCTTCACTATGCTGCCAGCCAATCAGGAGCAGGGGGGTGTGGCCAGTGGGACAGGAGGCAAGGCTGGTGAGGCTGGCGGGGATGTGGCCACGGCGCAGCATGTGCTCCCAGGACGGGCCCCAAGAAGGGGCGGGACAGCTGCGGGAGGCCTGCCTGGGGCTGCGGGGCACTCTGTCTGCGGGATGTGCTGTCGGAGAGGTGCCCGCCTGCCGGGTTGGTGTGGGACCCCCCAGTTCTGGATGCATCTCTCTGCCTTGCCCCACACCTGGGACCCAGGCTTCCCTCCCTCTGGCCAGCTATAGGCACCCAGCACCTGGGCCAGCTTCACTCAGGCCAGCTGCAGGCACCCAGGACCACAGGGCATGGTGGGGGGAAAAGTCGGATTTGTCAAGTTGTTTTCGGAAGCTATTGGACATCCGATTGTGCCTTTTCATTATATTATCCATCAGGAGGTTTTACGTGCCAAGGCAGGATTCACCGACTTAAATGACTTGTCAGTTGTTACAAAAATAGTTAATTTAATAGCTGCTCACCCCTTCACAAGCGAGAATTTTCTGCACTTTTACTGGAGGTTGATTCCACCTACAGTGGACTGCTGATATACAATAAAGTAAGACCGCTAAGCCAAGGCAAAGTTCTTGAGCGCTTTGTGGAGTGCTTTGAAGAAATTAAGGTAATTCTTGAGGATAAGGATCTGGGAAACTTTTCTCAGCTCAATGATAATAAGTGGGTCAACACTAATATATATTTTTTATATTTTATTGATTTTTTACAGAGCAGAAGGGAGAGGGATAGAAAGTCAGAAACATCAATGAGAGAGAGACATAGATCAGCTGCCTCTTGCACGCCCCCTACTGGGGATGTGCCCGCAGCCAAGGTACATGCCCTTGCCGGAATCGAACCCGGGACCCCGCAGTCCGCAGTCCGACGCTCTATCCACTGAGCCAAACCGGTCTCGGCCAACACTAATATTTTTTATAGATATCTCTGTTCATATTAATAAACTGACCTTAAAGTTACAAGGTTTTGGCAAAAGTATTGAGATTATGTTTGGATATATAAAAGCTTTTGAAAGTCAACTTAAAATTTTCAAGCGAGATGTAGAAATAAAACTTACAAGTATTTTCCTCGAGTAACAAAGTATTTTGAGAAGGCCAGTGCAGCTGTACAAAATGAAATGGAACCCTTGCATATAAAGTACCAGCATGTTTTAGACTCATTACTTGACCAGTTCAGCGACAGATTTAATCAATTTAGAAGCCTAGAACAGACCATAAAAATAATTAAGTATCCTGATGTAGTAGTCTACAGTAGTTTGGAATTAAATGGTTTCCAATGGATGCAAATCGGTGATTTGGAGATGCAACTTGCAGAATTTCAAGACAGCATCTGGGCTCAGATGTTTGTTGACTTGAGGTCAAAGCTTGAGAATCTGGAAAGGTGCCACTTGGAGAATCAAGAGGAGTGCCACTTCGAACAGGAAATTTGGAGTGCCTGGAACCGATTACCAGACACTTTAGCACCCTGAAAAATCTAGCAATGGCTTTACTCACAATTTTTCCCTTTACTTACTTTTGAGACCTTATTCTCAGCGCTAAATAATATCAAAACCAACAAAAGAAACAGATTAGTAGCGCTTGCTTGGGCTTGAAGTGTACAAAACACCAACCTTCAATTGAAGGTTTAGCCAATGAAATTCAGCAACAAAAAAAGTCACTAATAGGCAGGTTAAAGAACCCCCCCTCACTTATCTTAAGTTAAATAATATCAAGACCAACAAAAGAAACTAACAGACGAACAAAGAAGTCACTAAGCAGGTAAGTTAATTAGTTTTTGGTTTATTAAATACAGTATTATAATTATACATTTTTGTTATTTAAACTATAAATACCACAAAATTATGGTTTTTTTCTCAAAGTGACACACCACCCAAGTTATGCTCAGTTTTTTGGCGAATTTTAACACACCAAGCTCAAAAGGTTGTCCATCACTGGTATAGGGGGATAAATGCTGAGGAAAAAAAAAGTTAAAATTTGTAAAACAGTTTTAAAAGTCCAGATTTTTATGTAAAATCTTTTAATTTCTAAATATTTGCAACAATGTAAAATATTTGAATTTAAGGTCCCCCTGGTAGCTCAGCTGGTTTAGAGCCTTACCCAGCACACCAGTGTTGTGGGATCCACCCCGCCAGGGCACATGCAACATCAACCAATGTCTGCCAATGTAGGTAAATCAATGTTCCTCTCTCTCTCCCTCTCTCTCTCTCAAGTCAATCAATCAATCAATCAATCAATCAATATTTTTAAATTTAAGCACTTTAGAAGTCAACCCAAACATGAGGCCACATGCACTTTGCAAAAAAAAAAAAAAAAAAAAAAAAGTCAAATGCTAGTGAAATTTGGGTTTGTATTTTGTCAAATTTTCGCTTCCAAGTGAGAAAATAGTCCGTAACTTCTTACAAGTGCAGAGTGCCTCGAGCGAGCGTCAAGGTTGGGTGACAATAGCGAACGTCTGCGCTGTGCTCCCTCCTGCAAACCTTACTTAATGAGGAGGTGGGTTGTTACTGTCCCCGCTTAACTGATTAATAGCAGAATCCGAACATTTTGCTTTCCTTCCCACCGGGTGCTCTTTCCTGCCAACCTGTTGTATTTAATTCTTTAAGAAATCCCGTTTCCTGCCTCTCCTCTTCCAGTTTCCTTTCCCGCTCTTTTTAGGGCTTGTCCTCCAGACTGCTGCAGAAAAATGAACTAGAAAAAGTAAAATATGAACTGAAAGTAAAAAAGAGGAACTCGTGTCACAAAGACGACGAAGTCGGGGGGCTGTGCTCCAGGCCGGGCTGGGCGGGCCCTGTAAGAGGAGAAAGCCCAGTACCCGCCCTCAAACAGCGCCCGCGGGCCAAGGTGGCGCTGCTTAGGTTATGACTGGTGCCCCCCACCCCCAAACCTGCCGAGAGCGGGAGCGAACAGAGGAGAGAGACGCGGCCGAGGAGAGCGGGACAACGGCGCGAACGCGAACGCCCGCTCGCCGGCCCGCGGGAGGCGCCACCGCGCGGCCACGTGATGCGGTCACGTGACGCGGCCAAGATGGCCGCCAGCAGGGGCGACGGCCGCCCTGCGGAGTGGGGGCCGGAGCCGGAGCCCGGAGAAGAGTTCGAGGTAGTGGACAGGAGCCAGCTGCCAGGCACGGGGGACCTGCCGAGCGCGGCGAGGCGGCGGACGGCGGCGGAGGGCTGGTCTGCGCCCATCCTGACCCTGGCGCGCCGGGCCACGGGCAACCTGTCGGCCAGCTTCGGGAGCGCGCTGCGCGCGGCCGAGGGGCCGGACGGCGCGGAGGGCGCGGCGCGCGCAGGTAAGCCGCCGGGTGGCGCCGCTGCGTCCCGGCGGAGTGGGGGGCCGTCGCGGGCTGGGAGCCGGCGGGCCAGGCCTCGCCAGGGTAGTGCCCGGGCCGACTTGCCCAGTTTTCTCTGCGCCGTGGCCGCGCCCAGATGAGCACGTGAGCTTGGGGGGCGGGTGTTGATCCCACGTGCGTCCCCACAACAACGTCCTTCCTCTCCGCTGTGAGCTTTAGGAAAATGTTTGCGCTCCGGTTATCTGTATGAACTTTAAAAGTCTTTTATTAGTGACTCGGGGCTGTTCGCTGCCTGCCGCGCGCACTGCAGGTGTGGCCGTCCCTGGACTCCGCCGGGCGGGGCTGGGGGTTCGGGTGCCGGAGCCGGAGCGCCGGTGCCCGCGCGCTGTGTGATGCAGCCAGCACCACGCTCCCCAGGGCACATGCAAGAAAGTTGGGACATTTCTTTTTTTCACCCCATGATCTCATAGTCAGTCCGTACAGCCCTAGTCGTCTAGAAAGCCTTTGAGCACCTTTGTGAGAAGAATGGGAACATCACAAGTATGACTTTCTGGGCTGCCTGTTGCGTGGCGCTGAGCATTTTCTTCCTAGGAAGGGTGTGGGGCGCGGCGGACTGCGGGGCCCGCGCCCTAAAGAGTTCGTGTGCCTGGGAGGTTTCCTGACCGTGCCCCGTCCACCGGTAAAGTTGCTGTTAGAAGTCACCCTGACACCAGGATCGTGAATTGTGAACATTTCAGGGGTTCAGAAAATTTGAGTAAATTTTAAAATTGGACTTGAGATTCTGGCAACGAAAAGTAGTTCTAGAAGGTAATGAGATCCAAATTCCTGGCTCCCACAAGCCGGCCAACTTTGTCCAGTCCCTGGTTTCCTCCTGCCCCAGGCACTGGCAATCCTGAGAGCTGAGGCCTGGGGGCTCCTGCGGCCTCTCAGGTGGTTCATGGCATGTAGTAAGCAAATAAATTCGTCAGGGCCTGGCACACAAGCGCCTACCGGGTTGGGGAAAAGTGGGCTTGCAGTTGTTCATATGGAAAATAATAAATTAAAAAATAATAATACAAGAATGAACTTTTGTGCACTCACAACTGTAAACCTACTTTTGCCCCACACTGTACTTGAAAAATACTTGTTTTCCATTTACGGTAGATGAATAATAGCCATTTTGCTTCCTACGTGGGAGGTTTTATCTTAACTCTACATGCATTAATTAATTTTCTCTTCACAATACTACCCAATAGCAGGACTAGCTTCAAGGTGTACAGCCTATGTAGGCTGTGGTTAGTGTGCTCACCCAGGACTGGTTCTGAGCAGTGCCCCATGCTTGACATCCTCAGTAATTATATCTCTGAATTTCTGTTTTGTAAGTGAAGCCCAGAGGAACAAAGGAGCATGTGGGGAAGCGGGGCCTGGAGCTGGGCTCATGTGTGGTTCCCCCTTGCACTACTTCCTTGGGACAGGTTCTTAGCTCCTTCCCCTGACGCTGCTCCATGACCACTGCTGGCCCGGGGTGAGGGTGGGGGTTGGAGGTCACACCTTCAGTCTCAGTCAGGATGGCAGCACCACAGCTCACTAGGCAGGCAAGTGGGCAGGGGCCTCACTTCACCTCAGCCAGATAAAACTGTATCCCTGCAGGAAGTTGTGATGCCTTGGATCCTATGAAGGGAGATTGACATCCTCGTCTCTGCCCATGTAGCCAGCCCCAGGGAATAGGTACCATTATTCTCCCCATTTTATAAAGAGAAAAACTGAATTAAAGAGAAGTAACTTAGACATAGCAGAGGCAGTACTGGAGCCAAGACATCTGCCTCTCAATACCATGCTCTCAGTCAGAATACCTCAATGCCTTGACACCTCTAATTTTATAAGTAAACTAGAGGCCCGGTGCACGAAAATTTATGCACTTGGGTGGGGGGTCCCTCAGTCTAGCCTGCCCTTCTCACAGTCCAGGGGATGTCCTACTGACTGCTTAGGTTTGCTCCCTATGGGGATCATGCCTAAGCCACAGTCTGACCTCCCTCTGCAGGAGGTGACTGGGCTGATCATGGGAAGGCGCCGTCCCCATCACCCTGCTATTGCTGCCATTGCCGACCACCATGGCCACCTGCCCTCAGCCCTCACAGCCTCCCTGGGTTTGTCCAGAAAGACATCCAAAAGACGTCCAGTCTAATTAGCATATTACCCTTTTATTAGTATTGACTAGTGGCCCGGTGCATGAATTCATGCACATTGAAAGGAAATTAATTAGAAGAAATATTTTAGTTTTTTTTATTATCTTTATTGTTCAGTTTATTAATTACATTGTTCCCTTTTTTTCCCCCCTATAGCTCCCCTCCACCTGGTACCCATCCCACCCTCCACCCTCACCCCCTCCACTGTCCTCTCCCATAGTTGCATGATTTTTGTCCAGTCTCTTGCTGCACTTCCCACATCCCTTTCTCCCCAAGAATTGTCAGTCCATTCCCTCTCTATTACATTCTGTTACATTCCCCAGTTTATCCTGTTCATCAGCTTATTAATTCACTGGCTTTTTAGATTCATTTGTTGATAGATGGGTATTTGTTGTTCATAATTTACACTTTTATCTTTTCTTCCTCTTCTTAAAGAATATCTTTCAGCATTTCATATAATATTGGTTTGGTGGTGATGAACTCCTTTAACTTTTTCTTATCTGTGAAGCACTTTATCTGACCTTCAATTCTGAATGATAGCTTTGCTGGATAGAGTAATCTTGGTTGTAGATTCTTGCTGTTCATCACTTTGAATATTTCTTGCCACTCCCGTCTGGCCTGCATCATTTCTGTTGAGAAATTCGCTGACAATTGTATGGGTGCTCCCTTATAGGTAACTAACTGTTTTTCTCTTGCTGCTTTTAATATTCTCTCTTTGTCTTTTGCTCTTGGCATTTTAATTATGATGTGCCTTGGTGTGGTCCTCTTAGGGTTCCTATATATTGGGGTTCGATGTGCTTCTTGGACTCCTAAGTCAATTTCTTTCACCAGGTGTGGGAAGTTTTCGGTCATTATTTCTTCAAATAGGTTTTCATTGTCTTGCTCTCTCTCTTTTTCTGGCACCCCTATAATTCGGATGTTGGTATGCTTGAGGTTGTCCCAGAGGCCCCTTACACTGTCTTCAATTTTTTGGATTCTTTTGGTTTCTTGCTTTTTCAGCTGAGTGGATTTTCCCTCTTTGTATTTCAAATCTTTAATTTGGTTCTTGGGGTGCTCTAGAGTACTTTTAGGTCTTTGTATAATATTTTTTATTGCAGTTAGTGTATGCTTAATTTCTGGTTGGTCCTTTTTCATATCCTTGAGAGTCTCCTTCATATCCTTGAGGGTCTCCTTCATTCCCTTGTAGGACTCATTCATTTCCACGTTGGTCTTGATTATTTCCTTGCAGGTCTCGTTCATATCCTTGAGGGTCTCGTTCATTTCCTTGTCAGTCTTGCTTATATTTCCTTATAGGTCTCGACCTTTTCTAGGAGCCTCTTGAAAAGCCCTATAACCGTGGTTTTGAATTCCATGTCCAGTCGGTTTTTTTTTCCTCCATTTCTTTCACATCTGATTTCTTTCCATGTCTCTGCATGGTGGCTGCTTCCCTGAGTTGGTCAATTAGCTTTTTGTGGTAGATGTCCTACAAGGGACAGTGGCTCAGCCTCCCCAGTTACTTGAGGTGGATATGGGTTGCAGGGTCTTGTTGAAGTTAAGCTCAGGTTAATCGTTGTTAGCACTTGGAGGGGTTGACCTTCAGGCCAATTGTCTGTGAAATTCAGCTGTGCTCAGGTTGGATGGGCGGAGTCTCCGGGCCAAGCAGACAGCGTTAGCTCTGCCCTATGCAGCCCCAGGAACTCTGTGCTGGGGGCAATGGCCGCCAGCACCTCTGAGAGAGAGCCGCTGCCGAGCTCCACTGGCTGCTGGGGAATTCAGACTCTCTCCAAATGAGTCTGCACACCCAAGGTCTCAACCATGGTCGCAAAACAAAGCAGTCTGACAGTTTCCCGAATGAGAGAGCAAGTCGCAAGCGCGCTCTACGCGGTCACGCAGCTGCGCTGTTCCCAAGTTCATGCGCAAGCTTGCCTTCTCCACAAGCCGGCAGACCTCTGCAGCACCTGAGCTTTGGCGTGCCCTCCCACTGTCCAGTTTTCACCCCATGTGATTGTGGGTTCCCTGGACTTTGCCCAGAGCTGGAGAATCAGTCCAGTGAGACGTCTTTGTCTCCCCGTTCGAGAAAACTGGCCGGTTTTCAGCCGCCCGCCCTATCCGCTGGCGCGCACGCTCCTCCAAACCTCTTTCCGCGCGTATCTTCAGTGCTGTCCTCAGCCGCTACTCTGAGTCACAATGTCAAACTATCTTCACTTTTATTTGTGGAATTTTCACTCGGCCAGCTTTCCGGTGGTTCTGGAAGGTGTTTGTTCTTTCGTTAAGTTGTAGTTTTAAAATTGCTGTGTATGACGGCAAGATAGTTGTTTTACCTATGCCGCCATCCTGGTTCTCCAGAAGAAATATTTTAATATCGCTATTCGTCCTTTATAATAGAAGTGTCAACCAAATTCACGACCAACAATGACAGATCAAAACACATGCATGCTGTTGGTGCCAATGAGAGCTTTATATGTATCACACATGCGAGCGTCAACTTAGCCTTTCATAGATGTAGAATAATTAGACTTGCTTTTGATTTAGCTAAACTTTTTCCAGCCCAGTAAAGCACCCCAACTTCTCTTCAGGTCATTGTCAGCAACACAGCAGTATATATCAACACAAAGCAGATTATTATTGTAGCTCATGCAGGGAGAACAAAGGGTAAAATATTTAATTGCAGCAGTTTTTGAGTATATTCTGTGCAGTGAGAAAACCTGAAGTAATTTTCTTTCTTTTTTTAAATATATTTTATTGATTTTTTTACAGAGTGGAAGGGAGAGGGATAGGAAGTCAGAAACATCGATGAGAGAGAGACATCAATCAGCTGCCTCTTGCATGCCCCCTACCGGGGATGTGCCCGCATCCAAGGTACATGCCCTTGCTGGAATCGAACCCGGGACCCTTCAGTCTGCAGTCCGACACTCTATTCACTGAGCCAAACCGGTCTCGGCCTGTAGTCATTTTCAAGGTCCACCATTTATTACTTCTTTTCAGTTGGGTCAAGTTTCTAAGCTTTCTAAATCTCCATTTTTCAGCTAATGAAAAGAAAATAGGATTCCATCCAGTTTCCTTTCTACCTACTCCAGGACTTCTGTGAAGATCAAATGAGATGAGGCACAGGAAAATGCTTCACAGACATTTGGTTAAAGTGTAAATGTTTCCACCTGTGTTCCTGGGCTGAAGACTCCAAGGAGGGTAGTCACTAGGGAGAGAAAGCCACATGTTGCTACGTGACATCATTACGCGGTACCCACAGTGACCATTTCCGGGCTGCGCTGGGCTGTGGTCCGCATTTTGCGACATGGGGTCTTGGCAGCGTTGGCTGCGATTTGGTGGGGTGTCACTCCGGGGTGATGGTGGGGTCTGTGTCCCACTTGGGGAAAGCCAAGTGTTCGTTTGTTGGTGCCGGGTCCGTGATGCCAGCCAGTGCGTGTCGTGGCAGCTCCTGCATTGAGCATTTACCCCTGTTGGTCAGTGCATGTCATAGTGACGGATTGGACACTTAGCATATTAGCCTTTATATATGTGTAGACTAGAGGCCCAGTGCACGAAATTCATGCATGGGGGGTGGGGTTGTACCTCAGCCCAGCCTGTACCCTCTCCAATCTGGGACCCCTCAAGGGATGTCTGACTGCCCGTTTAGGCCTGATCTTGTTATGCCCAGAATTTGGGACCCCCAATAATCAACCACCAGGGACCCTTTATTCCGATGCAAAAGAAAAGAGTCTTTATTCGAGCCCGGACTCGGCTCTCACAGCCCCTTTACCAGCACAGTGGTGGGACCAGAGAGAGAGAGCTTGGGGAGACAGAGGTTATAAGGACTGGTCATTGGGGTGGGCCCAGGAGAGTGACGTGGGTTACAGAGATTGGTCACTCTGGTTAGGGTTTCATATTCTGAGATCAGAGCCGTCCCTTATTAGGACCTAAGCTGTATCCCTGGAGCTTTTATTGGTCCACTCGGGCAGTGGTTGGGGGAGTTAGGACATTCCTGGTGCTCCTGTGGTCACTCCCATCAGGGGAGACGGGGTCAGGCTGACCAGCTCTGCAAGATAGAGGATAGCCAGTTCTGCTTTGTTCTTTAAATCTCGTAGGATCGGGCCTAAACGAGCAGTCAGACATCCTTCTCACAATCCAGGACTGCTAGCTCCAAATTGCTCGCCTGCCTGCCTCCCTGATTGCCCCTCACCACTTCTGCCTGCCGGCCTGATCACCTCCTAACCACTACCCTGCCAGCCTGATTGATGTCTAACTGCTCCCCTGACAGCCTGTTTGCCCCCAACTTCCCTCTTCTACCAGCCTGGTCACCCCTAACTGCCCTCCCCAGGCTTGATCATCCACAACTGCTCTCCCTTGCAGGCCTGGAACCTCCCACTGTCCTCTCTTACTGGCCATCTTGTGGTGGCCATCTTGTGTCCACATGGGGGCAGCCCTCTTGTGTGTTGGAGCGATGGTCAATCTGCGTATTACTCTTTTATTAGATAGGATAGAGGCCTGGTGCATGGGTGGAGGCCAGCTGGTTTGCCCTGAAGAGTGTCCCGGATAAGGGTGGGGGTCCCCTTGGGGTGTGGGGCGGTCTGAGCGAGGGGCCTATGATGGTTTGAAGGCTGGCCACGCCCCCCAACCACCCAAGCAGAGGCCCTGGGATCTAGAATTAATTTATGTTCTACAATTGAAACTTTGTAGTCTGGAGCGGAGCCGAGCCTTCTGCTTGCTCCGTGGTGACAGCCATTTCTGTTTGAAACTTTGTAGCCTGGAGTGCAGGCCTAGGCTAGGGCTGCAAAAGTTTGGCTTCCTCCATTGCCCTGGCAACCCTAAGCCTCTTCTCTCTCCAGCTCTGTGGTGGCCGCCATTTCTGTTAGAATGTATGTTCTATAATTGAAACTTTGTAGCATTGAGTGGAGGCCTAGGCCGACAACAGCAGGCAGAAAGCTTGGCTTCCTCTGTTGCCGGGGGAACCCAAGCCTCCTTCCTGCTCTCAGTGGTGGCAGCCATCTTGGTTGGGGTTTATTTGCATAATTTGCTTCTGATTGGTTGGTGGGCGTGGCTGTGGGCATGGCTTGGTCAATTTGCATATCACTCGTTTATTAGATAGGAGCAGTCAGTGACCCGGTGCACAGATTTGTGCACATTGAAAGGAAATTGATTAGAAGGTGGCCAGCGGGGGGTGGGGGTGGGGGGGACTGGACGAGATGGGCTGGATATGCCCTGGAGCCAACCTCCCGCTGTCCCTTCCTGGCCGGCTGCACCTGGGGTGGCACCGTGGCTTGAAAGGCATCTTCGGAGTGAGAGGGGTCCCTCTGGCAGGTGGAGTTCCCTCAACCTGGCCTGTGGGGATTGGGCTGAAACCAGCTCTCCAACATCCCGTGAGGGGTCTTGGAGTGCAAGAGGTATGGAATGGAAATGCAAGTGTGCAGTAAACCAGATTCGGGGCTGACAGTGCCTCAGCAGCAACATAACCCATGGCCAAAAGTGGAATCATGTGGCAACGTGAGGAATTGGGCTCTCTCCTTTTCTGGTTTTGGGGTGCATCACCCAAGAACCCCCGTTGCTAAGTCACTGCAGCTTGGCAGCTCCTGCATTGAATGTCTGCCCCCTGGTGGTCAGTGTGCATTATAGCGCCTGGTGGTCAGTGTGCATTATAGCGACTGGTCAGACAGTTGGACACTTAGCATATTAGCCTTTCATATATATAGATTGCCATAACATATACATATGGATTTTTTAATTAGACAATTTATAGAAAATATTATGTAACTGCCACTCAGATCTGGTAAAAATTGTGAGTCACGGACGAAAATGTGGGGATGATCTGGGAGGAGCTGTGTAGCTAGTCCCCAAAGGTGACCTGGATTTGAAGCTCTCCAGTAAGTCAGGAGTGGAGATAGGGAAAGGAAATGGACCCATGGACCCTGGGCATCACACTTGGCACAGGCCTCAAAAAATCAATTTCAGAGAATACAGCACCATCCCCTCACCCTTACCTCCCAAGCCAGAGCCTGCTCATTCCTCTCTTTCCCATTGATCTGCTTGCACAAGCAGTGAGGACAGAGCTTTCTCAAAGAAAGTGGTGAAGAGCAGAGATCCAATTTGAGCAGCACTCTTGCCAGATAAAATTATTTTTGTAATTGAGGTTAAAGGGAAATGAGGTAGGATGTTGTGGAATGCTCTAAATATCTCTTACAGTGATGTCCTGTGTTGGGCCTGGTAGCACAGCATGCCACAGTGATCCCCATTGCATTCACATTGTTGTCTTGTTTTTGGGGGATTGTTTTTTCTTAAGATAATAAATGTGCATGGCAAAACAACAACAAACATACAAAAGAAAACCCGTGTAGAGGAAGTGCTCCATCCCAGAAACTGTTCCTGTGGCACGTCCCTTCATCTCACACACATTTCTCACACAAACCACAGGCATACACACAAGGTTCCACATCGTGCAGTTATTCATCCTCCTCCTAAAGGATGGATAACAAAACACACACGTTTACAGAATTAACGTGCCCAGCACAATGTCTTGCACGTGGGTACTCAGTGAAGAAGGCACTCTTTGATTTTAAAATTATATATTTGCCATTGGGTGGGTGGTAGGTATGCCTTTCTCTGTTTCTCCCATGGCAAATTTTATTTTGTGGTGCAACTTTTTCCAAAGGGAAGCATGATAACATTTTCCCCTTCTCATTGCTGACCTTGTTAGCCATTGACATAAGTATAAATTAGGAAAGTGCAAAAATCGTTTTCTTTCTTGTTGGTGTCAGATGTCACCACACTGTAAGATAAAATACTTCAAGAAACCAAAGGACTACTCACCTAAAACTTAATCTAACTGTAAGAATCTAGTCCTTTCACTAAAATTCAGAACCCAACAAAAAAACACCCTTCAGCCCCCTTCCCCTCCTGAATACTTATTCTCTCTACTTGATATTAAACATACTGCCAGCCCTTTGAGCTGTTCGTGGCTGCTGGTTTGCATTTTTTTCTATCTTGAAGGTATAAAAGCATTAAAAAAAATTTTTTTTAGGCAATTAGCAGGTTTTACATAAAAATGCAGGACCCCAGTTTCTGAAACCTCTACTGTTAGCATTTCTCCAGCAAGAAGGTCTGAAGCTCAGCCCCTCTCTGTTGTGCTCAATTAGGTCACAGGCCCACCCCTCTAAAAGGGTCAAGGTTGAGATCCCCGATCAGATCACTTATTGGGCAATTCTGTAAGTGTAGAATTTGTGACATTCTGTGTGTTGTGTTGAATTATTATTAATGAAGCTTAGAGATGTGAAAAGCATGGTCAAGGTTACAAACCTAGTAAAATTGAGAGATAAGCCAGGTTGAAGATCTTCCCGCTCCAATTTTCCATAATTCTAAGTGGAGAATGTCTGGGAATAGATGGCTCACCAGGGATGGATGAGTTGGCTGCAGTGCACTGCCATTCCCAGAAGCAGTGGCGGGAGCCGCTGCCATCCCCAGCTCTGACCACCTCAAACACTAGTCTGCATGTTTTTTGCTCACATGACCCCTAAAGAAACTTTGACTTTTTTTATTATTATTGCTTTAGAGGGAGAGGAAGGGGACAGAGAGAGGGAGAGAGAAACATCAATTTGTTTTTCCACTTATTTATTTATTTATTCATTGTTGTTTCTTGTACATGCCCTGACCCAGGATTGAACCTGCAACCGTGGTATATCAGGATGGTGCGGTAACCAACTGACCTACCCAGTCAGGGCAAGAAACCCCAACTTTTAAAGTTGACATGTAAAGTTCTTAATCATAATTTTAAAGATTAGAATACGTTTTTGGGCTCATTATAAATGTTGACTTTTTTAAATAAAACTGTTACGTCACTTTTAAGTGTGTCAAGTGGTTGTAAATACTTTAATGATTTGATAAGCACTAGCATTCATGTTTTTAAATATTTAAACATTTTACATTTCCTTTCTTTTACCCCTTGAACTTGAATTCCCATTCCACTTTCATATGTTTTATAATTTTTTATTGGTCATCCTATCATATATCTCAGCCAGAAATATGTAAATAAAAACTTAATAAACTTTTCTTGTGACTACAGCTCCAACTGTATAAAAATTTTTTCTTCTGGAATGTACCATTAAAAGTATTGGTGATGATAAGTCGATACAAGGAATTTAAATATAATGTTATAAATAATCATACATATATTTTTTCAGGGCATTACCTCTCTTTTAAAAATATATATATATATATTTATGGATTTATAAATTTCAGAGAGGAAGGAAGAGATAGAAACATCAATGATGAGAATCATTGATTGGCTGCCTCCTGCACGCCCCCTACTGGGATGGAGCCCGAAACCCAAACGTGTGCCCTGGCTGGCAATTGACTTCCTGGTTCATAGGTCAGTGCTCAACCATTGAGCCACACCGGATGGGCAGGCACAATTGCCTCTGTTAAGATGAGCTAAATGGCATTGATTTTTTCATGAGCATGTATCTATAAATGAATATATATGATTTACTGATAAAATGTGATGGGACTCAGCATCAATTTTATTCCAGATTTTTTGTTTTTGTGGCTGTAATCCCTGAGAAACCTGGTTCGTATAAATAAGAAATACAGATAGTTTTGTTAGAGCAGTGTTGCTCAACTCTTTGAACTCCTTCTAAATTATATGCTCCAAATCACATTGATCTACTGTCAGTAATTTTTATTCAAAGCAAATGGAAATTATCTGACTTGAAAGAGAGTCTACAACTTGCAAGTGTCCCCACCCGATAGACCAGGTTTTCTTAACTAAATGCAGTAAAGGAGAGAGGTTTTATAATTTTTATTTTCTTTGCCCATTATCCATTTTATTAAAGTTTCAAATGTATAAATACAATACATAGGATTCTCTCAAAATTTAAAAGTAATTAAATGTCTCAACCTCTGGGAAGTTTTCCAACAAAGGCTTTACCAAGACTTATCTAATGATAATTGTGCTTGTAATTCTTTTATGTACTTAGTTATCTTGTTTACCCAGAACATTCAAAATGGTTGGGAACATCTAAATATTATTTCATTACACCTTTGCCAATAACAATATTTTTTTACCAAAAGACTTATTTTGTGTGTACTTCAAAGCCATTTTCATCACAAAGTTGGAGCTCCAGTTTGGCTCATTTAATTTATGAAACATGTCCATGGAGTTAATGTCACATCCTAG
Organism: Antrozous pallidus; assembly: GCA_027563665.1. Lineage (NCBI taxonomy): Eukaryota > Metazoa > Chordata > Mammalia > Chiroptera > Vespertilionidae > Antrozous > Antrozous pallidus. Next base: position 106,942,930 of record CM050516.1, read on the forward strand.
AATATTGAGACTAGCAGAAAATAATTATTTATAATTGGGGGAAGTAATTTCCTAAATTCAGGACACCCAGCGGAGGACTAGAAGTGTTCCCCTCTCCCCCTGGAGAAGTTTCCTCAAGTGCAGTAAGGCAGTGAGGGATTGAAAGCTCTTCCTGTTGTTGGCACTTAATCGTCACAGGCGGCTCCACCACCAGGCGGTGTGCGGGACTGTGTGGGGCTCTCGGCACCCAGGCCAGCGCGTCAAGAGGATAGGGAGGGAGTCAACACTCTGCTGTGGAATGGGAGAAGAAAAAGTGCCTGTGAAACAGGAAGGTCTGCTCATGGGTTTCCTTAAAACATCTGGGCTTGCCTCGCCCTCTGCAAGACTTCCTCCTGGATCTGTATTGAAATTGGAAGACCACTAGTTTATACCGGCCCGTCTTCTGTAAGGTTAAATCTTTACAAATTGTTTCGGTGGTTATTTGGTTTATTCAGGGTGACTCCTCTTGATAAGGTTTTATAATTTAAAAAATGTTTTTATTGATTTCGGAGTGGAAGGGAAAGGGAGAGACAGAATCATCAATGATCTGCCGCCTTCTGCATCCCCCCCTAACCCCACCCCACCCCCCCAGGAATTGAGCCCACAACCCAGGCATGTGCCCTGACTTCCTGGTTCAAAGGTCGATGCTCAACAACTGAGCCACACTGGCCAGGGAGGTTTTATAATTTTTATTTCCTTTGCCCAGTATCCATTTCAATTAAAATGTTCTTCTCTCAAAATTTAAAAATAATTAAACGACCGCCAACCCAAGTGCTTTATTTTTTTCTCTTTCCACAACCAGGATGAAATGTTCAGATGGAGTTTCCTTTCCCAGAGCTAGTCTTAGGTTTTGGTGACAGTGGAGAATATTTAGTCCCACCCAGGCTGTCTCAAGTCTCAATAATATTTACTTACTTAATGCCTTTATTATATAATTCAGTCATAACTTCAAAACTTTCAATTTAGCTAATATTAATTAATGCTTGTAAAAGGAAAACAGGCAAGCAAAGGATTAACATCCGGAATATACAGACCAATCCATGTTAAGACTTAACAAGCAATTCGAGATTTTGAACTTAACGATTAAGCTCAGTATAGTAATCAGACAACTGCAACTAAAAGATAAGCCCCTTGCCCCATTTCCACCTGCAAACCTTAGGCGAGGGTTGGTGCAGGATGGGAGCGGCGCCAGGGCACCCCTGCCCCGCCCGCCTGCCTGGGCAGTTTTCTGGTCAGATTTTTAAGAGTTGAAGGTCTAGCTTTGCGCAGTGGCGGTATCGTAGCCCGTGAGGTTTATCCGACACGCAATTATTTTTTCCAATATATTTTATTGATTGTTTACAGAGAGGAAGGGAGAGGGACAGAAAGAAACATCGGTCAGCTGTCTCCTGCACCCCCCACCCCCACACGTGATGTGCCCGCGTCAAAGGTACATGCCCTTGACCAGAATCGAACCCGGGACCCTCGACACTCACTCTATCCACTGAGCCAAACCGGTTTTGGCTGACACGGGATTATTGCTAATTGAAAAATAAGTTGAAGGCCTACATTTTTACCAAGTTTCTGTGATAACAGTTTCCTAGGTTTGAGGGGACAGTTGGCACGGATCTGTCCTGGATTCTAATACTGATTGAACACAAAGTTTTTAAACCTCAGAACAAAGCGACAAGGTTAATGGCATTGAAATGGAAAGACCATTGAGTTTATTTTAACGGTTCTGTTTACAAAACTCATAATTGTCCGCTCATTGTGGACGAAAGGCGGGCAACAATTTGAATGTGAGTCCAGAACCGAGCGGCAGGTGCTTCCCGGAAGGAGCTCGATGGCGTCTTTCCGAGCCCGCGCGGGCTGTGGGCGTGGCCTCGCGGGGTTCGGCCAATAGGCACGTCCGCGGGCGGACACGTCCTCCAGCTTGGGGCGGGGCTTCATGCGGCTTGCGCCGTTCAGGCGGGCGGAAAATAGAAGGCTGCGTGCAGAGGCCAGTCTCAAAACCGCCTGAGAGGCCGCTCCTCTGCTGTCTGACCCCGGGCCGGGCGGTCTCGGTGCGGCTGTGACTGCGGACCCGCTATCCGCACGTTTGCACCGCGCTGACTGCCTGCCTGCCTGCCTCCCACCTGGCTGGCCTTGCCCTTGTCCCGCGTCCAACCTCCTCGCCCCGAGCACACGTAGTCCACTGACAAAGCTATCCCTGCTTCTGCCCCACAGCATCCAAGTGCCAGATGATGGAGGAGCGCGCCAACCTGATGCACATGATGAAACTCAGCATCAAGGTCTTGCTCCAGTCTGCTCTGAGCCTGGGTCGCAGCCTGGATGCGGACCACGCCCCCTTGCAGCAGTTTTTCGTGGTGATGGAGCACTGCCTCAAACACGGGCTGAAAGGTGAGCCTGGGGCGTCCGGAGCTCACAGCATGTGTTCATCAGTGCAGAACACTGTTCTGGGTGCTAGGATAACAGCAATGTACAAAACAAGGTCCTGCCTGCAAGATGGGACTTTCTTGAGCAGTGCCATCAATAAAAATAGTCATGCAAGCCAGATGTGCAAATTTTTTTTATTTTAAAATATATTTTTGTTGATTTCAGAGAGGAAGGGAGAGGGGGGAAAAGTTAGAAACATTAATGATGAGAGAGAATCATTGATTGGCTGCCTCCTGCACGCCGCCCACTGGGGATCAGGCCTGCAACCCAGGTATGTGCCTTTGACTGAAATCAAACCCGGAACCCTTGAGTCTGCAGGCCAATGCTCTATCCACTGAGCCAAACCAGCTAGGGCCAAATTTTAATGTTCTAGTACACATTTTTTTAATTAAAAGACACAAGTAAAATTAGTTTAAATTACATATTTTATTTAACTGAATATATCCAAAATATCATTGTGATACATAATCAGTACTTAAAAGCCTTATTAATGAGATATTTCGCATTCTTTTTTTATACTAAGGCTTAAAAATCTGTTTAACATTTATAGCATGCCTCAACTGCACTAGCATTTGAACAAGTGTTCAGTAGCACATATGGCTAGTGAACTGCACAGTTCAGCACAGTTCCAGACCAGGAGGTAGATGATAAGTGCAGGAACAAACCAACGTAATTATAAATGCTACAAATTTAAGGAAGCGAAATGGGTTAAATGATAGAGAATCAAAGGGAAACCCTTTTAGTTTGGGTAAAAGAGGACAGTTTTTCTGGAGAGGTGAAATGTCAACTGAGACATACAGGAGAGGGAGGAGCCAATCATGTAAAGATTAGAGGAAAGCAAAAATCAGAAACAAAAAACAGGTTAAGGGTCCTGAGTGGGACCACCCTTGGCCTGAGGAAAAGATCAGGTAGCTGAAGGGTGCTGAGAGGAGGAAAGTAGAACGGGCTAGAACATGGAGGCCTTTACAGGTGAAGAATTGGGTTTTATTCTGAGAGTACTGGGAAGATTTTAAGCAAGGGGAAATGTGACCTGGCTTCCATTCATAAAAGACCCCCAGCAACATGGAATGCGGATTGAAGGGTGACAATATTAGGAGCAGGGAGACTCATTAGGAGGTTGATGCAGCATTTCAGGTGATGCCCATTTGAAATTAAGTGTTGGTTTTGGCATCAGGTAGGAAGGAGAAAGGGGAAGGATTTCACAAGGGATCATGTTTTAGCTCCTATGCGGTAAACAACGTAGAGAACGGGCATAGTAGGTACATCAGAGAATCCCTGTTTCCAGAAGAGGGAGAGCTCACGTGTTACTTGGCTCTCCCAGTCCTCATGACTCAATCTGAAGCATTCAGCAGAAGAATTACATCTGAAGCATTTATTTGGCTTTTGGAAGAGAAACCGTGGACCTCTGAAGACATTTTGCACCTGTTCTTATGACTAACACTTTTGTTTTCCCTTTTAGTTAAGAAGAGTTTTATTGGCCAAAATAAATCTTTCTTTGGTCCTTTGGAGCTGGTGGAGAAACTTTGTCCAGAAGCATCAGATATAGCCACTAGTGTCAGAAATCTACCAGAATTAAAGTGAGTAAGAAGTCATTACATTGACTTAATATTTAGAAAAACTTACCCATTTCTCAATTCCTTGCTGATAAAACATTTTCTGATTTAAAACAAAGTGCATGAGCCACTTTCAGGGACAGTCTCTGGCTGGCGTGGCTCAGGGGTGGAGTGTTGGCCCCTAAACCAGGAGGCCATTGGATTTCCGATCAGGGCACACGCCCAGACTGCAGGGTCAGTGCCCAGTTGGGGGGCGTGCAGGAGGCAGCCAATCGATTATTCTCATTCACCATTGATGTTTCTCTCTCTCCCTCTTCCTTTCTCTCTCTGAAATCAATTTTAAAAAAAGAAAAGGAAGGAAATTTTAAGTATTAAACTGTACATACTGTTCTGTAGGCTTTTTTCCATTTCATAATACGTTTTAGACCTCTTTCCATATCCGATATTCATCGACATCACTTTTGAAACGGGCATAGCTTTATGTTATCTAGCTCATATGTTTAATGCCTCTTTGTACTTCATAGCTGTCTTCCAGTGCTCATCCTCCAAAAAGTGCAGTGGTGACCATCCCCAAGCATTCCTTTGTACATTCTAGTCACTTCCAGAGGCTGTATTCCTAGATGTAGGATTTGGATAACCAACTATCACCCATCTGCCTGCTGGAAGAGTTGTGACAGTTTACACCCCCACTGAGCAGCGTGTGTTAGTATCCATTTTCCACAACATCCCAACATTAAATACCTTTTTTCCCTATATTGTTTTCTTCCCTTTTTACTCTGGTTCTTCCCCCGCCCCCTCATCATTTTTGGGGGGAAAGGGGAGTTTACAGGGGTGTTCAGAGCCTTTTGTATTGATGAAGTTAGATTAACCCTGAAGTCACTGGAGTGCACAGCCAGGCTGTGGCCCTAAGAGTGCCCTTGGGTGCAGACACTGAGTGTCACAAATGCACTTACTCTGCTTAAAAACAATCTTGTTTTCCTTAAGCAGTGTGAGGTCTATAGTAGGGAGGCTTTTTTTCTTTTTCTAATGTTTAAAACAGGCCTTTCCAAGTTTGCACCTTTGAGATTGGTTGCACAACAATGTGAATGCACTTAACATTACCAAAAATACACTTACAAAAGATAAATTTTATTTCATATGTTTTCTACCACAATTATTTTTAAAATATATTTTTATTGATTTCAGAGAGGAAGGTAGAGGGAGAGAGAGAGAGAAACATCAATGACGAGAGAGAATCATCAATCGGCTGCTTCACCCTAGCTCATTTGAGACAACCAGCCTAGCCTAGGCGTCCCCGACGCCTAACCTAGGCAACCGCTAGCCTAGCCTGAGGACTGAACGTTCTAGGGTTCCATTCTCGTCAAGGGCACATGCCCAGGTTATGGGCTTGGTCCCCAGTGGGGGACATGCAGGAGGCAGCCGGTCAGTGATTCTCTTTCATCATTATTGTTTCTATCTCTCTCTCCTCTCCCTTCTGTGAAATTAATAAAAATACATTTTTTAAAAATCGGCTGCCTCCTATACACCCCACGTGTTTATTGAGCCTACAACCCAGGCATGTGCACTGACCAGGAATCGAACCGTGACCTCCTAGCTCATAGGTCCGTGCTCAACCATTGAGCCACACTGGGCAGGCCACAGTTATTTTTTAATTGCATCTTTGAGCTAATGCCTCAGAAACCTTATGAGACTTTAGCACTTTAACAAGCACTGACGATATTGTGTACTAATCTTTGAAAGAATATTTATTCATTCTACAAAGCTAATCTAATAATTCTTGGTTCCTGTGAAATTTTATCAATATACACAAAGTTTTATCTGATTATATTTGTTCCAGGAATCAGATTTTGTGCCTTAAGATTTTTTTCCTCTTTTGTCAAAATAAAAAAAAAAAGCACACACACATACATGCCCATGATACAAAATTCAAACAGTATCCAGAGGTATATAGTGAGCTAACTGCCTTCCCTGACATTGTGCTCCCTTGACCCCCAAAGCAGCTATTCTTACCAAATTCTCTGTATTCACAAGCGGGAATGTGTGTACCTCTTGGGCTAACTTATCTTTTTGTTTTGTTTTATTGTTGTTATCCTATATAATAAAGAGGTAATATGCAAATTGATCATCACTCCAACATATAAGATGGCTGCCCCCATGTGGACACAAGATAGCCAGCAGGGGAGGGCAGTTGGGGGCAAGCAGGCCTGCAGGGGAGGGCAGTTGGGGGTGACCAGGCCAGCAGGAGAGAGCAGTTAGGGGCGACTGAGCCTGCAGGGGAGGGCAGTTGGGGAGGACCAGGCCTGCAAGGGAGGATATTTGGGGGCAACCAGGCTGGCAAGGGAGGGCAGTTGGAAGGGACAAAGCCTGCAGGGGAGAGCAGTTGGGAGCGACCAGGCCAGCAAGGGAAGGCAGTTGGGGGCAATTGGGCGGGCAGGGGCGCTGTTAGGCATCAATCAGGCTGGCAGGGGAGTGGTTAGGGGGTGATCTGCCAGAAGCCAGTGATCAGATTTTCAGGCAGAAGCAGTTAGGGGCAATCAGGCAGGCAGGCAGGCAAGCGGTTGGGAGCCAGCAGTCCTGGATTGTGAGAGGGATGTCCAACTGCCCGTTTAGGCCCAAGTGGGATTGTGCCTAAACGGGCAATCGGACATTTCTCGAGGGGTTCCAGATTGGAGAGGGTGCAGGCTGGGCTGAGGAACAACCTCCCCCCTGCCCCACCATGCACAAATTTCGTGCACTGGGCCTCTAGTCCTATATAATAAAAGACTTGTACGACCAGTCATTATGATGCACACTGACCACCAGGGGACAGATGCTCAATGCAGGAGCTGCTTTCTGGTCAGTGCGTTCCCACAGGGGGAGCACCACTCAGTCAGAAACTGGGCTCACGGTGGCGGGCCTAAGCTGTCAGTTGGACATCCTCCCTCCCCCCCACCCCACCCCCCGCGGGCTCCCGGGCTGCAAGAGGGCACAGGCAGGGCTGAGGGTCCTATTCCCGCCCTCCCAAGTGCACAAATTTCATGCACCAGGCTTCTAGTTATGCCATAACAGTTTGTTTCTCTGTTTGAATTCTAGGACAGCTGTGGGAAGAGGCAGAGCTTGGCTTTATCTTGCACTCATGCAAAAGAAACTGGCAGATTATCTGAAAGTGCTGATAGATAATAAACATCTCTTAAGGTAGTTCATCACCTATCTTTGCTTGTCTTGCTTTGAACTAAAATAAGAGTCAATAATGTATAGAGCTTTTATTCAAGTTATTATTAGTCATAAATATTCTCTGACTTAGTTTTAAAAGTTCTGTTCATTTTTTTTGAGCACGGATATCTGAAAGTTGATATGAATGGTTGAAGATTTATATTACTTTTCATTTGTAATTTTTTAAAGGTAATTCTTCAAAAATACCTAAGATTAGGTAGTTGACAGTATACTGTATTAAATGTCAACAAAATTGTATTTATTAGATTGGATAATGACGGGGAAAATTATTTTCAGACTAAATACTTTTTGTAATATCTTACCGATTTTAGGATTCCATATCCAATTTATAAAATTTTATCTCTTAGCATCAGTAGAGACTGACTGGCTATCTCTGAAATTTGACTGGTTCATTTTTTTTTTAAATATAATTTTATTGATTTCAGAGAGGAAGGGAGAGGGAGAGAGAGAGAAACATCAATGATGAGAGAGAGTCATTGATTGGCTACCTTCTGCCCACTCCCTACTGGGGCTGAGCCCGCAGCCCAGGTACGTGCCCTTGACTAGAATCAAACCTGGGGCCTTTCAGTCTGCAGGCCAGCGCTCTGTCCACTGAGCCAACCGGTTAGGGCTGACTGTTCACATTTGATGTTTATAACTGTAAGCAAAAATAATCATTATGAAAGGAATTTTCTCTAGAATATGAGAATTCATAAGGGAAAAATTTCTCGAGTTAATTCTCTTATCTAATTGAGATAAAAATAAATTTTATAGTATGGCCTGCTACTCCAAATTTTTCATCGTTTTCAAGTCATGGTTTATTGTTTGATATTTTTTACATGATAAATATGGATTTCAAGTATGTCATGTCCTTTGTACTCTGAGCACAGTTATGCTGAGTAACTTTGAGTTACAGATTTTGTCTAAAGAACTGATTATTAAGATAGTAAGTTCTTGCACGCGTGCGCGATGGTGAATTAGCAGACCAGTGGTGACCAGAGCAGTCAGAGACAGGGACTGTGCAGTCAGCCGAGGTGGCTGCTGTCAGGAAGTGGGAGCAGCCAGTGTAGCTCCTGAGACGTGTGGAAGAGGGAAGAACTTTATTCTTGGGTGTGGTAGTTGTTCTCAGCAATATGGAAGAAGGAGCCTGTAGGAAAGGGAGGGGCAGAGTGATGGTCAGGAATGGAGGGGCCGAAAGGAGATGAGGAGGGCTGGGGTCCAGGCTCCAAATGGCAGAGCTCACCATAGACCAGAGGCAGGATGAGGCCTCTCTAAGCCGTAGGAAGCAGAGAGGCCAGAAGAGAAACAGTGACTTGCAGCAAGAGAGGGAAGTGAAAGGGAAGGAAGTTCACATGAGGAGCTGCTGGCAGTCAGGCCATGAGCTGAGAGGTGGGAAGGCAGGTTAGGGTGGGGAGAAGGGGTGGGGAGGATATTCCTGAATGGCTCCCCTGGCCACCAATCTCTTGCAGTGAGTTTTATGAGCCAGAGGCATTAATGATGGAGGAAGAGGGGATGGTGCTCGTCGGTCTGCTGGTGGGACTCAATGTTCTTGATGCCAATCTCTGCTTAAAAGGAGAAGACTTGGATTCTCAGGTAAAGTGGGGATTTGGATCCTGATGGAATAACTTCTCTAGGCCAGGGATTTTATGTAGAATCTGCAGACAGTGCTGGACCTCAGGCAGGCACAATGGGTGTCTGACCGAAGGCAGTGCTGGGATAGCAGGGAAGCACTGGGGAAGGGTGAAGAAAGCTGGGCAGGGCTCACAGAAAGCACACAAGCTTGTGAGCAGGAAGAGCTCTCCAAGGCTGGAGCTCAGATGCTCCACGGGGAGGTGAAGGTGAAGGTTGGGTTCAGATGCTGGGCCCCCGGTGTCAGGCTAAAGGCTTTAACATGGTCCTTGAGCTTTCAGAAGCTCTGGGAAGTTTTTCGGCAGTGAAATAATCAGGTCAGAACTTGAGAACCATCAATCTCACATCCAGGCCATGAGTTAGAAGTGGCCAAGAACAGACACAGCAAAACATTGAGCTGACAAACCTACAAGTCCCAGAAGGTTGGATGAGAAATGGGGAGAGTCAGGAGAGGTTTGGGAAGTCATTTTAATAAAATGGGGCACAAATGAAAGTAGTAAGTAGGGTACAGAGAGGTGTGGCAAGCTGCTTAGGATAGGAGCAGGTGACCAGGGTTGAGGCCTAAACTCCTGGAGCCTGAGCAGGAGAGACACCCTGACCCATCCCTCCCTTAACCCCTCTTCAGGGGCCTCCTGCCCACCACATGTTTAGATCTGAAAACTCTAAAGCTTCCCTGATTGCTCCACACCCAGGTCAGCTTTTTTTTTTTTCAATAGTTGTGTTGTTTTTAAGTAATAAACAATTTTTTTTTTAAATACAAAGGTATATTTTTGTCCTAGATGGTTTGGCTCAGTGGATAGAGCATTGACCCACAGGCTGAAGGGTCCTGGGTTCGATTCCAGTGAAGATCCTGGCCATGGTCAGGGGTGGGTACGGGAGACAACCTATCAGTGTGTATCTCTTGACATCAGTGTTTCTCTGTCTCTCTACTCCCTTCCACTCTCTCTAAAAATTAATGGAAAAATACTCTCGGTTGAGGATTAACAAAAAATATAAATAAATAAATACAGAGATGTATTTTTGAAAAGAAACTAAATATCACACATAATCCCATTACTCAGAGATAACTAAGTCATTGTTACATTTTGGTATATGTTCTTCCATCCCCCGAATAAGCAAATGTTTGTATGTATGTGTGTGTGTATTTTAGAAAGAGATGTTTGGAGTTGTTTTGTTTCTTATCAAAAGATGGTTATTTAAAGCACACTACGGAAAAACCCTCCTAGTGCTGGCAACAATAAGCTAGGCTTAACTTCAGCAAGACTGTGCAACCCATATCCACCTCAGGTAACTGGGGAGGCTGAGCCACTGTCCCTTGTAGGACATCTACCACAAAAAGCTAATTGACCAACTCAGGAAAGCAGCCACCATGCAGAGACATGGAAAGAAATCAGAAGTGAAAGAAATGGAGGATAAAAAACGACTGGACATAGAGTTCAAAACTACAGTTATAAGTCTTTTCAAGAGGCTCCTAGAAAAGGCCGAGACCTACAAGGAAATGAACAAGAACTACGAGGAAATGAACAAGACCTATGAGAATATGAAAAAGGACCAACTAGAAATTAAGCATACACTGACTGAAATAAAAAAATATTATACAAAGACCTAAAAGTACTCTAGAGCACCCCAAGAACCAAGTTAAAGATTTGAAATACAAAGAGGTAAAATCCACTTAGCCGGAAACGCAAGAAGCCAAAAGAATCCAAAAAATTGAAGATAGTGTAAGGGGCCTCTGGGACAACCTCAAGCATACCAACATCCGAATTACAGGGGTGCCAGAAAAAGAGAGAGAGCAAGACAATGAAAACCTATTTGAAGAAATAGTAACCGAAAACTTCCCACACCTGGTGAAAGAAATTGACTTAGGAGTCCAAGAAGCGCACCGAACCCCAATATATAGGAACCCTAAGAGGATCACACCAAGGCACATCATAATTAAAATGCCAAGAGCAACAGACAAAGAATATTAAAAGCAGCAAGAGAAAAACAGTTAGTTACCTATAAGTTACCTAATCGTATGGGTATACGATTGTCAGCGAATTTCTCAACAGAAACTATGCAGGCCAGACGGGAGTGGCAAGAAATATTCAAAGTGATGAACAGCAAGAATCTACAACCAAGATTACTCTATCCAGCAAAGCTATCATTCAGAATTGAAGGTCAGATAAAGTGCTTTGTAGCTAAGAAAAAGCTAAAGGAATTCATCACCACCAAACCAATATTATATGAAATGCTGAAAGATATTCTTTAAGAAGAGGAAGAAGAAAAAGGTAAAAATAAAAATTATGAACAACAAATACACATCTGTCAACCAATGGATATAGAAATCAAATGAATTAAAAATCTGATGAACAGGATAAACAGGTGAATATAATAGAATCATGGGCATAGAGAGGGAATGGACTGACAATTCTTGGGGAGATAAGGGGTGTGGGAGGTGCAGCAAGAGACTGGACAAAAATCATGCACCTATGGGAGAGGACAGTAGGGGGAGGTAAGGGCGGAGGGTGGGATGGGTACCGGGTGGTGGGGAACTATAGGGGGATGAAAGGGGGGAAACAATGTAATTAATAAACTGAACAATAAAGATTAAAATATTTTTTTCTAAAAAGCAACAATAAATTGTAAAACACAAAAAAAATAAAGCACACTATGGTAATTTTTTTAAAAGAACATATATTCCACATACCCCCCCAGTGTCATTGAGATGTAAGCCATTTTAAGTGGCTAGATAGTATTCCATTTTATGAATGTACCATATTTATTTAACCAGTGCTTATTAACTTAGGTTGTTTCCGTGTTTTTTTTTAACAACAATATTATAAATAGCCTCATACTGCTTTGTACTCTTGTTCAATTATTTCCCTAGGATAAATTTGGGGATTGTTTGTCAAAGTATGCACATTTTGGTGTCATGATGAACACCAGCAAAACATGTTTTTATAAGATTTTCATGTTCCTGGAAGAATTGAATTGTGGGCTGATAATGAACCATTGCTACACATTTGGCAATCTACCCATCTATTTCCTTTCTCTCTTTTAAAATATATTTTTGTTGATTTTAGAGAGGAAGGGAGAGGGAGCGAAACTTCAATGATGAGAGTGAATCATGTATTGACTGCCTCCTGCACGCCCCTACTGGGGATGGGGCCTGCCACCCGGTTATGTGCCCTTGACTAGAATGGAACCCAGGCCAAGTCCACAGGCCAACGCTCTATGCTCTGAGCCAAACCAGCTAGATCAGGATGAGCATTCTTGGTCTTCAATCTGATAGACAAAGCAACTATTCTCAAGTTTACAGTTTTGAAAACTAGGGAGGTCAAGTATTTTTTCTTTTTATTTATTTTTTTATTGGTTGATTTGAGGGGGCAGGGCGGGAGAGAGAGAAACAGTGATTTGTCGTTCCACTTATTTATGTATTCATTGGTTGATTCTTGTATGTGCCCTGACTGGGGATCAAACCCGCAACCTTGGCGTATTGGGGATGATGTTCTAACTAACAGTCACATGGCCAGGTCAAGTATTTTTTTCATGTTTTATTTGCCATTGATGGTTTGGCTTTTGACTACCTGTTTATATCCTTTTCCCATTTCTCTGAATTTTTCATCCTCCCTCCACCCTCCAATTCCCAGTTTTTCAGAGCAGATTTTCTCTGTAGAAATTTTTTGGGGCAATCAATTTTAATGGACTTTCCTTTATACTTTTTAAGGTATTGTGCCCACCTAAAAATTATTTTTTAAATCAACTGTGTATTGTTTACATTTAAATAATCTCCCTGTCATTTGTTTTAACATAGTGTGCAATATGAGTCTAGATTTCTTTACTAGTGGTAAACCAATTTTCTGTATATCATGTATGATATATTATTTTTCTACTAATTTGAAATTCTGTGAGGACCAGGATCTTCACACTTTCAGAGTTTCTTTTTTCTTACAAATTTTGGACCAGAGTTTTCTGTTTTTCTTCTGCCTGTAATGGTGGGACAACAGCCCTCGAGTCAATGCATGAGTCAGGTGTCTCCATTGCCTTGTGCAGTCCTGCACTCACAGGTGCTAGGGGCTTCCCTCTGCACAGACCGGACTTCACACTGGCTGGCCCCGCCCTTTTCTCGATCCTGGAACCCTGAGCTTCCATGTCTGGGTAGGGACCAGGGTATAAACATTTATTTTATTTATTTTTTAGGGTACAGACATTTATAAATTTGTATACGTTACAACACATGAGGGGCAATAAATGCAGTTTTTTATGGTGACATGGATGTATATTTTGATACCAGCTATTACAGGGTCAGTATTGTTAATGTGGAGGGAATATGGCTCATTCCACTGCCCGCCTGATGACTTGTAATGTGGAAAGAACCGAATTAAAGTCACCTCAATCAAATGGCCTCTGCTTAATTTAACATGAGAAAATTAAAATCTTTCAGATATCCCTAAGACCCTACAGGATTCGGGTTCTACCCACCTTTTGATTCTTCTTGCTCCAGAATTCTGAGCTGAGATTTGATCCATCTAGAAAGCAAGTCAAATACAATCCTGAAAAGTCCGGAAACCAGGACCTCCTGTGAGAAGTCAACAGACAGGAGAAGCTGTCCGAATTAGGACACAGATGGAGGTTCAAGATCCCTTCCTAGTTTCCTCTTCAAGTCAGAATTTAAGAAAATTCCTCTAAGGCCGTGTGAATTCCTACAAGGAACATCAAACTCCAACATGAATCCACGGAAAAGAACTGAACAAATGAATGAGGACCTTGCACAGGGAGCCTCAACCTGTACCTGTGGCTGCAGACAATTGACTCCTCTAGCCAGAAATAGCAGTAGGCTCAAGCAACACACTGAAGATAAGGAACGAGAGCAGAACGAGACAGAGGAGACACAGAATCTCCTTGTCCCTCTGTTCAAAAGATTCGATAGTTGCGATGCAGAGATGCAAAGGACCGAGATGCCAAAATGGGGTCAGCAAGATGCCAAAATGGGGTCAGCTGAAGAAGTTAATGACTGAAACCCAACAGATGGTAGAAAAGCAAGAAGTGGAAGCTACTCCCTCAACCATGTTTCTGACTATACTAGCATTGGTTAGCTGTGAGTCTTCTGTAAAGTCTTGTGTAGCCAAGTCCAAAATCTCTGAGTAGATAACTTTCATTTTGTAGCTGAAAAGGTTAACATGTCTGTAGTTTGGTTTTTGCATTGGCATTGCTTTGTTATTGTTTTAATATCCAGAATTTTGTTCTTGATATTTAATTTTTACTTTTATGTTTACTGTAGTAGCTTAAAAACAAAAAAGGAGGAAATGTAGGAAGCAGCTATAGGGTCAAGCCTCAGACTGACCTGTGGCAGGGCCACAAACAATTGACTGTAACCTTATAGTCGTCCCTAGTTCCTTTCTAGGTGGCTAATGGGCTGTGGAAGGTGCAGCAAGTGCTGCCAAAACAAGGTGAAATGCATAAGAACATTGTAAACATGTGGACCACTTCCCTGGTTTTGCTTTGTGTGCTCTGACTATAAAATAAAGCTTTGGTTTGCAGGCTGGTTCTCTCTGTGTCCTTATCCAGCCCCAGCTGTATTTAAAAAAAAAAAAAGTGATTTTATAACTGCCTTTTCCCAAGGCTTTCTGTTCCTGTTGCTGAAGCAGTTTGGCCAGTCTGTACTGGATTTTAAATAAACTGTATCCTGGAAAGGAAGGGAGGAAGGGAGGAAGGAAGAGAGAGAGAAAGAGAGAGAGAGAGAGAGAAAGAAACTAAGAAAGAAAGAAAGAAAGAGAAAGAAGGAAGGGAGGGAGGGAGGAAGGAAGGAAGTTCATCTTTATTTTGTGTGAAATATCTAAAATACACTGACGTTTATTTCTGGATTCTGTTTAATCTCTGGGTCTCTTTTTCTTCTTCTTTTTTTAATATATTTTATTGATTTTTTTTTACAGAGAGGAAGGGAGAGGGATAGAAAGTCAGAAACATCGCTGAGAGAGAAACATAGATCAGCTGCCTCTTGCACATTCCCTACCGGGATTGTGCCCGCAGCCAAGGTACATGCCCTTGACCGGAATCGAACCTAGGACCTTCCAGTCCGAAGGCTGATGCTCTATCCACTGAGCCAAACCGGTTTCGGCTAGTCTCTGGATCTCTTTATCCCTAGGCCATTACCACAGTTTTTTAATTTCTAGAGCCATATGTGGTGTGGTGGTGTTTTGCTTTTGTTTTTTTTGTTTGTTTGTTTGTTTTTTGTTTTGTTTTTTTAATCCTCACCTGAGGATATTTTTCCCATTGTTTTTCAGAAAGAGTAGAAGGAAGGGATGGAGGAAGGAAGAGAGAGAAATATCAATATGAGAGAGATACATTGACCAGTTGCCTCCTGCACATGACCCAACCTGGGGCAGAGAGCGAATCCGCATCCAAGCTTCATGCCCTTGACTAGGAATTGAACCCACAACCCTCCAGGGCACAGGCCAATGCTCTAACCATTGAGCACACCGGCCAGGGCCCACATGGTTTGTTTTATACTCTGGTAGTTCACCTCTTGCCCACTTTGTTATACTTTTTTCAATATAGTTCAGGCTGTCCATTCTGCCAGCTCAACTTGAACATCATTTTGTCAAATTCCAAAATAAAGATTGGCAATTGTATTAAATAATAGATGTGCTTGAGCCCCTGCTCTGTTCTTTAACGCAGTGCCTCTCATCTGTCACCAGAAAGTGTGAGGATTGTATTAATCTCATAAAATAAGGTGGATAGTATCCTTTTTCCTGTTTTCTGCAGCAGTTTATTAGAGCAGAAGTTATTTTTCTTTGAAGGATTGCTGGTAGGACCACTTCTAATACCTTCGTTGGTCCTAGTTCTTTTTATCACATCAAGTTTTTTCATGGCCTTTGGTTAGTGTGTTGGCTTCTTTAGTCTTAGGACTATGTTTTTAGTCATTTAAAATTTTCCATAAGTCACTTGCTTCATTCAGATCAATTATTATATGAGCATATTCTCTTAGACCATTGTAAAATCTCACCTTTCTCACACGTAATATCGTGCACTTACTGAATACTGATCATACTTGGAAGAGGTTAGTCTTCTTTGTTGAACTCGAAGAGCAGCTGTTACTTGTATTAATTCTGCTTTGGGGGGAGGATTTTATTTGCTTTCTTATCCATTCATTTCTACTTTGGATATTCTTTCTCATTCTTTCTCTTGTTTTTTTCATTTGAATATATATTTTTCCATTTTTTTTTTAATTTCAAAAGTACATGCTTCTATAAAAAAACAAATTAATACAAAAGCATTAAAAGTGAAATTCACATTGCTCTTCTCCCCTCCCCTCTCCTACTCTCATCTTAACGGTAAAAATTGGCTGGGATGGGGATGGGGGTATCTTTCTTGACCTTTCTACTTTTTTTTTTAATCTTTATTGTTCAGTATATTAATTACATTGTTCCCTTTTTTTTCCCCCTATAGTTCCCCTCCACCTGTTACCCATCCCACCCTCCGCCCTCACCCCCCTCCACTGTCCTCTCCTATAGTTGCATGATTTTTGTCTAGTCTCTTGCTGCACTTCCCACACCCCCTTTCTCCCCAAGAATTGTCAGTCCATTCTCTCTCTCTATGTCCGTGATTCAGTTACATTCACCAGTTTATCCTGTTCATCAGCTTATTAATTCACTTGATTTTTAGATTCATTTGTTGATAGATGTGTATTTGTTGTTCCTAATTTACACTTTTATCTTTTTCTTCTTCCTCTTCTTAAAGAATATCTTTCAGCATTTCATATAATATTGGTTTGGTGGTGATGAACCCCTTTAGTTTTTTCTTATCTGCGAAGCACTTCATCTGACCTTCAATTCTGCATGATAGCTTTGCTGGATAGAGTAATCTTGGTTGTAGATTATTGCTATTCATCACTTTGAATATATCTTGCCACTCCCGTGTAGCCTGCATCGTTTCTGTTGAGAAATCCGCTGACAATCGTATGGGTGCTCCCTTATAGGTAACCAACTGTTTTTCTCTTGCTGCTTTTAATATTCTCTCTTTGTCTTTTGCTCTTGGCATTTTAATTATGATGTGCCTTGGTGTGGTCCTCTTAGGGTTCCTATATATTGGGGTTCGGTGCGCTTCTTGGACTCCTAAGTCAATTTCTTTCACCAGGTGTGGGAAGTTTTCGGTTACTATTTCTTCAAATAGGTTTTCATTGTCTTGCTCTCTCTCTTTTTCTGGAACCCCTATAATTCGGATGTTGGTATGCTTGAGGTTGTCCCAGAGGCCCCTTACACTATCTTCAGTTTTTTGGATTTTTTTTGGTTTCTTGCTTTTTCAGCTGAGTGGATTTTCCCTCTTTGTATTTCAAATCTTTAACTTGGTTCTTGGGGTGCTCCAGAGCACTTTTAGGTCTTTGTATAATATTTTTTATTTCAGTCAGTGTATGCTTAATTTCTAGTTGGTCCTTTTTCATATCCTTGAGAGTCTCCTTTATATCCTTGAGAGTCTCCTTCATTTCCACGTTGGTCTTGATCATTTCCTTGAAGGTCTCATTCATTTCCTTGTAGGACTCATTCATTTCCTTTGTGGTCTCGCTTATTTCCTTATAGGCCTCGACCTTTTGTTGGATCCTCTTGAAAAACCCTATAACCGTGGTTTTGAATTCCATGTCCAGTCGTTTTTTTTCCTCCATTTCTTTCACATCTGATTTCTTCCCATGTCTCTGCATGGTGGCTGCTTCCCTGAGTTGGTCAATTAGCTTTGTGTGGTAGACTTCCTACTAGGGACAGTGGCTCAACCTCCCCAGTTACCTGAGGTGAATATGGGCTGCACAGTCTTGCTGAAGTTAAGCTCAGTTAATCGTTGTTAGCTCTTGGAGGGGTTGACCTCCAGGCCAATGGTCTGTGAAGCTCAGCTGTGCTCAGGTTGGATGGGCAGAGTCTCTGGGCCAAGCAGACAGCATCAGCTCCGCCCTGTGCGGCCCCAGGAACTCTGTGCTGGGGGCAATGGCTGCCAGCAGCTCTGAGAGAGAGCCGCTGTGGAGCTCCACCGGCTGCCGGGGAATTCAGACTCTCCCCAAATGACTCTGCACGCCCAATGTCTCACCCAAGGTCGTAAAACAAAGCAGTCTGACGGTTTTCCGAATGAGAAAGCAAGTCGCAGAGCGCTCTCTACGCGGTCACGCAGCCGAGCTGTTCGCGAAAGTTGCCTTCTCCACAAGCCGGGAGACCCCTGCAGTGCCCAAGCTTCGGTGTGCCCTCCCAGTGTCCAGTTTTCACCCCGTGTGATAGTGGGTTCCCTGGACTTCGCCCAGAGCTGGAGAATCAGTCCAGTGGGACGTCTTTGTCTCCCTGTTCGAGAAAACTGGCCGGTTTTCAGCCACCCGCCCTCTCCGCTGGCGCGCACTCCAAACCTCACTCTGCGCGAATCTTTCAACGCTGTCCGCCGCCGCTCCTCCGAGTCACAGTGTCTTATCTTCACTTTTATTTGTGGAATTTTCACTCGGCGAGCTTTCTGGTGATTCTGTAGTATTAAAATTGTTGAGTATGACGGCAAGATAGGTGTTTTACCTATGCCGCCATCTTGGTTCTCCGACCTTTCTACTTTTTTAATGCACTTATGTATACATAGGTTTTGGCTCAAATTCAGTGTTTTCTGGCTTTCTCTTTCTGTGTAACAAGTCAGCAGGCACATGAACAGTAACACCCACTGTATCTCATAGTCGGGGGTTTGTGCTCAGCAAGGCCCTTCCTCCTGTGAGCGCAGTTGTTTGGTGCCAGGCAGGCAAAACGGAAGGCTTGCACTCGCAGGCGGGGAGAGGCAAGGACTCCACGTACTGGCCTGGAGCAGCAGGCGCTGCTTGACCTCTCTGTCCCCACGTGGTCTTCCCACTTGGTGTCCGGCACGATGGCTTCAGCTTGGCCAGACTTCTTTCATGGCGGCTGAGAATTCGAAGGTCTATACCCCGAGAGAAAGTGCTAGGAAGAAGCTGGTATTGCCCTCATTAGCCTGCTGTATAAGTCATAGCCATTGCTTCTGCTGCTTGCTAAAGAACATAATTTTTTTTAATTCATGTTTTTTATTGATTCTTAGAGAAGAGGGGAGAGAGAGAGAGAAATATTCTTCTGCCTTGTGTACACGCCCTGGCCAGGGTTCGAACCTGCAATCTGGGTATGTGTCCTGCCTGGGAATCAAACCTGACACATTTTGGTATACAGGACAATGCTCTAACCAACTGAGCCACCTGGCCAAGGCATATTTCTGCTGTTTTCTAACTCCTCGAGACCGGCACGAAGGCTGCGCAGAATCAAGGGTTAGGAATGTGGATTAGTGGGAGGTGCCACAGAGAAGTTGCAGGAACCACCCTGCATAGCTTTGGCTTTAACACTAGTGGGATTATAAGGAGTTTAATGCTGTGCACGTTATTCTTTGACTTAAAAGTTTATCCTGGAACTTCCTTTGTGTAACTACATTTCCATCTGCTGCATTCTTTGGTATGCTTCCTGTGGTCCTGTGATAGGCTGTAAAGGAATTTTAAACATTTCTCTCTCAGTGGACCCAATACTCATATTTCAAATCAGAATGGCTTCACTTACACTCCAGTGGACGATGGCAGACTAGGGCCCTCACTCCTGCTCTCTCAGGTGCTTTGTTTCTAGACAGAGCCCTTGACCTTGAGGCGTGTGAGGGGTCTTCGTCTTCTCTAGGTGCCCGCAGCAGCAGAGAATTTTCCTGGCATGCCGACGGGCCGGTGTCCCACAGTCCCCGAGCGAGGGGCCAGAGTCTTAGTGAAGGTTGCGTTTTCGTCCAAAACCATGGTCTCTCCCTTTTTTATTACTTGGCACCCAAAGAACTTGGTTGATCTTGTGTCAACAACTTGATTATTGAATAAATACACAAAACTAATCATAACTAGGTAGTGACACTTCAGAATACTCCCTTTAAATTTTTATTTTTAGTAAATTTTTCTTCTACAAGCGGGTGGTGGGGTATTTTTTTCTTGACTTGTTTGTTTGATTGATTGCTATTTTTTATAGAGCTGCTTAACCTAAGTATTTGTAGGAAAGAGACAGGGAATGTAAATACCAGAATTTTAAAGATTGTAAGGTTTGTGTGGAAAGTGAGAATGTGATTTTTTGGTTAAACATGTGTGTTTTATGTTGAACAGGTTGGAGTGATTGACTTTTCCCTCTACCTTAAGGATATGCAGGATCTTGATGGTGGCAAAGAGTGAGTACTGGATTATGTACTGCTGTTCACATTATTAGTGAAATCCCAGCAAAGAATGCTACATTTGTTTTAGCCTTGTTTGAAATCCTAGTTTTTATTTATCTGCCTTGAATAACAGAGGTGATACCTTAATTTTCCCCTTGTTGGAGGAATTGTGCTCTACAGAATGCAGAGCACAAGAGAAATTTCTCCAGTCACACTGTCCCTTGTCTCCCTGCCACTGCCACTCCCGATTCTCCCTCAGGGGAGTCTGCTCAGGTCTCCTTTCAAGCCTTTTATTAATGCCCCACAGATACATCGTTGTTCGTCATGATTTTTTTTTAATACTCACCGAGGAGTGAGAATATTTTTCCATTGATTTTTAGAGAAAGTGGAAGGGAGGGGAGAAGGGAAGAAAGAGAAACATTGATGTGAGAGAGACACATTGATTGGTTGACTCCCACTTGTGCCCCAACTGGGGCCGGCGATTGAACCTATAACCAAGGTATGTGCCATTGACCAGGATTCGAATCCGAAGACTGAACCCGACACTCTATCCACGAGCAAAACCAGCCAGGACTGCTTTTACAAAGAATTTTTATTGATTTTTAGAGAGAGAGGAAGGGAGAGGGAGAGAGAGAGAGAAAGCAGAACATCAATTGGCTGTCTCCTGTTCACTCCCTGCCAGAGATCGAGCCCACAACCTGGGCATGTGCCCTGATTGGACTCAACCAGCAGCCTTTCAGTGCGGGGATAGGCCCACTAGCCACACTGGTTGGTGCTTTTTGTTTTGTTTTTTAAATTGATTTCAGAGAGAGGAAGGGGGAGAGAGAGAGACATGGATTTGTTGTTCTATTTATTTATGCATCATTGGTTGATTCTTGTCTGTGCCCTCATCAGGGCTTGAGCCTACAACCTCGGCATATTGGGATATCACTCTAACCAGCTGAGCTACCTGAGCAGGGCCGTTGGGTGTGCATTTTGCTAGGCAGTTTGTTTGAGTGTAAACGGGATGGTACTATTGTATATGGAAGTTGCCTATGGAATTGTCCTTGATCCTAATGTTCTCTTTGATGTCTTCATGCCCTGTGGAACTCTCCCTCATCTTTGTTAACAAAAGCATTCTTCTAAAAAAAGTTATCCTGGCCCAGCTGGCGTGGCTCTGTGGTGGAGTGTCAAGCCATGAACCAAGAAGTCACTGGTTTGATTCTGGTCAGGGCAGATGCCCGGGCTTCAGGCTTTAACCTCAGTAAGTTTTGTGCAGGAAGCAGCCAATCGATGATATTTTTCTCTCACCAATGTTTCTCTCTATATATCCTTCTTCCTTCTCCTCTCTCTCTCTAAAAATCAATAAAAATACTTTAAAAATTATTTTTCAGCGTTATTCTGAATGTCCAGCAGGTTTAGCTCAGTAGTTGAACGTGGACCTGTGAACCAAGTCAGGGTTCAGTTCGTCAGAGCACATACCTGGGTTTTGGGGTCCATCCCCAGTGGGGGCCGTGCAGGAGGCAGCCAATCAATAATTCTCTTTAATCAATGATATTTCTATCTCCCTTTCCCTTACTCTCTGAAATCAATAAAAATATATATATCCTATTAAATAAAAGAGTAATATGCAACTTGACCATAACTCTGATACACCCACAAGCCATGCCCACAAGCCACACCCACCCACCAATCAGGAGGAAATAAATCCCAACCAGGATGGATGCAGCCACTGAGGGCAGGAGGGAGGCTTGGGTTTTCCTGGCAATGGAGGAAGCCAAGCTTTCCGCCTGCCCTTGCCGGCCTAGGCCTCCACTCAATGCTACAAAGTTTCAATTATAGAAGATAAATAATCCCAAAAGAAATGGGGGCAGCCACAGAGTTGGAGAGAGCAGAGGCTAGGGTTGCCCTAGCAATGGAGGAAGCCAAGCTTCTGCAGCCCTAGCACCAAGGCCTCCACTGAGGCTACAAAGTTTCAATTATAGAATTTAAATAAACCCAAACAGAAATGGCTGTGATCATGGAGCAAGCAGAAGGCTTGGCTCCACGCCAGGCTACAAAGTTTCAATTGTAGAACATAAATTAATCCCAGGGCTCAACCACTGAGCCAGGCTGGCCAGGCCAAGTCTTTTTTTTTTTTTTTTTTTTTTTAATGCAGACCCATCAGCTTTGTGTTTCGAGTTGCCTGGTCTTGTTTTCTTTTCTTTTGTTTTTTTTTTTTTTTTTTGAAATTAACACTTTATTTTTTTAAATATTTTAATCTTTATTATTCAGTTTATTAATTACATTGTTCCCCCTTATTTCCCCCCTATAGGTCCCCACCACCCGGTACCCATCCCACCCTCACGCCCCCCCAACTGTCCTCTCCCATAGTTGCATGATTTTTGTCCAGTCTTCTTGCTGCACCTCCCAAACCCCTTTTCTCCCCAAGAATTGTCAGTCCATTCCCTCTCTATGTCCGTGATTCTGTTACATTCACCAGTTTATCTTGTTCATCAGATTTTTAATTCACTTGATTTCTATATTCATTTTTTAATCTTTATTGTTCAGTTTATTAATTACATTGTTTCCTTTTTCCCCCTATAGCTCCACTCCACAAGGTACCTATCCCACCCTCCGCCCCCCCAACTGTCCTCTCCCATAGTTGCATGATCTTCGTCCAGTCTCTTGCTGCACTTCCCACACCCCTTTTCTCCCCAAGAATTGCCAGTCCATTCCCTCTCTACGTCCATGATTCTGTTACATTCACCAGTTTATCCTGTTCATCAGATTTTTAATTCTCTTGAATTTTAGATTCATTTGTTGATAGATGTGTATTTGTTGTTCATAATTTTTATTTTTAACTTTTTCTTCTTCTTCTTAAAGAATATCTTTCAGCATTTCATATAATATTGGTTTGGTGGTGATGTATTCCTTTAGCTTTTTCTTAGCTACGAAGCACTTTATCTGACCTTCAATTCTGAATGATAGCTTCGCTGGGTAGAGTAATCTTGGTTGTAGATTCTTGCTGTTCATCACTTTGATTATTTCTTGCCACTCCCGTCTGGCCTGCATCGTTTCTTTTGAGAAATTCGCTGACAATCGTATGGGTGCTCCCTTATAGGTAACTAACTGTTTTTCTCTTGCTGCTTTTAATACTCTCTCTTTGTCTTTTGCTCTTGGCATTTTAATTATGATGTGCCTTGGTGTGGTCCTCTTAGGGTTCCTATATATTGGGGTTTGGTGCGCTTCTTGGACTCCTAAGTCAATTTCTTTCACCAGATGTGGGAAGTTTTTGGTCACTATTTCTTCAAATAGGTTTTCATTATCTTGGTCTCTCTCTTTTCCTGGCACCCCTATAATTCGGATGTTGGTA
The DNA here is from genome assembly GCA_027563665.1 of Antrozous pallidus. Lineage (NCBI taxonomy): Eukaryota > Metazoa > Chordata > Mammalia > Chiroptera > Vespertilionidae > Antrozous > Antrozous pallidus. The sequence goes on from CM050516.1 coordinate 106,966,234, forward strand.
TGCTTGAGATTGTCCCAGAGGCCCCTTACACTATCTTCAATTTTTTGGATTCTTTTTGCTTCTTGCTTTTCTGGCTGAGTGGATTTTGCTTCTTTGTATTTCAAATCTTTGACTTGGTTCTTGTGGTGCTCTGGACTGCTTTTAGATCTTTGTGTAGTATTTTTTATTTTAGTCAGTGTATGCTTAATTTCTAGTTGGTCCTTTTTCATATCATCTTAGGTCTTATTCATTTCCTCGTAGATCTTGTTCATTTCCTTATAGGTCTCAGCCTTTTCTAGGAGCCTCTTGAAAAGCCTTATAACCGTGGTTTTAAACTCTATGTCCAGTCATTTTTTTCTCTCCATTTCTTTCACATCTGATTTCTTTCCATGTCTCTGCATGGTGGCTGCTTTCCTGAGTTGGTCGATTAGCTTTGTGTGGTAGATGTCCTCTAAGGGACAGTGGCTCAGCCTCCTCAGTTACCTGAGGTGGATATGGGTTGCAGGGTCTTGTTGAAGTTAAACCTATATTATTGTTGTTTGCACTTGGAGGGTTTGCCCTCCAGGCCAATTGGCTGTGAGGATCAGGTGTGCTCAGGTTGGATGGGCCGAGTATCTGGGCGAGCAGGCAGCGTCAGCTCTGCCCTATGCGGCAACTGGGACTCTGTGCCGGTGGCAATGGCCGCCAGCACCTCTGAGAAAGAGCTGCTGCCAAACTCCACTCGCTGCTGGACAATTCAGCCTCTCCCCAAATGCGTCTGCACACCCAACGTCTCACCCAGGGTTGTAAAACAATGCAGTCTGGGGGTTTCTCAAACAAGAGCATAAGTCAGGAGTCCTCTCTGTGCGGTCACGCAGCTGTGCCTTTTCCAAGTTCACGCGCACTCTGCACAAGCTCGCCCTCTCCACAAGCTTGCAGACCCTTGCAGCGCCTGAGTTTCAGCGTGCCTCCCCACTGTCCAGTTTTACCCCGTATGAGTGTGGGTTCCCGTGACTTCGCCCAGAGCTGGGGAATCAGTGCATTGGGACATCTTTGTCTCCCCCGTTCGAGAAATCCGGCCGGGTTTTCAGCTGCCCGCCCTCTCCGCTGGCACTCACACTGCCCCAAACTTCTCTCCGTGCGTATCTTCAACGCTGTCCTCAGCCGCTCTTCTGAGTCACAGTGTCCTATCTTCACTTTTATTTGTGGAATTTTCACTCAGCCAGCTCCGGTGATTCTGGATGGTGTTTGTTCTTTCGTTAAGTTGTAGTTTTGAAATTGCTGTGTATGACAGCAAGATAGGTGTTTACCTATGCCGCCATCTTGGTTCCTCTCTGACTCGAGTCGCCTGGTCTTTTCTAAGCCAACCTCCTTTCCTTCAGTACAGCAAGGTGTCTTCATCTGGCACCGTGGGAGCCATTTGCATGTGGCTGTTGCTGTTTCCACCTTGCATGCTCATGGCTTTCATCCTCCCAAATCCCCAGCCAGTTTCAGGGCTGGGAGGGTGTCTGCAGGAGGCTGCTCTCCAGGCGTGTTTCCATGTCTCCCCAGGCCCCAGCTGCGGTCTTCCCCACAGCCTTGCTCTCTGTTCACTCCGGACCATGTAGACAGCACTAAGCTCTATGTCTTTGTTTCCTACCAGGTGATCCAAAGGTCGAGCGACAGTTACACAGTGTCAGTCCTTAGTAAGATGATTTCTTTTTGTGCTCTTTTAAAAGGCATGAAAGAATTACTGATGTCCTTGATCAAAAAAATTACGTGGAAGAACTGAACCGGCACTTAAGGTAAGGCTCATCCCTTTTTCCAGGGCTGCAGTTAGGTCTCAGTACCTGGTAATTGTTTCGTGGAACTTTTTTGAGTTGCCATGTGTTTCCAACCAACTCTCTTTCAAACCAGGAAGAAAGGTTGTTGTGCCATGCTCACATGTACAGACTGGAGAAGGATGATGTCTTGATAAAGAGCTTTTGGGACTTCTTCAGTTATTTGTTTTGTGCAGTTGCACAATTTAGAGAGCCAATAAATAAAATCTTGACTCTCTACCCCTTCCCACAGCCACTCAGTAGAAAATCACTGCCTTGAAGAGTATTGTTGCTGCTGGGAATCAGCACATATTCCTCCAGGTTTGGCAGCAGGAGAAGGAGGATTGAAAAACTTCAGTAGCCATGGCCAGCATCTTTATCTTGATTTTTCATTTTAATTGGAAAGCCACTGCTGCCGTATCTCATGAAGCAGCAGTCGCTAGAGACATTTATGGGACGGAGATTCCCGGGGCCTGTGCTGGGAGACGGCTCTCGCTCTCTGACCCCTGCAGAGAGTGCGCAGTCACAGTGGCAGAGCTGCGCAGGGCCGGCTCCTCTGGCCCAGAGGCGGTGAGACAGGCGGCCGAGCTGCCACATCCCTCGGGACTGACCTCGGGAAGTGCTGCGTAAGCGCTCCTGAAGTGTGGTGTTGGCTGTTATTCTGAAAGAAATTCTTGATCATTTTCTAGCTTATTGAGAGTTTTTATAAGGAATAGGTGTTGAATTTTTAGCATCCAATAAGATAATTGTGACTTTTCTCCCTTAATCTATTGATGTGATCTATTTTATTCACAGATTTCTTCATACTGAGCAATTCCTGGGCCATAGAAATAAACTCTGCTTGATCCTAGTTTTAAAATTTAATTGTTCTCTTACAGGGAACTTGAATTAACTGTCCTCTAGTTCTCACCTTCTGAAGCAGCGGTCACCTGTGTGTGGTCCATGAGGTCCGAAAGGTTGATGACCGCTGCTCTGGCGTGTCAGTGAGGTCATGCAGCTTCGCCACACGAACTGGGAAGCTTTGTGTTGGCTCTGGGCCTGGGAACTGAGCGCCTTCTAGGCCGTGAGCGTTACTGCTCCTCGGATGCTGGAAGCCGGAGCCTGTCTCAGACAGAGCTGTACCAGTGTGTTAGTTTTCCCTTCATTGTTAGTTCATCTAGGTTTTCTTTTCTGGAGGATCTGTCTGTTTGGGTAATTTATATTTCCTAAAAAATATATAAATGTTAATAATATTTTCTAAGCTATACAATTGGTATAGAATTGACAAGTTGTCGACTCTTAAACTTTTAATTCCCTTTATATCATTTGTTTTGTTCCCTTTTTCATTTTGTGTCCTTGTATTCTTATTTTTCTTCCGGTTCTTTTTGGGGTGGGGATGAATCAAACCCTTTTATTGGAGGGCTTCCGGGGAGGGTCAAAGGGCTGGAAGGACAGTCAGCCCGCCATCCTCAGCCTGGCAGGCTCTCTCTGCTGTTGAAAAGCTCCCACCCAGTTCTCGAGCCTTGTCGGGCTGTGGCCTGATCCCCCTCAGGCACGAGCACGGGATTGGAGCAGGGCCGCGTCCACACTGCAGCCTCTGGGGCCAGACGATCTGGCTGCAGCCATGGCGCCCCTCGTAGGGGTATGAACTGGAGAAAGTCTTTAATATAAAGTTATGGTTTTCTTGTCTGTAAAATAGGTTAATAAAAGTTACCTCACAGAATTGTGGGAAGATTATATGCATTTAAAGTGCTCAGAACCAACACTGTCCAAATGGAAGGTGACTGCTATGATTTCTGTGGTTGCTATTAGTGTTGTTTATCAGTCTTCTCTAGCTCTCATGGTTTTCAGTAGAAAAATAGTACCTATGACTTAAAGAATCTTTGGAAAATAGGGCCCAGTATTACGAGATCTGCCCGGCCAGCGAGGCTCAGTGGCTGAGTGTCATCTACAGCCAGGAGTCACGGTCCGTTCCAGTCAGGGCGCTGGCCTGGGCTGTGGGCTGGATCCCCAGTAGGGGTCGTTCTGGAGGCAGCTGATCAGTTGTTCTTTTTCATCAATGTCTCTCTCTCTCCCCCTCTCTCTCTCTCTCTCTCTCTCTCTCTCCCTCTCCCCCTCTCCCCCTCTCTCCCCCCCTCTCTCTCCCACTCCCCCTTCCTCCCTGAAATCAATAAAAATATGTATTTTAAGTATTATAATAATTATTATAAATCACCTTTGATCCTACTACCAAAAAGTACCAGTGCCTTGTTATGAATATTACATTAGATATATGACTGCCAGTGCATTTTAGGTCCCATTTATTGTGTTGGGAAGAAAACATTGAACACATTTAACAAGTGTACAGTACACACATATACATGTGTACCTAGAATTGTCATCCAAGTTCATTGGAGGCCCTTGGACTCAACTTCCTGCAGGAAATATAGGAATCACTGTTCTCGTTATAGGTTGAAAATCGGCCTTTGTAAGTTCACACTTTTTTTTTTTAATATATATTTTAAATATTTTATTGTTTTTTTACAGAGAGGAAGGGAGAGGATAGAAAGTTAGAAACATCGATGAGAGAGAAACATCGATCGGCTGCCTCTTGCACACCCCCTACTGGGGATATGCCTGCAGCCAAGGTACATGCCCTTGACCGGAATCGAACCTGGGACCTTTCAGTCCGAAGGCCGACGCTCTATCCACTGAGCCACACCGGTTTCAGCTCACACTTTCTTAATATTGTGTTTTCTATAGCTGCACAGTTGGAGATCTTCAAACCAAGATAGATGGCTTGGAAAAGACTAATTCAAAGCTTCAAGAAGAGGTTGGTAACTTACTGAAATTCTTAAAGCCGCACAGCCTGAGGCCAAGGAAAGGGTGCCGTCCGTGCCCCTCACCAAGCGGACTGCTGCCAGCACTGGATTGCTGACTGCGGCTGAGCTCACGGGGGACAGGCATTCTCAGGTTTCACGTCCTCCCAACGTGTTCTGCCCTGACGGCTCCCATGAGCCAGTGCTTCTGCTCCTGAGCCAGGTCTGTCACCCTCGTCCTGGAGAAGCTCAGCTCCTTGTGAGCGGCTCTCCTTTCCCACGTTTCCTCGGATGCGGCTCATCTCCTTGCTGCGAGGCTGGCTCAGGCTCTTCCCTGGCGGACAGCAGCCGCCCACTCCTGGGTGTCGGCTCTCGGGAGCCTGGAGCCAGTCTTCCCAGTGTGGCTTTCTCACTAGGAAGAGGGAAAGGACAGGAGGACGGAGCCAAGGACACAGCTGGCTGCCAGCTGCCTGGCAGCCTCCTTGGTGGACACATCTGTCTCCTGTTAGCAAGAGGGGGTGCTCAGCCTTTCTGAGGCTTTCCACAGGTCACCGATGTCCCCACCAGGTCTCATTGAGGAGGAGGAGGGCTGTGAGAGAGAGCCACAGCTCGGGGAACCCCCCTCCTCCACCCCCCCAGCCCCGCACAGTGGAGGCAACACCTTTGCATGGAGGACCCAGTGTCAGTTCCAGGGAGATGGACCTGCTCTCCGAGGGGCAGCTTTTCTGGGAGGAGCCAATATGTGTGGGGGAGACTCGAAGTCCCCGTCACAGGCAGGCCTCAGACGGCCGCGCCTGGAACGGGCTCGCCTTCCCCTTGGGTGGCTGGGCCTTTGGGCCCGCGGAGGCAGGCGTGTGGGTCCATCGCCCCGCTGCAGAGAGCACAGTGGGTGACGACCGGGCGGGTGTGGGGGGCGCTCAGGACGGCCTCGGTAGGAGAGCCAGCAGGTTCGCGCGTCCTCCCGGAACCAGGGCCTGCTCGGCAGGAGGGTCGGCTTACCTTCTGAAACGAAGTGACTGGGTTATTTTGTTCACGGCAAACAGCGGTATTAGCGATGCCCTTTGGGGAAAGGAGGCTCTGCTGGCGGCGTGCGCTCCTCAGAGAGTGGAGAGTGGGCCGCGTTAGCGCGAGGGTTTTGCCGAGGCCCCGTGTGGCACCGCCCCTCCTTCAGAGCCTCCGCGTTCCTCGTTGGGGCGCAGCCGCTGGGTTCACAAACCCCGGTCCGGATGCGGGTCTGAGTGCACTTAGCCGCTCTGGGCGAGCAGATGAGGAGCCGGAGCCTCAGGCCCGTGGGTTATGGCTAGGCCGCTGAGAGCCCAGCCGGGCCGGCAGGTGTCCCCGCCGGCCTCGCCGCCCTGATGCGGAGGGCCCGCGGTGTGTCCAAACGCAGTTGTCCGGGGAAGAGGTCTGCCTCAGTGGTGCTTTAATTCCCCTCTGACCAAACATCCTTTTCCTCATTGGCTAGAGAAACAGAAAAGAACAAAGAATCGGGAAAAAACCGTAATCCCTTGGCTAAGTGACAGCTATTTTTATCTTGTGGTATATATATTTCTTAAGCATTTTTAACACCGATTTTTTTAATTAGGTGGTGAGAAAATACTGTATAACTTATTTTATTTTCATGTTGGTTTTATAAGTATGTTCTCAAATTATTAACAGCTTTTGTAAACATTTCAGTCATTACATATTTCTACTGTATGCTTCCACTTTAATTTATTAAACTATTTCTTTAATGTTCAAGCTATTTCTGATGTCATATATCCATAAATCTTTGGCCCCCGTTATGTGGTATGCTCTCATTTTTATAAAACAAGGAAATTGGGAGAGGGCAGAGATGGCTAGAGGCAGGAGTGGGAGAGACTTTTATTATATGTATTTTTGTATCTTTGGAACCTTGTGAATGTGAATGTATTGCGTATTCAAAACAAGGACATGAAATAAACACGTGACCCGCCCTGGCCGGGGCTGCGGCGCCTAGCGCACCAGCCTGCCCCCGGAGAGTGTCGGGCTCGATTCCCAGTCAGGGCGCATCTGGGCCGCAGGCTCACTCCCGTCCCCAGTCAGACGCTCGTGTCTCTCACATCACCATCTCTCTCTCCTCTCTCTCTCTTCTCTCTCCCTCCCTCTCCCCCTCCTCCCTTTCACACTCTATGAAAATCAGTGGAAAAAATATCCTCAGGTGAAGGTTAACCAAAAATAGATAGATGATAGATAGATAGATGATAGATAGATAAAATACCTGATCTGTAGAAATAAATTGCCGGTTGTGAAGGTGCCAGATGTTATACTTTATTTGAACAGTAAGATACATTTTGATGTTAAGAAATATAAAAACCTTTCTTAATCAGCTTTCAGCTGCAACAGACCGGATTTTTTCACTTCAAGAAGAACAGCAACAATTAAGAGAACAAAATGAATTAATTCGTGAAAGAAGTGAGAAGAGTGTAGAGGTGAGAACTTGACCTGACAGCTGGCATGTTTCCCACTTGGACAGACGCATCCATCACAAATCTCAAGCTCGCAGAAAGGGCCTCCTGCTACTGTGCCTCTCTGTCTGCTCACGCCACTGACCCACGTGGGTTTCCCAGGCACTCTGCTCCCTGCCCCTGGGCCTTTGCACACAAAAGCTCCTACTCACTCTTCAGCTTCCACTCTGTGATGCCGTCCCCAGCGCCCATCCAGGGGCTTGGGCCCTCCTCCTGTGTCCCCACGGCTCTTTACACCTCCTTCCTCTGTAGAATCTATTGTTTGTGGAATTGCTGGCTGGCTCACTTCGTAATTTGAAGGTAGAGATCATATCTAATTCTTAAAATTCACCCAGTGCTAAAAACATGCTCCGTAAACAGAATGGTGAATTAAAGGGGCCTCCCCCACTAGGAATGATTTTTCTGTTTTAAAGAAAGTACATTTTCACCCTAGCTGGTGTTGCTCAATGGGTAGAGCATCACCTGTGGACCAAAGGGTCCCAGGTTAGATTTACCTTGGTTGCAGGCTCCTCCATGGCCCTGACCCAAGTTGGGGTACATGCAGGAGGCAACCAATCAATGTGTTTCTCTCACATGGATGTTTCTCTCTGTCTTTCCCTCTCCCACTCTCTCTAAAAAAATAATCAATGGAAACATCCTCAGATGAGGATTAAAAAAGAAGAAGAAAAGTAAATTTGTTTTGTAAACCTAAATTTTCTTTTTTTTAATGTACTGACTTGCCCTGGCTGGTGTGGCTCAGTGGATAGAGCGTCGGCCTGTGGCCTGAAGGGTCCCAGTTTCAGTTCCAGTCAGGGCACAGGCCTGGGTTGTAGTCTCGATCCCCAGTGTGGGGCATGCAGGAGGCAGCTGATCAATGATTCTCTCTCATCATTGATGTTCCTATATATCCTTCCCTATCCCTTCCTCTCTGAAATCAATAAAAATATATTTTTTAAAAGTTTTAAAAATGTATTGACTTGTTCTCATTTTCACGTTCAAAGATACTTCAAAATGGCTTTAAAATTTTAACCTTCATTATACTTAAGAAATGGAAATTGTGCTACATCTTTTTAAAATTGTGCTACATTTTTAAATACTTTGTAGTTGGCTTGCTTCCCATAAAGCCTATTCTCTCGGTACTCTTATTGGATACAGATGACAAAACAGGACACAAAAGTTGAGCTGGAGACTTACAAGCAAACCCGGCAGGGTTTGGACAAAATGTACAGTGACGTGTGGAAGCAGCTGAAGGAGGAGAAGAAAGTGCATTTGGTGAGTGTGCGAGCCTGGTGTCTTGAGAAAGGTCCCCCAAAGCCGTGCCAGCGCTTTCCTCGCACTTCCCACAGGCATGCTCACACCGCAGACACCCACAGATAGCCCAGTCGTCCCTTAAAACAATAAAAGGTCATGTTTACCTCTCAGGTCTGCAGCGTCACATTTTTCCAAGTTTTAAACCTTTTTCAGGGATAGCTGTAAAATCAGATACTGGTTTCTCTGACCATACACTTCCCTCAGAGCCTTGGTCTGTTTATCTCCACTCCGTCTATGAGTTAGTGGCCTGTGTTTTTTATTTGTTATTATTTTCTTTATTGATTGTGGTTGTTTTTTTTTAAGAGAAAGAGAGACATTGATTTGTTGTTCCACTTATTTGTGCTATCACTGGTTGATTTTTTTAAAAATATATTTTATTGACTTTTTACAGAGCAGAAGGGAGAGGGATAGAAAGTCAGAAACATCGATGAGAGAGACATTGGACAGCTGCCTCCTGCACGCCCCTACTGGGGATGTGCCCACAGCCAAGGTACATGCCCTTGCCGGAATTGAACCCGGGACCCTTCAGTCCGCAGTCTGACGCTCTATCCACTGAGCCAAACCGGTCTCGGCTCCCCCCCCCCCCCCCCCCACTGGTTGATTCTTATATGTCCCCTCTCCAGGAATCGAACCTGCAGTGTGGGCATATCGAGACAATGCCCTAACCTACTGCGCAACCCAGTCAGGGCCTCATTTCTCTATTAAATACATTCTCGCACCTGCTTCTTGGCATAGATGTCGTCGAGAGCGTGTGTCCTGAGTTGCCCAGGACAGAACCATTTCAAAATGGTTTCACCTTTGTTGCCATAAACCAGTAAATCAGTCCAGAAGTTCTAACATTGGAACATCAAATCGCTTTAGCACTGAAATACAAGACACTTTCTTTCTGACGATATGTTCTGATCTTGCTGTTTGAAGAACATGGTTACAAGAACTCCAGGCTCACATGCCACCTACCACCTTTCCGTTGACTTGATGCAAAGCCAGTTTTCATTGTGAAATAAGAAAAGGGGGGGAATGTCATCTAGCTATACTCCAGACCAGTGGGTCTCACCCTTCCTAACGCCGCCACCCTTTAATACAGCTCCTCATGTTGTGGTGACCCCCAACCTTAAAATTATTTTCGTTGCTACTTCATAACTATAATTTTGCTACTGTTATGAATCGTAATGTAAATATCTGTGTTTTCTGATGGTCTTAAGCAATCCTGCTAGTGACTTAGAGGTTGAGAACCGCTGCTGTAGATCCTAAGACCATCGGAAAACACCGATATTTACATTACGATTCATAACAGTAGCAAAATTACAGTTATGAAGTAGCAACGAAAATAATTTTAAGGTTGGGGGTCACCACAATATGAGGAGCTGTATTAAAGGGTGGCGGCGTTAGGAAGGGTGAGATCCACTGCTCTAGACAGACTTTCCAAAAATCTCTCTAACCTCTTCTGGCCTTCAGCTTACATTTTGCACATTGCCCCAGACAGCCTCAGTTAGATTTATTTCTTTGTTCTACTTGAGTAACACTGTCCTTGTCCCCATCCTTTTAAGGAACTAGAAAAAGAACTGGAATTACAAATTGGGATGAAAACTGAAATGGAAATTGCAATGAAGCTTCTGGAAAAGGACACCCATGAGAAGCAGGACACACTGGTCGCCCTCCGCCAGCAGCTGGAAGAAGTCAAAGCGATCAACTTGCAGATGTTCCATAAAGTTCAGGTGGGAGCTGGCTCTGTCCCATCCCAGCCCGGGCTCCTGCTGCTGCCTGCAGCCTGGAGCTGCCCGCAGCTCCTCTCGCGTCCTCCTGCAGGGGCGAGGATCGGCACTCTGTGAGGCCCCGAGGCCCCGCTCCACGTCACGGTATTTATTTTATTTGGTCTCCCGCAGACCCCTAGAGAAGTTTATAAAATGGGGGAAGCCTCAATGAAAGGACCGGGCTGAGTGGGTAAACCACGTGCCCCTGGGGCACAGCTGTGCCTGCGGTGCCTCAGACTCCCTGCCGCCCGTTCCCTCTGCTTCAGGGGTGATTGCTTGAGAAGTGGTTTAAGGATGGAAGTTTGCGTTGTCTTTTCAAGTCTGCAGACCACACAGTGAGCAGGCTGCTGCTCGCCTCGCCTGTCGTTTCGGCGTGGCGAAGGGAGCCAGTCCGGGAAGAGCCCATTGGGGCAGAGTCTGCAAGCTGCCATTCTGTGTCCTTCACAAAACTTTGCTTTTTGAAGTTCTGTTTCCTGTTTTATTACCAAAACAGTCCAACTCCATTTCCTCTTCCATGGGTATGGTTTCAGTTTCACTGTCAAAGGCAGTGTAAGAGCAGACAGTACAAATAAACTGTTATTTCATCCTGTCTTTTTAAAACCATCACCTCATCCTATCTAATAATGAGGGGATATGCAAATTGATCATCACACCATAATAAGATGGCTGCACCCACAGCGGAGGCAGGGATCCCATAACACAAGATGGCTGCACCCACAGTGAAGGCCGAGTTCCCATAATGAGCCTTAATGAGCAATTAGCAGGGACCTGAGGCTGTGTGGCACTGGGCCAGGCCAGACGACATGAGAGCACACCCCCCCACCTGGCAGGGCATGATGGGGGTGGGGCCAGCCAGGTCTGGTTCTCGAACAATTTCAAGGTGCATGTGGGTGGGCAGGGACTTGACTCTAGTTCCCATAGTGTGCCCCAGACTCTTGACAGGAGGAAAGTTCTCATATACATTTTACTAATTTCTTTCATCTTTGATACTTCCATTATAGAGAAAGGGCAAACAGCAATATTAAAATATTTCCTCTAATTAATCCCCTTTTAATGTGCACGAATTTCATGCACTGAGTCACTAATCATCATCATAGCAACAATAGTGAAAACCAAGGTAAAAAGAAAAGAGAAAACAATTTTGCCTTCCTAACAAATTATCTATTTTAATATTTTCATGTTTTTATCTAGTTTGGGTGAGTATATAGACCAGTGATAGGCAACCGTTTGAGCTTGGTATGTCAAAATTCACCAAAATAACGAGCATAACTCGGGTGATGGGTCACTTCGAGAAAAAAACCATAATTTCACGATATTCATAGTTTAAATAACAAAAATGTATAATTGTTATATATAAGTTAAAAAACTAATTATTTGATAATGGGGGAGGAACCAAGATGGCGGCATAGGTAAACACCTATCTTGCTGCCCCACACAACAGTTCCAAAACTACAACTTAGCGACAGAACAAACATCATCCAGAATCACTGGAAAGCCGGCTGAGTGGAAATTCCACAGATAAAAGTAAAGATAGGACACTGTGACTCAGAGGAGCGGTGGAGGGCAGCTCTGAAGATACTCGTGGAGCCAGAGATTTGGAGCCGTGTGCGCGCACCAGCGGAGAGGGCAGGCGGCTACAAACCCGGCTGGCTTTCTCCAACGGGGAGGGCAAAGGCGTCCCACTGCACTGATTCCCCAGTTCCAGGCGAGGTCCAGGGAACCCACACTCATACGGGGTGAAACTGGACAGTGGAAAAGCACGCTGAAGCCTGGGCGTGGCAGAGGTCGCGAGCTTGTGAAGAGGGCGTGTAAACTTGGGAACAGAAGTGCTCGACCCCACAGAGAGGACTCGTGACTTGCTCCCTCGTTCTGGAGACCACCAGTCTGCTTTGTTTTACAACCCTGGGCGAGACTTTGGGGGTGGAGACTCATTTGGGGAGAGGCAGAGTTGTCTGGCAGCAGATGGAGACTGGAAGCGGCTTTCTCTCGGAAGTGCGTGCAGCATTACCACCCGGCACAGAGACCCGCATAGGGCGGAGCTGACGCCTGCTCAGTCCGGAGACTCCACCCATCCAACCTGAACACAGCTTACCCTCACAGTCAGCCTGGAGGTCAAACCCTCCTAGTCTAACAATAATAATCTGGGTTTAACTTCAACAATACTGTACAACCCATAAAGGATTGTAGTAAGAGTATCCACCTCAGATAACTGAGGAGGCTGAGCCACTGTCCCTTAGAGGACATCTACCACACAAAGCTAATGGACCAACTCAAGGAAAGCAGCCACAATGCAGAGAAATGGAAAGAAATCAGGTGTGAAAGAAATGGAGGAAAAAAGACGACTAGACATAGAGTTCAAAACCACGGTTATAAAGCTTTTCAAGAGGCTCCTAGAAAAGGCTGAGACCTACAAGGAAGTGAACAAGACCTACAAGGAAATGAACAAGACCTATGAGGATATGAAAAAGGACCAACTAGAAATTAAGCATACACTGACTGAAATAAAAATATTACACAAAGACCTAAAAGCAGTCCAGAGAACCACAAGAACCAAGTCAAAGATTTGAAATACAAAGAGGCAAAATCCACTCAGCCAGAAAAGCAAGAAGCCAAAAGAATTAAAAAAATTGAAGATAGTGTAAGGGGCCTCTGGAACAACCTCAAGCATACCAACATTCGAATTATAGGGGTGCCAGAAAAAGAGAGAGAGCAAGATAATGAAAACCTACTTGAAGAAATGGTGATCGAAAACTTCCCCCACCTGGTGAAAGAAATTGACTTAAAAACCCAAGAAGTGCACAGAACCCCAAAATACGGGAATCTAAAGAGGAACACACCAAGACACATCATAATTAAAATGCCAAGAGCAAAAGATAAAGAGAGAATATTAAAAGCAGCAAGAGAGCCGAAACCGGTTTGGCTCAGTGGATAGAGTGTCGGCCTGCGGACTGAAAGGTCCCAGGTTCGATTCCGGTCAAGGGCATGTACCGTGGCTGCGGGCACATCCCCAGCAGGGGGTGTGCAAGAGGCAGCCGATCGATGTTTCTCTCTCATCGATGTTTCTGACTTTCTATCCCTCTCCTTTCCTCTCTGTGAAAAATCAATAAAATATATTTAAAAAGAAATACTTATTAAAAAAAATAAAATAAAATAAAAGCAGCAAGAGAAAAACAGTTACCTATAAGGGAGCATCCATACAATTGTCAGCGGATTTCTCAACAGAAACAATGCAGGCCAGACGGGAATGGCAAGAAATATTCAAAGTGACGAATAGTAAGAATCTACAACCAAGAATACTCTATCCAGCAAAGCTATCATTCAGAATTGGAGGTCAGATAAAGTGCCTCGCAGATAAGAAAAAGCTAAAGGAGTTCATCACTGCCAAACCAATATTATATGAATTGCTGAAAGATATTCTATAAGAAGAGGAAGAAGAAAAAGGTAAAAATATAAATGATGAACAACAAATACACATCTGTCAATAAATGAATCTAAAAATCAAGTGAATAATCTGATGAACAGAATAAACTGGTGAATATAACAGAATTATGGACATAGAGAGAGAATGGACTGACAATTCTTGGGGAGAAAAGGGGTGTGGGAGGTGCAGCAAGGGACTGGACAAAAATCATGCACCTATGCGAGAGGACAGTGGGGGGGGGGGCGTGAGGACGGAGGGTGGGATGGGTACCGGATGGAGGGAGCTATAGGGGAAAAAAGAGGGAACAATAAAGACAAAAAAAACCTAATTATTTAACTTGCCTGCTTATTGACTTCTTGTTCATCTGTCATTCGGTTTCTTTTGTTGGTCTTGATATTATTTAACTTGTGTGGGGTGCTGTGGACTAAGATAAGTGAGGGGGAGGGGGAATTCTTTAACTAACCTGCCTATTAGTGACGCTTTTGTTGCTGAATTTCATTGGCTAAATCTTCAATTGAAGGTTGATATTTTGTACACTTCAAGCCCAAGCAAGCGCTACTAACTTCATCTGTCAATCTGTTTCTTTTGTTGTTTTTGATATTATTTAACGCTGAGAATAAGGTCTCACAAAAGTACGTAAAGGGAAAAATTGTGAGTAAAGCCATTGCTAGATTTTTCAGGGTGCTAAAAGTGTCTGGTAATCGGTTCCAGGCACTCCAAATTTCCTGTTTGTAGTGGCACTCCTCTTGATTCTCCAAGCGGCACCTTTCCAGATTCTCAAGCTTTGACCTCAAGTCGACAAACACCCAAGCCCAGATGCTGTCTTGAAATTCTGCAAGTTGCATCTCCAAATCATCAATTTGCATCCAATGGAAACCATTTAATTCCAAACTACTGTAGACTACTACATCAGGATACTTAATTATTTTTATGGTCTGTTCTAGGCTTCTAAATTGATTAAATCTGTCGCTGAACTGGTCTAGTAACGAGTCTAAAACATGCTGGTACTTTATATGCAAGGGTTCCATTTCATTTTGTACAGCTGCACTGGCCTTCTCAAAATACTTTGTTACTCGAGGAAAATACTTATAAATTTTAGTTTCTACATCTCGCTTGACAATTTAGAGTGTCTACACTAAACTACAGCAAATGTTTCATCCTCGGCTACTGCACCTGGCCATGCAGTAGCTGAGGATGAAACGTCCTTCTCAGCATGCGGCTCTATACTTCTCTGTATGCGACCACATGTGTCCATGTGTCATTGAAAATGCTATGCGTGTCAATGCTGACACACATGTCAGAGGTTCGCCATCATGGATATAGACATAATGTGACATGTGCTTTAGAGGAAACTAAACTACTGTAAAAACTTGGCAGGCTCTAAAGTAGAGTGGCTTAAAAATTTGGAAGTTTGTATCTTAGTTAGTTACAGTCATTTCCAAGGAGAGCATTTCAGACCTGCTTTGTTCGCAGCCATCAGGGACCCAGCTAACGGCAGCTCCAGCTCTCAGGGCCACTCTGGATGTCACCATTCTTGCCCGTGGAAGGTGAGGAGGAATAGCAGAAGGTCAGCACGGGGTTCTTCTCTCAAGCTGGAGGCATGAGCAGCGGCCATCCTTCCTGCGAGTCCACAGAAAAGGGCAGCTCAGCGGCAGGGGCGCCTGCGACTGTCCTTCCTCAGCCACAGGTCGTAGGAAGCAGAGGGTGAATGTTTGCAGACATAGCTGTTCCCACCACACAGGCCCTCCAGGCCCTGCATCCTCAAAGTGTGCAGCCCCTGCGCGGTGGCAGCACTGCATCGAGCCGCGTGCCTGCACCAGAAGGCCTGCTGTCTTTCTGACATTAGCCCGTCCCAGCCAGCGTCCCCGGGCAGAGCAGCACAGATAACCGAGAAATGCCTGTCTGGAAGGGGGAACAATGGGAGTGACCAGTGGCAGTCATACATTTTCTGGGAAAGCATTGCGAAGGATGCCCAAGGGCAGAGGGCACCATTTCTTAGCATGTCTGCTACCTGCTTCTGCCTTCTAAAGAGTTTGTCAGCCTTCCTGCGTGGCTCCTGGGAAGTCTACCGTCGGTGGCCCTTGGGGAACATGGCCTTCCTGGCGACGACCCAGCTTTCCTGGCCAACTGCGTGTGGTCTCAGTGTGCCGGCCTGGAGGTTTTACAAGCATCTGTTACAGACACTTTCCAGGTCTGACCCATGTCTGATCTGTTTATTTCCACTCAGCCTGTGTGTCAGTGATCAGTTTGTTGTTTTATTTATTAAAGGCTGTTCTTGTGGCTGCTTCATTTCTTTGTTCTCTCTCTCCCTCTCTCTCTCTCTCTCTCTCTCTCTCTCTCTCTCTCTCTCTCTCCCCCTCTCCCTCTCTCTCTCTCTCTCTCTCTCTCTCTATCTCTCTCTCTCTCTCTCATTAGTGGCCAGTCATCTGAAACAGCTGCTTGACCTGTGAACAAATCTCCCAACCTGACCTTTCCTGGCGCCCCGGGCCTCTGCTGCTCAGTCTCCATCCTCTCTCACTAGGTCCGGTCAGCAGCAGCTGCTTTTCTAACCCGAGAGGTCCCAACATTTGGCCCCTCTGTTCCCACCCTCTCTCTGCAAACTCCTTGCTTACAGGGCCTGTTCAGACCTGCCGCACATGCCAGCGTCCCTGCTCTTCACAGCCACCGCACGGCTGGCAGAGATTCGTGTTCCAAGTTGGAGCAGGTGGCAGTGATGATTGTTTTCCGTACTAACAAGGGTCACCAGCTTTCCGGCTTGGGACACCTGTTTGACAGCACCACGCCCCTGACACGGGGTCAGTGCTGCAGCACGTGCCACGTCCCTGGTGGCTGTTCCCACTTCCGCCCGTAATTACCCCTCTGGCTGCAGGTACCAAGGAACCCATGATGCCTCTCAGTTCGGGGCCACTGTAATCAGACACCTCTCTATGTTCTTAGTTCCTTTTATCACTCCCTACCCTGCTCCCATCCTCTTTCCTCTATGCTAAATTCTAAATGTTTACTTTTTGTTTTTTGGTTTTTTGTTACTCGAAGATATTAAAAGGTTTATTTTGAGAAAATGATTTTTTTTTTACTTTTTTCTGTTGTGCTTGCTTATTTTGTTTTTTTAGATTCAATTTTTTAAAATTATATTATATATTTTTATTAATTTTTAGAGACTGAAGAGAGGGGGAGGGAGGGAGGGGGAGAGAGAGAGAGAAGCATCGATTGTTGTACCACTTACTTCTGTATTCACTGTTTGATTCTTGTATGTGACCTGATCAGGGATCAAACTTGAAATCTTGACATACCAGGACAACATTCTAACCAACTGAGCCATGGCTAGATTCAATTGTTTATAGATATGTAGTTATTGCCATTTGTTGTTTATCTTTTTATCATTTTTCTTCTTCTTAAAGATAACCCTTTAAAATTGTATGTAGTTTGCTAGTGATAAACCCCTTTGACGTTTCCTGGGCTGGAAAGCTCTTTATCTGACCTTCAATTCTGAATGAACGCTTTGCTGGGTTGAGTAATCTAGATTGTAGGTCCTTGCTTTTCATCACTTTGGATATTTCTTACCACTTTCTTCTGCCCTTGGTTTCTGTTGTGAAATCAGCTGACAGTCTCATAGAAGCTCTCTTTTAGATAACTAATTGGTTTTTTTCCTTTCTGCTTTTAAGATTCTCTCTTTATCTCTAACCGTTGGCATTTTAATTATGTTGTGTCTTTGTGTGGGCCTACTTGGGTCCGTCATGTTTAGGACTCCCTGCACTCCTAGACTTATATATCTATAGTATTTCCTTCACCAGGTTAGGAAAGTGTTTTGTTGGGATTTATTTTTGTTTGTTTGTTTAAAATGTTTTTATTGGTTTTAGAAAGAGAGGAAGGGAGAGAGAGAGAGCAATAGAAACATCGATCACTGCCTCCCGCACTCTCCCTAATAGGGATTGAGCCCACAACTCAGGCGTGGGCCCTCACCAGAAACTGGTGACCTCTTGCTGCAAAGGACAGTGCTGAACCAGCTGAGCAACACTGGCGAGGCAACCAGGTTTGGGAAGTTTACCATCATTATTTTTATTACATATCTTTCCATTTCTTGCTTTCTCTCTTCTGGGATCCCCATGATGTGATTGTTGATATACTTGAAGTTGTGCCCAAGGCTCCTTACACTATCCTCATTTTTTTTTTTAATTCTTTTTTCTTTTTACTGTTCTAATTGTTTTCTGCCTCCTTATATTCCAGATATCTGATTTAATCCTCTGCTTCATCTGTTCTATTATTAATTCCCTATAATGTAGTCTTCATTTTAGATGTTGTAGTCTTCATTTCTGAATGGTTCTCTTTTGTTTTCTAGTTCTGTTTTTATGCCTCCTATTTCTTGTTCAATTTCTCACTAAATTCATCTACTCTTCCCCTAAGTTCATTACGCATTCTTATAACCAGTGTTTTGAACTCTATATCTAGTAAATTGCCCATCTCCTTTTTCTGGGTTTTTATTTTGTTCTTTAATTTGGAACATGTTTTTGTTTTTATCTCCTCATTTTGGCAGCCTCGCTGTGTTTCTTTCTATGTATTAGGTGTAGTGGCTGCATCTCCCGGCCTTATGTAGTAGGTGTTCTGTGGTGTCCAAAGGCACAGTTGGACAATCCAGGTGTACTGCTGCCATTCAGCCGCCCACCCCGTGTGTGTGCACTCTCCTGTGTAGTTGAGCCTTGATTGCTATTGGCACATCACTAGGAGGGTTTTACTCTTAAGCTGATTAACTGTAAGTACTGGCTGTGCCCACCATGGAGGATCAGCTGTTCAGGAGCCAACCACATAGAGTAGGACTTACTTTGGTGGGGCTCTGGTGCCCTCTGATTCTTCCCCTTGAGTGTGTGACTTGTGGAGGTGGTTAGGTGGTGCTTCCATGTGGTTTGAAGCTGTCTACCAAGTGCGCTGACTCTGGAGCCTCCTGAGAGGTGCAGACTAAGGTCAGCTACCACATGTGTTCTACCTAGGGCCACCAAGCATGAGCTACAGAGTGATCTGCAGATGGTTGTTAACTTGTGCTGGGCTTGGGAGGTGGCCAGGAAAGACCAAGCTGCAAACCAAGGCCAGCTTCTGCTCATGCCAGGACTGGATTTCTTCCTTGAACTCACTGTTAACCCATCTTTTACATTTTTTAAAATATATTTTTATTGATTTCAGAGAGGAAAGGAGAGGGAAGGAGATAGAAACATCAATGATGAGAGAGAATCATTGATCAGCTGCCTCCTGCACGCCCCACACTGGGGTTTGAGCCTGCAACCCGGGGTATATGCCCTGACTAGGAATTGAACTTTGACCTCCTGGTTCATAGGTCGACACTCAACCACTAAGCCACACTGGCTGGACAACATTTCTTATGATACTTGTTTGGTTGTAATGGGCTCCTTTAGCTGTTAGCTCTTTATCTTTCCTTTGATTCTCAATGATAGCCTTTCTAAATAGAGTAATCTTGGTTGTGTAGGTCCTTGCTTTTTATCACTTTGCATATTTTGTGGCAACCCCTCTTGCCTGTAAAGTTTCTGTTATGAAATCAGCTGACAGCCTTATGGGAATTTTTTAGTAGGTAACAAATTGCTTTTCTCTTTTTGCCTTTAAGAGTCTCTCTTTGTCTTTAATTTTTGACATTTTCATTATGATGTGTCTGGCGTGGGCCTGTTTAGGATTCTCTATGCCTCCTGAACTTATGTGACTTTTTCCTTCACCAAGTTAGGGAAGTTTTCTGCCATTATTTCTTCAAACACGATTTCTGCCCCTTGCTCGATTTCTTCACCTTCTGGGACTCCTATGATACAGATATTGTTACATTTCATTGTGTCCCATAGATCCCTTAAGTTGTCCTGTTTGTTTTGTTTTGTTTTTTCTTTTTTGATTCTCTGATTGAGTGATTTTTAAATACTGTCTTCTAATTCACTGGTCTGGTCCTTGGCTTCTCTATAATCTGCCATTTATTGTTGATGATTTATTCTTTATTTGTGCTAGTTATTCTTCATGGTCATTTTTCTTAGTTTCTCCAACTTTGCTCATGTTGAGCATCCTTATAATCATTACTCTGAACTCTATATCTGATAAATTGCTTATCTCCATTTCATTTAGGTTTTTTTCCTGGAGAATTATTTTGTTTTGTCATTCCGGGCTTTTTTGTCTTCCCATTTTTGCCGCCTAATTGGGTTTATTTCTACATATTAAGTAGATCTGCTGTGACTCCCAGTCTTATTGAAGGGTCCTTGGTGCAAGCCAATGGCAGACACTGTTTGTGACTGGTCTTGAGTACCCTGTTACAAGCTATCCATTGATATCCACAGCTTGTGGGTCCCTCTACTGGGACTGGGTGTGTTTGGAAAGGATCAGGATGTGCACCAATGTCTGCTTTTACTAGCTCCAGGTCCAGAAGCATGTCAGTCAAAGACTCAAAGAACCCAGAGCTCCACCTCTGCCTGCAGGCTGTTGCTCTCAGTCTCCTAATGAGCCTCAGCAAGGTGTCAGCTTCACAGGGGTTTTCCAGTAGGTGGCATCTCATTGTGGTTTTGATTTTCATTTCCCTTATGACTAGTGATGCTGAGCATCTCTTCATATGTCAGTTGCCCTTTTTTATGTATTCTTTAGGAAAATGTCTATTCATGTCCTCCACCCCCCCCCTTTTTTTTTTTGCTCATTTTTAATCAGATTGTTGTTGAGTTGTGTGAGTTCTTTATATATTTTGGGTATTAGCCTCTTATCAGAGGTACCATTTGCAAATATCTTCTCCCATTCCGCTGGTTGCCTCAAAAAACTAATAAAACAAACATAGATACACCCAACAGAATGGTGGTTACCAAAGGGAGGAGGAGGTGGGGGGAGGGCAAAGAGGGTAAAGGCGGTTGAGTATATGGTGACAGAAGGAAACTTGACTTTGGGTGGGGAGCATTCAATAGAGTATACAGATGTTGAATTATAATCTTGTACACCTGAAAGTTATATAACGTTATTAATTACTGTTACCCCAATAAATTTAATTTTTAAAACGTAAAAATTACCTACAAGTACTGTTTTAGCTGTGGCCCTCAAGTTTTGACAAAGATATTTATTTCATCCTAAGTATGTTTTTCACATTTTAACATCTCAAACTGAGATTGTATCTTACAGTCAGCAGCATGATGTGTTTCAGGTGGCAGTGTTTTCCCTCTCAGCGTATGTAAAGTCAGGGTGCACTTACGCTCAGTGGCATCTTCAGTGCAGTGATGCACTGTACTGTGTTTTCACTGTCTTCTAGCTCTAAGTGTTTAACAATTTCTCTTATGTGCATTTTCTTAAGCTCATTTTTAGTAATATGAAACTATTAAATAGTTTCTTAGTATAAGGTGTTTTTAGTTATTATTTTGTTGTTAGTGTCTGATTTTATTACATTAAGGTCAGAGAATACAGTTTTTATATTATTTCCTAAGAATTTATTAGGACTTCCTTCTGTCCTTGGCCTTTCTGTATCCTTTTATTTTAAGAATGTCTCTTGTAGACACACAGAAACACAGTGCTTTTTGTTTTCCCCCTCCTTGTCCCACAGCATCTGCCATGGTTAAGTGCCTGGGCTCAGAAAGTCACACTGAGTAACACTTCCAGGGCTATGGGAAGAGCTGGAGTGAGTGAAATGCTCTCGCAAGTGCTATTATGGTACAAAGTGAACAAGCAGCCAAACCCTGCTGAACTCAGGGTGCGGGAGAGGCGTCTGACCCCCAGCCTTGCTTTTGTAGGATACAGAGAGCAGTTTACAGCAAAAGGATGAAGTCATCGCATCTTTTGAAGAAAAAATCAATCAAATCATGTCCAGCATGAAGCAGATGGAAGAAAGGTAATTCCTTCCCTGGAAGCTACTCCCTGAATGTGTGATGCATTCTCCGAGCCTGAGGACCGACTCGGAGTCTCTCCCAGAAGGGCAGGCAGGTTGGCCGGCTGCCCTCCAGCCCGGGCCTGTGCTCACGCCGGTCCTCACAGGGCCGCAGGCCTTTCCAAGGCGCTGATGTCACTGTCACATTTAGCCATCAGACCAGTAGTGGATCAGAATAGAATCTGAAAATAGACCCATAAATATGGGTCACTGATTTTTTACAAAAGTACAAAGGCATTTCAATGGAGACAGGATTGTCTTTTCAGTAAATGATGTTGGAACAATGAGACATCGCTAAGCAAAAAAAAATAATAATAACCTCAATCTATATCTCACAGCTTTATATAAAAATAACTCAAAATGGATTATAAGTCTAAATAGAAAGTTTTAAACTATAAAATGTTTAGAATACATAGAAAGTCTTTGTGACCTTGGGTTGTCCAAAGAGATTTTAGACATGATATAAAAGCATGATCCATGAGAGAAAAACCCGACAAGTTGTACTTTATCATAATTTAAAACCTTTTTTCTACAAAAGACACAGTTAAGAGAATAAAGCCCTCGCCAGTTTGGCTCATTGGATAAAGCGTCGGCCTGCAGACTGAAAGGTCCCAGGTTCAGTTCTGGTCTAAGGCATGTACCTCGGCTTCAGGCTCCTCCCAAGCCTGGTCAGAGTGCATGCAGGAGGCACTAAATGATGTGTTTCACATCAATGTTTCGCTCTGTCTTTCCCTCTCTCTCTCACTCTCTCTAAAAATCAATGGAAAAATATCCTCCGGTTAAGGATTAAAAAAATAGTAATAAAAAAACAAGTTGTAGATTGGGAGAAAATGTGACAGGGTGGGGCAAAAGTAAATTTACAGATCATATCAAAAATAATACAATAAATATAAGAATAAACTATGTTTTGTATCCTCACAACTATAAGCCTACTTTTGCCTTTAAGAGACATTCTTAAAATAAAAGGATACAGAAAGGCTGAGGGCAGAAGGAAGTCCTAATAAATTCTTAGGAAATAATATAAAAACTGTATTCTCTGACCTTAATGTAATAAAATCAGACACTAACAACAAAATAACTAAAAACACCTCATACTAAGAAACTATTTAATAGTTTCATATTTTGCCTTTGTATCTGACAAAAGATTGGCATCCAGTATATAAAAACTTTCAAACTCAGCAAATAATCCCAGTTAAAAAGGACAAAAGACTTGGACAGAATGTCCCAAAGAGGCATATACATGGCAAAGGAGCAGTTAGGGAGGAACATGTTAAAAGTGTGCTGAGAGAGAGGCCTCTACGCTCAGCTGAACATTTTTTTAATGACAACGCCCAGGCTTGGTGAGGCTGCATGTAAAGTTAGTGCACCCTAACTTTACATGCACCCACTGGAACCCGCATGGATTGCTGGTGGGAATGCAAAATGGTACAGCCACTTTGGAAAGGCTTCCTACAATAAAGCCCAACAGTTCTAGCCAGTTTGGCTCATGGATAGGGTGTCAGCCTGCAGACTAAAGGGCCCCAGGTTCAAAGCACATGCCTGGCTTGTGGGCTCAATCCCTTGTAGGGAGCATACAGGAGGCAGTCGATCATCATTGATGTTTCTATCTCCCTTCTTTGAAATCAATAAAAATGTTTTTTAAAATAATAGTAATAAAATAAAGCTGAACCTACTCTTAATATGACCCAAAAGTACCACTTTTGGCTATTTGCCCAAGAGAACAAAAACTTACGTTCATACAAAGGCCTTTACACAAATGTATAGCAGCTCTATTCATAACGGCCCAAAGCTGGAAGCAACCCAGCTATCTCACAGGGAATGGATAACCAAACTGACACTGAAATTCTACTCAACCGTAAACATGGATGGTCTTGAAGATACTGTGTTGAGAGAAAGAAGCTAGTCTCAGGTATCTACACTAATAAAAGATGCAAATTGACTGTACTTACACAATACCAATCAATGCATATGCAAATTAACCCAACAAAGATGGTGGGTTAATTTGCGTACACAGGCACCAAGTGACTGGCAGTGGGACACAGGCGTTGCTCACCGCCCCAGCTGCTCTGGGCCTCTGGGCAGCATGGGAAGGTGTAAAGGCGGCTCTGGCCTGAGCACAGGCAGTGCCAGCAGCCAGGGAAGGAAGGCCAATTCTTGCACGAATCTTCATGCATCGGGCCTCTTGTATGGGTAATAATTACGTTTCTATATTATCAAAAGGCAAAGCCATGGCATCAGAGTTGCCAAGGGTCAGGGGTGGAAAGGGGGGGTTACAGGGAACCCCACAAGAGTTTTCTGGGGAGGTAGGGGTGGAACTGCTGTTTTCTGGTGCCATGGTGATTACACAGTCTTGAGATGTGCGTGCTAAACCTCATGGAACTGGACTCATACACAGTCAGGTTTACTGTTTATTAATCAGAAATGGAGGAAACCTGCAGCAAGAATGTGAGGAATTGCTACGTTGAATCGGAGCTTTGATCCTTTCCTTTAAAACTGGCTCTTTTGGTGCAGGCTACAGCACGCGGAGAGGGCGCGGCAGGGCGCCGAGGCGCGGGGCCGGCAGCTGCAGCAGGAGCTGGGCCGCCGGAGCGGCGAGCTGCAGGAGCGGCTCTCCGAGCTGCAGGGCCAGTGGTAGGTGCCGACCAGCCGGCAGGGCAGCTGGCTCCCTGCGAGGCTGGAATGGCGGTGAGGGCAGGTGTGCTGGAAGTGCAAAGGCGGTGAGGGCAGGTGTGCTGGAAGTGCAAAGGCCAATGAGGAGAGATGTGTATACCCCATTTCACAAGTGAGGAAACGGCCCACAGGTTCAGTACCCTCACAGGGCACACACGCCTAACCCTCATAGCTCGCTCCCCACCCGACCCCCAGGACCCTCCGTCATTAGGATGCATGTCACACTCGCCCCGCTGGTCTCCATCTCAGTGGAGGGTTCTGCCGTGTGCTCCTGAGTGTGTCCAAGCCCTTCCCTTCCTCTCCGCTGCGAGGGCCGTCCAGCGCACGCCTCGCCCGCTCCCTGCGTGTTCCTGGCCTGTGCTGAGCCCTGGGGGGAAGGACTCGTATTTCCATGCTTTGCTGAAGGGTCTAAGGCTTATGAAACAATTCAGGTTCTTGTGAATGCCGTTTCCTGTGTGACGTTTGGGTTGGATTGTAGATTTACCATGAAAATCTCCAACGGAGACATAACTCACATTTATTTTGGAAAAACAGCTCAAATCTTGAGAAAGAATTGAAATCAGAAAAGGAGCAAAGGCAAGCTCTTCAGCGTGAGCTGCAGTGTGAGAAGGACACCTCGTCTCTCCTCCGAGCGGAGCTGCAGCAAGTGGATGGGCTGAAAAGGGTGAGTGCACTGTCCTGGGGCGAAGAGCTGCTAGCATCCTGAGAAGCTCCCAGAAGCACCTGCCACACCCTCGACACCCAGAGCCGGGGGGAGGGGGGGGGTCACTGCGCGCTGGTACCCAGGCTGGGAGGCACTGTTCCCCACCCTCCTCCCCTCTGCTCAGGAGGAAAGGGTGAGGCTGATCAAGAGCCAGCGAGCAAACCGGAGACTCCTGGTGAGCGCTGTAGAGAGCGGGAAGCTGTTCCCAGTGTGGCCGGGAGGTCTGGGAACAGAGCGAGTCACCCAGAGACTCCTGGTGAGCGCTGTCGAGAGAGGGGGAAGCTGTTCCCAGTGTGGCCGGGAGGTCTGGGAACAGAGCGAGTCACCCAGAGACTCCTGGTGAGCGCTGTCGAGAGAGGGGGAAGCTGTTCCCAGTGTGGCTGGGAGGTCTGGGAACAGAGCGAGTCACCCAGAGACTCCTGGTGAGCGCTGGAGAGAGAGCGGGAAGCTGTTCCCAGTGTGGCCGGGAGGTCTGGGAACAGAGCGAGTCACCCAGAGACTCCTGGTGAGCGCTGGAGAGAGAGCGGGAAGCTGTTCCCAGTGTGGCCGGGAGGTCTGGGAACAGAGCGAGTCACCCAGAGACTGGACGGATGAGCCAAGGACCGGCAGGCAGTGGGTTGGTCAGACACTGAAATGTGAGGTGTGTCATGGTGAAGAGGCAGAAAGAAGGCTGTGGCTGAGGAGTGACAAGCAGAGGAAGGAGCACTTGAGCCGAGGTCTCCAGCGGACAGCCGCGTGGGGCCCTCAAAGCTATGAATTTGGGTTTTATTCTAAGCATGATAAGAAGCTGTGGACGGGTGTAATCCATTTCATTTGAAGGCCATCACCACCTACAGTGTAGAGAATGGGTAGTAAGTTTGCAAGAGAGAAAACGGAGTAACCATTAAACATCGTCCGTGAGTGCCAGCCCACACCACTCTGAGGAGGGCTTGCGCTCTGCCGGGGGGGGGGGGGGGGGGGATGCTGCCTCCCAAGGACCGCTGGTCCGTGGTCCCCAGGAAGCCACTGGCCCAGGGCCCTGAGTCTGTCCCGGGAGCCGCCTCCTACCTCTGGAGGGTGAGTCTGGACCTCCCTGGGCCTGGGTAGCCCACAGTCTTCCTCTGCCATGAAATTACCATGTCTCCCCAGAAAGTAGGGGGACCTGGCCGTTCTAGTCAGAGCTGCCATCTGGGGACAGAGGCGCATCCCTGGCTTCTCAGGGTGGAGCTGGTGCCAGGCTCAGCCTCTGAGAGCCACAAGTGGCCTTCCCACACCTCCCCTTGGGAGAGGATCCTGGGGCTGGGACAGCCTCCAGACTCAGATTTTGTTGTTTAACATGGTGAAGGGCACTGCTGCGCAGTTCAAATGAGCCGGGAGAGGCCCTGTTGGTTTCTGTTGGAAAGAGCCTCCCACTTCTTGTGCGAGAGCCCCCAGGCCGGGGGCTGGGGGGTGACTACGGAGGAGAGTTCCCCAGTACCCCTCAGGCTCTCAGAGGGGAGGAGACAGCAGAGGTGGCAGAGGACTTCAGCAAGCTCTGCTGTCCTAAAACATACACTCACACTCCACTTCAGAACACTCTGGCATACGTTTTGGATTCCATACCCACCCCTCCCCACACACACACAAACAAAAAACATGTCATGTGTCTGGCGTTGCCCGCAAGCCTGTGTTAACAGGCTCTGGGGCAGTACCCACCACTCAGGCTTAGACCCCCCGGCACCCAGGGTCAGCCCCGGACCCCACGTTACTTTTCTGGGTCTTCGTTTGGCCCTCATTAGCCCATGTCCTCCAGTGGAGGAGGCCTAAGCCAGCAGTCGGACATCCTTAGTACTGCCAAGGAGGCGGGAGAGTAGCTGAGCGGAGCTCCCCCTGTGGGAGTGCACTGGCCACCAGGGGGCAGGGTCTGCAGTGAGTGTCTGCCCCTTCGTGGTCAGTGAGCATCTTAGCGACCGTTTGTTCCCAGTCCCACTGTTAGGGTCAATTTGCATATTACCCTTTTATAATATAGGCTATATATCAATATTTAATAGAAACTCAGATAGGCAAAGCCTTATTTGCCCTGCAAGGGTGACTGCTCTGAATGTATCTGAAAAATGCTTCCTGTCCCGTGTCACATCCCGCTGCAGAGCTACTCACCTGCGCTTGCCAGTTCCGGAGGAGTGAGTGAGTGACAAGTAACCCATGAAGTCACCCTGTCTTGAGTGAGGTTAATGCAACAGGACAGCCTTTTACTCTGTTTTAAATACATTTTTATTGATTTCAGAGAGGAAGGGAGAGAGAGAAACACAAATGATGAGAGAATCATTGATCGGCTGCCTCCTGCATGCCCCCTGTTGGCGATGGAGCCTGCAGCCCAGGCATGTGCCCTGACTGGAATCCAACTGTGACCTCCTGGGTCATGGTCAGAACTCACCCACTGAGCCGCGCCCGCTCAGCCACTGGGCCAGAAAGACTCTGACCAGAGGAAACCAAGATGGCGGCATAAGGTATACACCTGTACGTGCTGCCTCTCACAACCACACCAAAACTACAACTAAAAGACAACATCTAACACCCAGAACCACGGGAAAGCTGGCTGAGTAGGAATTCTACAACTAGAAGGAAAGAGAAGAGAGCATTGAGACCAGGTAGGACATGCACAAGCGTGGAAAAGCAGAGGTACGAGGCACGTGAATCAGGCTGGTGGCTGATGACTGGGTGTGCTGTTTTTTCAATCTGAAGGGAGACAAGCTCTCAACTGCTCTGTTTTCGGCAAGACTGGGGACACAGAGTCCTAAAGGGAGAAGCCGGACTGAGTGTCTGCCGTTGGGTCAGAAAATGAGGTGGCCTTCTCACAGAGGTGTGTGCAGAAATCGTTGTTTATTGCACTGTGGCATGGGGCGTGGGGTCTCGGAAACGCAGACAGCTGACGCAGCCATTCCTGTTTGCCACACCCTAGTGATTCCCTGAGACCCCGCCCCGCACAATTTACAAACCTATCCAAACTCTGTGCAGTGGTTTTTGCATATGAATGGCCTGCCCTATCATAGCTTAACCTAACAAACTGCAGATCCAATCAGACAGCTCCAAAACTTCCAAACCCCAAGCAAATAGGAGAAACCTGCAGATCTCACCCCAGACAGTAGCTGACCTACACCCCATTGGAAATCCAGGAGCCACTGTACCTAAGTAGTCAGTGTGAGACGACACCAGATTTCAACTCCTCACATCCCTAAGCGACACACTCAAGAGGCAGACCAGTGAGCACCAAAGCCCCCCTGAAGCAAGCCCTCCCCCACAGGCGTGTCTCCAGCACAGCAGCTCTTCCACTATAGACACAGCTGGTCCCCACAGCCACTTGGCCTGGAGGTCAATTCCTCCCAGTGTACCAACAGCAATCAAGGCTTAACTACAACAAGACTTTGCACCCAGCCCACAAAGGGGTGCACCAAGAGTGTCTACCTCAGGTGACTGGGGAGGCTGAATCACTGGGCCCTATAGGACACCTAGCACACAAAGCCAGTCTGTCAAAACAGGAAAGCAGCCAAAAATGTGGAGACGAAGAAACATGTCACTAATTAAGGAAATGCAGGAAAGCAAACTACTGGATATGGAGTTTAAAACCACAGTTATATTGTTGCTCAAGAATCTTCTAGAAACCTCTGAGGAACTTGGTGAGACCTTTAAGAATCTTAATGAGAATGAAAAAAATCGAAAAGGACCAGTCAAAAATTAAGCATACACTGTCTGAAATAAAGAATATACAGAAATTCAACAGTAGACCAAAGGACCCCAAGAATCAAACCAAAGATTTGAAATATGAGGAAACAAAAAATACCCAACCAGAAAAACAAAAAGAAAAAATCCAAAAATATGAAGATAGTGTATCTTCTGGGACAACTTCAAGCATACCAACATCCAAATTAGGGGGTACTAGAAGAAGAGAGAGAGAAAAATATTGAAAACCTATTAGAAGAAATAATGATAGAAAACTTCCACTACCTGGTGAAAGAAATAGAACCCCAAACAAGAGGAATCCAAAGAGGACCACACCAAGACACATTATAATTAAAATGCCAAGAGCAAAAGACAAAGAGAGAATATTAAAAGCAGCAAGAGAAAAACAGTTAGTTACCTACAAGGGAGTGCCCATAGGACTGTCAGCTGATTTCTCAACAGAAACTATGCAGGCCAGACGGGAGTGGCAAGAAATATTCAAAGTGATGAATAGCAAGAACCTGCAACCAAGAATACTATACCCTGCAAGGCTATCATTCAGAATTGAAGGTGAGATAAAGTGCTTCACAGCTAAGAAAAAGCTAAAGGAGTTCATCACCGCCAAACCAGTATCATATGAAAAGCTGAAAAGTATTCTTTAAGAAGAGGAAGAAGAAGAAAAAAGATAAAAATTATGAACAACAAATACATATCTATCAACAAGGTGAATTAAAAATCTGATGAATGAACTGGTGAATGTAATAGAATCAGAGACATAGAAAGGGGATGCACTGACAATTCTCGGGGGGAAAGAGGTGTGGGGGGTGTGGGAAGAGACTGGATAAAAATCGTACACCTATGGATGAGGACAGTGGGGGCAGGGGGAACCAGGTGGAAGGGAGCTATGGGTTGGGGGGAGAGGAACATCTGTAATAATCTGAACAATAAAGATTTATTTTTTAAAAAAACGAAAAACATCTGGCCTACTTGTTGCTATGATTACTAAACCTTTCAAAAAGGACTTTCAATTCTGTGTCAGCCATTTGGTTTGTTCCTTTTAGGAGCTGCGAGCGCTCCAGAATGAGAAGGCAGAGTTACAGAAGGCTTGTGACGAGCAGGAACAAGCCCTCCAGGAAATGGGGCTTCACCTCAGCCAGTAAGAACCTGCTCCCCTCCCTCCCCATGAAGAGTCTGGCCACTGCCTGACTCAAGTCCCAAACCTATGTCCTGTTGTCAGAGGAGGGGGAGCCAGTCAGAACGGCTTGCCAGCTACTCAAGGGTGACTCCAAAAATGAAACCCCAGGGGCAGAGAGCTCTATCACTAACACAGCATCCGGGTCCCCAGGGAGACAGAGGGCTGCTGAGAGGGTTGCCTGGGGTCGGAGCACAGGGAGCTGAGAATCCGGCCTGCAGTGTGCGCCTGCCTTTCTGGGGAACACCGTCACCCGCCAGTCCGGTCTCCACTGGGCCCTGCTGCAGCCGTGCAGACCCTGGGAGTCTGGTCTCCCTTTTGGTTTCTGTCCTGCCAGGCACTCTGATGGTCACACTGCAAATCGTGCAACTTGCCCCTGTGTGTGATCATTGCCATTCAAACCCAGCTTTGTCCCTTACGAGCCAGACTCTTGGATGTAAGTGACAGAAATCCAACGCAAACTGACTTAAGCAAAGAAAGTCCGAGGATCTTTCTGCCTCCATTCTGCTGTCCTGTCTGTCGCTCACCTTCTGGGTAGCCTGGCGCCCACGGGGCAGAGTGGCGCCCAGCAGGCTGTGTGGGAACGCACTCTCTCTCCATCACTTCCAGACCCCCGGCTGACTCACTGGCCCCCCTGGGTCCTCACACAAATGCAGTGACCAGAAAGATGGGCCTCTTGTGACCAGCACAGCCTGGCCTCAGGCCCAGTGCTGAATACAATGGGACCAGAAAGGTCCAGAGCTGGAGATCAAGATGAGAATAAACTATAAACACACAGGCACAGACCTGCACCCCTTAGGTTTCTCAGTGTGGAAAATGGGAACATGTGGGTAGAGCGGTGCAGTCGGCTGGTCCACAAAAGCAGTAAGAGAACATGTCTGGCTCTGGTGGGCTGGGAGGTGAAGATGCCGTCCCCCTCGCAGTATCTTTCTAGACCAGCTCAGGCCACAGACCACCCCTTCCACCCTGAGGCCCGCCTGCTGCCTCCTACTGATGCCGCACTGCTCTCTTCCGGCCTACTTGCCCTGTCCCCACCCTGGGGGGCTCCTGGGCGGTGGGCAAGGCTGCTACCTGCCCCTCGCTCGGAGCACAGGGAGCTCTGAGGGTATCCATGAGACCAAGGAGCACCAGGTGTGGAGGCTGGCATGCAGCTGGTGCCTGGGGCTGCAGTGGTGTGGAGGGAGGGAGGGAGGGAGGGAGGGAGGGAGGGAGGGAGGGAGGGGTGCCTTGGGCACGGTCCCCTCTCGGGGACCAGCACCATTCTCTCCTGCCTGGACAGCCTGCAAGCGGTTGAGAGCACCTTCATGTTCTGGGGCTACAGCCTGAAGCATGATGGGCCTGGTCTGGAAACAAAGCCCTAACTGGCAACGTGCTGTGCAGTACGAGCAGGGCCCTGTGCTGTCTCCCCTTCTCCTTGCCTGCCCACACGGGGGAAGAGAGAAGGGAAAGCCTGCCTCAGCCCCCCTCCCGCCCCGTTGCAGACCTCAGCTGTGTTGTATTTCCTGGGGAAGCCCTGGTTCCCAAGTCTGTGCACCCTGGACAGCCTTGGGCCCATCAATCTGCTGGCCTTTTTCTGCAGGGGCTGGGGGTGGGGATCTTTTCTGAAAGCCACAGTGTTTTCTAAAGGCCCTGATGCTCTCAGAGCACTGACACTTTGACCCTTAGATGAGATAGCTGGGGGGGAGGGAGGGTTGAGGGATTGAGGGGAAAAGTGAACTCACAGACATGGACAACAATGTGATGATTGCAGGAGGAGGAGGTGGGGTGGAAGAGGGCATAGAGAATACATGGCGATGGAAAAAATGATCATAATTTTTATCATAAGGGCTAAGAATCCTTTGCCCTTGCAGTTATGTTAATTTACATTTCAGTGACAGGTATGGGAGAAAAGGCCTATCTGTCCTCCCCCGGACAGACCAGCAGCATCTCATGTAGCGTGTGCAAATAAAGCTTGTGTGGTGGTCCAGAAAAAAAGAAAGGGCTCAAATCATTCTTCCTGCAAATGTGTTTCGTGTTGCTAGTTTAACTGCCGGTTAGACCACGTCGCCCTACATGCGGAGAGCCGAGGGTGCCCTGACACTAGCGGCAGTGGAGCGGGGGCCAGCGGCCCTGCAGACGGCAGGAGCTGGCCCCCTGCGGTGTGGGTGCGGAAAAGGAGCCTCTCCCCCTCTTCCCCCCCCCCCCCCCCCCCGCCAGCACGTGTCGGTGTAGGAGTGTCTGCCCAGAGACCCAGAACGCTGGCTCCTGTGAGGGGTCCGGTCACTGTCAACCCCGGCAGGCCACTCGGTCTGCTGGGGCCAGGCGCAGTCCACAGGCTCAGCTCAGACCTCAACATGGGAGCCAGTGGATGAGGCAATTCTGGGGATGATAAAAAGGTGGGAAACATTTTAGAACAACTCATATTATACTCCTGTTATTACCCACAAACCTGCTCTCTCTCCTTTTTTAAAGGTCAAAGCTGAAGATGGAAGACATCAAGGAAGTCAATAAAGCACTGAAGGTACTGAATTACTCATGCTATTAGCGTAAAAGCCGCTCCTGTGACTTGGTCAGCTCAGGCTAATACCCTGCATGCCCCTGGCCCTTCTCCCCAAAAGTCAGGCGAGACGGGGGAGCGTGGCTCTTAAACAGGTGAAATGTGCGCAGAGCTGCGTCCTGCTGCGCTGGCGGTGCTGTGAGTGGCAGGCCCAGCTGAGCGGCCTGGCTTGTTCCTCTGCCGCCAGCTGGGGGGACATACGCCCAGATGCAGGTGCCCTAGTGAGGGAGCGAAAGGTGCCAGAAAGAAGCCAGGGGTTTTTCATGGTGAGAGGGAGGCCTTTTCCTCCAAGTGAGACCAGAGCCCTCCCCCCCCCGCCCCCCCCCCCCCCCCCCCGCCCAGGGCAGTTCAGAGCAGAAGGGACAGCCTGCCGGTGGCGGTGGCCGCAGGGCATAGCTGCTCCCCCAAGTATACGCTGGAGCAGAGACCTGATGACTGGGCATCGCCCCCACGGAACAGCTGTCTGTCTCCCACCCTCCCTGTGGAGGGGAGGTTCCTTCCATGTCACTGCTGTGCTGCTTGTCTGTGGCCCCGGCCCTGCACACAGAGGACAGACAAGCCTGTTACCTCCTCCACAGAATGGGGTCACGTGCCTCCCCACGATGCTCTAAGGATGAGGGGGTGTCCCCTGACAGTGACCGCTATGGCGGATTGTTTTTGTCTGGCTGGAAGGGCTGGCCTTTCTCCCTCCTGCCAGTTCAGGAGACACTTTGGAGTGCCTCAGCCAGGGTTGGGAGAGTTGCAAGCACTAGACCCTGACTCTCAGGACTCAGCCAAAGGCCTCTACTGAAAGGTAGTGAACAGGGGGCTGGAGAATCGGCATGAGGCCCAGGGGGCAGCATGCATAGGCTGAAAACCAGAGCCACAGGCCCGGGCGTGTCCCTGGAGAGGAATGAGGCTCTGAAGGGACTGGACACTGAGCAGCCGTTACATGGCTCTGGCCCGTCAGGAGCAGCCACCACCTCCCCGTGCTTCCCTCCCAGGGCCACACTTGGCTGAAAGACGACGAAGCCACCCACTGTAAGCAGTGTGAGAAGGAGTTCTCCATCTCCCGGAGAAAGGTATGTGCGCCCAGCCGCTGGGCTGGGGCCCGGCGGCCCTTCCTCTGGTTCTGGGACGAGCCCTTGGGACAAGCCACACTGTGGTCACCCCCGGTGTGCTGGCCCATTCAGGGTGCCCCGTCAGTCACAGGCCTGTCTCCAGCACAGTCCTCTCAGTGACTAGCAGTTTTTTGGGGAGTTGGGCTGCTTGTAAACAGAACTGGTCTAAGTGAATGTATCATTGAAAAGTCTTTGTAAGCAACAGAAACAAAATCTGCCCACATTGGTTTTAAAAAAAAAGTGGTCCCTAGGGAACCGATGGGCAGCAGGTCTTGGGACAGGCATCCGAGTGGCACCCAAAACTCACAGCGCACCCGGGCAGGGCCTTGGCCTGCTGACCTCTCCCGGTGAACCCGCTTTTCTGCGGGAAGCCGCCTCCAGGTTTCCAGAGCATGTCCCGGACTGAGGACCGTGGTTGGCCATGTCGATGTACGTTCTCGCCTGTCCCATTAAAACCTGTGGAAAAAAGCAAAACCTCCAAATTCTAACAAGCAGCAGCCCAGGCCAGGCCACCTGGGAGACCAGCCGTTGACAAGGCCTGCTCACGGTCCGAGGCCCGGCGTCCAGCCTGAGGCGGGCCGGGGGCAGCAGTGGTGCACAGCCGGGAGGAGCGGAGGCCAGCAGGTCCTGGTCTTGGTGTCGCTGTGTGCCCGTCCAACATTGGTGGCAGCTCAGCTCACAAAGACACCCTTACCTCCACGAGAGACCAGTAAAGCGGCCACAAACGCAGCCGTCATTGGATGATCTGGGCCCAAGTCCAGTAAAACACATTTTAAAGAAAAAGAACGTTAGTCCTACTTGTGCACACCCCTCCCCCACACTCCATGGGCTGTTCAGGAGCACGAATGTAGAAATAAAGGTCTAGAGCGGGGGTGGGGAGTGTGGCCCTGCCAGGGCATTAGTGGTGAGTTAATTACATGTTTGACCAAATATAGCAGGCTAATTTTTAAGTTGATAATTTTGTATGAGCCATAAATTTGTATAAATAGCTAAAAGATTCCCCACCCCTGTCTAGAGGTAGCCCTTCCAAACTAGCGAGTCAGGGGAGGGCCCTGAAGGAGTAAATGGACTCTGGAAGGCTGCAGGTCTCAGTGGGGGTGTGGGCGGGCGCACAGCGCGCCCCTGATGGCCTCTCTGTCCTGTCCTCAGCACCACTGCCGCAACTGTGGCCACATCTTCTGCCACGCGTGCTCCAGCAGCGAGCTGGCCCTGCCCTCCTACCCCAAGCCCGTGCGCGTGTGTGACAGCTGCCACACCCTGCTCCTGCAGCGCTGCTCCTCCACCGGCTCCTAAGGCCTCAGACAGACAGCCTGCTGGGCGTGCGGGCTGGGAGCTTGTTTCCCAAGAGAATCGAAGGAAAGCGGTTCCTGGGTCGGTGGCCAGCACTTCCAGAGTTGAGTGAAATGAACTCTGGGTGGAAACTTCCTTCTCACTTGGCTGCTTCACGGTTTAGGGTCAGAAGTAACTTCATGGTTTTGATACTGTCGTTTTCACTTTTTAAAAAACTAACCTGTCCTGCAGCAGTTGTGCTAGTGTAGTGTAATCGGTTCCTCCCCCCCCCCCCCCCCCCCGTCAGCTGCCCTGTGTGCCTGCCCTGCTTGAGTCAGTGGGCCCTTCCCACCCTTGTACACTGTTTCTCACTCCAGTGCAGAAAATAAAGGAGCTTGTGTCAACTTGAGTTAGCTTCTGAAGACACTCAGACAAGTTCCTTTTCGGGACAAGAGGCCCTTTGGGGGCTGAGTTTGGGGTAAAGTCTGCTGTGCTCTGCACCCAGGTGAGCCAAGGACAACTTGGGCCATTCAGTCCATTGGCGGGTATGGGAAGTGACCTGTCACCAAAGCTCATAGCTCATGGCAGATGGAGACACCTGGGGGGAAGCACCTTGGGGTTTGCATTTCAGAAGCGCTGTCAGGACAGGTGTTGGCTGTGGGCTGTGGAAACTGCTCAGAGCGCATGCTCACCTCCTTCCCCATCAGTCAGTGGCCTCTGAAGTCAGTCCACTTGTGGACGGCCTCAGCCTTCTCCACCCTCAGTGCACTCACCTTCTACTGCCCTCGGATTCATCTTCCTTAGTGCCTGTCTGCACCTCCCGCCAGTCCTGGGCTGCTCCCAGCTGGCCAGCCCCTATTGGAGGCCCTGACTCTTCCTTCTCAGGGGGGCTCTCAACAGCCTAGCTCAAGGTTCCCAGCTATTCCTTTAAAACATCTTTATGTTATGGATGGAAAACAGAGGCTCGTGAGGTTAGGTACCAGCATTCAATGCAGCCAGCCTCTAAAACCATGCCTAACTCCAAAGCCATGTTTTATCCAAGCTGCAGGTCTGCACACCTTACCCTGAGCTTTTTAAATATTCACTCTTCCCCAAACATTTGCATACTGCTACCTGGAACTGGTCTGGCATTAGATTGTATGTACCTGGTCTTCAATGCACCCCATTTGTACTCCCGCTTGCTGGAGACCTTAGGCAAGTCACTTCACTTCTGAGCCTATGCTCTCATCTGCACACACAAAAGGTAGCAGGCTAATACCTCCCCACTAATGTGCTATTATGAAGGCTCAGTAAGTATATGATATGCTCCCCACTTTTTACCACACTTATCGCTCTTCCCTTAATCACACCTATTTTCTTTTCCAACCTCATTCCTCCTCCTGGCCCCCAAGCAACAAATGTTCAAGCCTTATTTACAAAGAATCCTTGGGCCAGTTACCAACATATAGCTGCCTGGAAAATTTTTACTCAGACATCAGATAGACACCTGAACTCTTGGGCCCTCTGGTCTGGCAACCTTCTCCTAACCTGGGCAGTGACGGACAGATGCCCTAAGGCAGCATGGAGGTCTGTGTTCAACAGACAATGTCTGGGTTCTGGTCATTCTCAACAACCTCCGGGATGCCGGCCCACAGAACCTAAGATTCCTAAGAACCAGAACCTTCTCACTCATGAGCTTTACTCCACATTTCTAATTCTTTCCCTCCCTCAATGTTTTCAGTGAAAATGTTCTCTATGTAAAACAAATTAACTGAAGAACTCAAGATGGAACCCTCCTTGAGCCTTCTCAATACAAGGTATCTCCAACCCACACACTTTTAGTGATCAGCCAATACTAGGTTTAGACTGTAGCTGATCCCTAGTGCTCACACTGAAGATTCATCATCTGTAAACCTGCTGGACAAGCAACATGATACGTTCCAAATGCAACACCTGCATGTCCATAGCCCTTTCCCAGCAGTGCAGAGCAGCGCCAGTAGCCAGCAGAGAGCGTGCGCAGGGCAGGGGGGTCTGCAGGGCCCCACGCGCATCTCTGTGCAATGCTGCTGCCTACAGACTTAGAATTGAGCAGGCCCACCCCACTAATCCCACCCAGGAACAAAGAAAACCTTCAGCACTTGTCAGAGCAAAATGTACACACCAGGCTCCAAATAGTACAAGCCTTTATAGCTGGTCAATATAATAAGTCTGGAGTAAGCAGCAACTTCCAATTGGTGAGCTACAAGAATTTTTAAAACATGCAATACCTGGCTATTTTAATCAAGGGCACTGACCTCTCTTCCCTTAGAGCATCAAATTTAAAATGACAACAGCCATCTGGTGTGAATGCCATCCTGAACTGTACAGTCCATATAACAATTTGCATCTGATTGGTCAATTCTTGGTACCAGAAATCCTATCTAATAAAAGAGAAACATGCAAATTACCGTACCTTTGCTAGGCTGCCAGCCAATCAGGAGCGGGGGCACGGCCACGGCGCTGGGTCTGCGGAGCAGGTGGGCGGGGCAAGCACGGACCACGCCTCTGCACACAGCGCTTTCGATAGCCAGCAGGAGAGGCTCGGTCCTTGAGGCGTCCCTGATGCGGGGAGGGCTGGGCCAGGGCAGCACCATACTTTCAAAGAAAGTTGTTTCCCACTTAAATATCCTCTGATGAGTATCTTTAAAAAAGAAGTAAATATTCAGCCATTGTCACACCTTGAAAAGTTAAGGTAATTCCTTAATATCACCTAATATCCACTGTACGTTCAAATGTCTTGGTTTCAAAGACGCCTTTTACTGTTGGTTTGCCCCCTCCGGAGGCGACCCAAGGTCTATTTCAACCCTGATGTTGGGCTGCTTCCCCCGACCATAAGTTCCCAACGCACTTCCAGCCAGAGTTAAAGGGGCTGCTTCTGTTTTTAAGGCATCGCCATATCCAGTGCCTGCCAGGCCCCTGTGAAAGCTCTACTCCTTAGGTCCGGGGTGCTGGGAGCTGAAGCAGAGAGGCTGTGAGGCCCAGCTCACCCAGGATGCTGGCCCCCCATCACCCCCTCCCAATTATCCTGGCCCAGCCTTCCCTATGCATACCTGCTCACGGAGAGCGTGAGGTCGTCCTGGCAGAGGGATGGGAGGCCTACACCCTCCCCCAATCCAGAGGGGCTTGACAGGGAACCTCAGGCCTCGACCCCCGCTCAGCAGGGCTTGACAGGGGACCTCAAGGTGTGCTTCCCGCCCTGGTGCTGGGCTAGGGTACCTCAGGCTGCTCCCTCCCCACCCCCCCACCCCCGCCCGCTGTGCCTCCCACCTGGTGCAGCTTGACGGGACTACAGGCCACACTCCCAACCCGGCAGGGCTTGACAGGGGACCTCAAGGTGCACTTCCCATCCTGGTGCTGGGTTAGGGAACCTCAGACTGTTCTCTCCACCTGGCAGGGCTTGACAGGGGACCTCAGGCTGCGCCCCCACCTGGCAAGGCTTGACAGGGGACCTCAAGCCGCACCCCCAACCCAGCACCAGGCTGTGGGACTTCAGACCATACCCTCCACCCCAGCACCAGGCCAGGGGACCTGAGGCTATGCCCCTCCTGCTTGGCTGGGCTTGACAGGGGACCTCAGGCTGTGCCTCCCACCCAGCGGGCCTTCACAGGGGACCTGAGGCTGCGTCTCCCTCCCAGTGCTGGGCCGGGGAACCTAAGTGCTGGGCCAGGGAACGTTCTCTTCTGCCTGGTAGGGCTTGATGGGGAACCTCAGGTCACGCCCTCCATACTGTTGCTGGGCCAGAGGACCCAAGGACGCCCCCTGCCCTGCGGGGCCTGACAAGGGTGGGACTGGCTGGGTTCGGATCTACCCCAATGCGGAGGGAATGGGGGGGCGGCTGGGTCTGGGTCTCACATGATTTTGAGGCACATGAGTGAGTGGGGATTGACTCTGGGTCCCGTGGTGTGCCCCAGACTCTAACAGGAGGAAGGTTTTCATATACATTTTACTAATTTTCTTTAGTCTCTGATACTATTATAAAGAGCAAAGAGCAATATGAAATTATTTCCTCTAATTAATACCCTTTTTAAAAAAATATATATTTTATTGACTTTTCACAGAGAGGAAGAGAGAGGGACAGAAAGTCAGAAACATCGATCAGCTGCCTCCTGCACACCCCCTGCTGGGGATGTGCCTGCAGCCACGGTACATGCCCTCGACCGGGAATCGAACCCAGGACCTTTCAGTCCGCAGGCCGACACTCTATCCACTGAGCCAAACTGGCTTCAGCTAATTAATACCCTTTTAATGTGCACGAACTTCATGCACTGGGCCACTAGTCTATAATCCTATCTAATAAAAGAGTAACATGCAAATGTGACCGTACCTTGGCTCCTGACTGGCTATGCTACCAGCCAGTAGGAGCAAGAGGTGGGGTCAAGAGGCATGAGCGCCAGGCCCCAGGAGTGGAGATAAAGTGGTGAAGGCATCAAGCACCCGGCCTGGGCGCAGAGACCAAGCGGAGGCAGCGACGGCGGCCAGGACTCACCACAGCTGAGTCAACTGAGGCCCCGGGGCGCTGAGAACGAGGTGGCGGCAGCAGCGAATGGGAGAAATCACCACAGCTGTGGCTAACTGTGGCCCCGGGCGTGGAGAACAAGGCAGCGGCGGTAGCAGCAGTGAGAATTGACCACATCTGCATCTGAGGCCACTGCATCGCTGTTTTATGTGTAGCTTCAGCTGTATGCCAGCAAAACGGAAGGCAACCGCCAGAGGGAAGGCCCCCAAGTCCCAGGTTCAGCATCCCAGCTGAAACTGACAACAGGTAGGAGGAAGTCCCACCCCCACAGAATCTGTCCAAGTCAGCCTTTGGTCACACTGCTAAGACCTGTCATTCTCCTCTATCTCAGAACGTGGCAATAGAGAGGCGGGACTATGTCCAAAGAAAAACTGTTGATACAACGGAGCTGTATAGCAGAAAGGTGCCGACGTTATTGACAGAAAATGTCTGAAGAGCAACGTGCGTCTGATCTTGAAAGAAGGCGACGCCTGCGACAGAATGTACCTGAAGAGCAGCTATTGGAAAAACGTCGCTCTGAAGCCGAAAATCACCGGCATCTTCGACAGGAAATGTCTAAAGAACAATATGCCTTTGAAGTTGAAAGAAGGCAGTGGCGAACACAGAATATGTCTAAAGAACAGTCATCAACAAGTACTACCAATAGTGGCAGGAACTGCCTTCTCAGCGAAAATTGAGTACGTGAGGATGCAATTCTCGAACATAGTTGTGTGGTGAAATGACTGTTAGATATGAATTTTGCCTATCACTAAATTTCTGGGATGAAAAACCATCTGATGGGGAATTTACTCAATGTTGTAGCAAGGGGAAAGTCTGTCCAAATGATATACATTTTCCAGATTACCCGCCATATTTTAAAAGATTAATGACAAACGAAGATTCTAACAGTAAAAGTTTCATGGAAAACATTCGATCTATAAATAGTTCTTTTGCTTTTGCTTCCATGGGTGCAAATGTTGCATCGCTATCAGGGTATGGGCCATACTGTTTTAGAATACATGGACAAGTTTATCATCGTACTGGAACTTTACATCCTTCTGATGGTGTTTCTCGGAAGTTTGCTCAACTCTATATTTTGGATACAGCCGAAGCTACACGTAAAAGATTAGCAATCCCAGCAAACCAGGCCTGCTCAGAAAGACTCATAATCAACAACCTCATGCATGAAATAAATGACTTAACAAAATCGTACAAGATGCTACGTGAGGTAGAAAAGGAAGTCCAATCTGAAGCAGCAGCAAAAGGTATAGCTCCCACGGAAGTAACTATGGCAATTAAATATGATCGTAATAGTGAGCCAGGTAGATATAATTCTCCCCGTGTAACCGAGGTTGCTGTCATATTCAGAAACGAAGTTGGAGAACCTCCTTTTGAAAGGGACTTGCTCCTTCATTGTAAACCAGATCCCAATAATCCAAATGGCACTAAAGTGAAACGAATCAGTATCCTGTTTCCTACATTAAATGCAATGACATATCCTATTCTTTTTCCACATGGTGAAAAAGGTTGGGGAACAGATATTGCATTAAGACTCAGAGACAACAGTGTACTCAACAATAATACTAGACAAAATGTAAGAACACGAGTCACCCAAATGTAGTATTATGGATTTCATCTCTCTGTGAGGGACACGTTCAATCCTATTTTAAATGCAGGAAAGTTAACTCAACAATTTATTATGGATTTGT
This sequence comes from Antrozous pallidus, assembly GCA_027563665.1. Lineage (NCBI taxonomy): Eukaryota > Metazoa > Chordata > Mammalia > Chiroptera > Vespertilionidae > Antrozous > Antrozous pallidus. The sequence goes on from CM050516.1 coordinate 107,006,953, forward strand.
ATTAAAAAATGGAGACCAATTGGATAAATTTTATTAAAGCAAACCAATCTAAGTTGAGAGATGAAAAATATAGTGGTTTGATGGATTATCTCAAATCTAGATCTGAAAATGACAATGTACCCATTGGTAAAATGGCCCTGGGGCTGAAGCATCTCCAGTTTCTCAGCTCACGCCCTCTCTCCAGGAGGCTGGGGAGAACATATATGGTAAAGTTCTTTACGCCACGGCAGTCAGAGTAGTGGGACTCGGCCAGGCAGGCACATAGAAGGGCTGGGGCCCTTTCTGGCCCTAGGGTTAGGCAGCATGCCCTGTGGTCCTGGGTGCCTGTGGGTGCCTGTGGCTGCAGCCGGCCTGAGTGAAGTTGGCCCAGGTCCTGGGTGCCTATAGCTGGCCAGAGGGAGGGAAGCCTAGGTCCCAGGTGTGGGGCAAGACAGAGGCAGTTAGGAGCAATCAGGCCAGCAGGGGAGCACTTAGGGATGATCAAGCAGGTAGGCAGAGGTGGTTAGGGGTCCCACATCCCCGAAGGGGTCCCTGATTGGAGCGGGTGCAGGCTGGGCTCAGGGAACCCCCCCTCTGTGCACAAATTTTGTGCACTGGGCCACTTATAAGCATAATATGCTAATCAGGATGTCCTTCCAGACAGAGCTGGGGCTGCAACTGTAGGATGGAAACAGCCACTATTGCTGCAAGGAAGCCTCTAGTACTTCTGCCCAATGCATGAAATTCGTGCAAGAATAGGCCCTGCTGCCCACAGGCACCCAGGACCAGGGCTGGCTTCCCTCCAGCCCCAGCTTCACTGGGAAGACGTCCAATCTAATTAGCATATTGCCCTATTATTATAGAAGACTAGATGCCCAGTGAATGAAAATTTGTGCACTGGGAGTGGGTGGTCCCTCAACCCAACCTGACCCTCTCATATACTGGGACCCCTCAGGGGATGTCCAAACTGATGTCTCACCTCCAGCCTGCCCAAGGCCTAAAGCCTCCAGAGGCTTTAGGCCTTGGGCACCCAGCCATCGCCCTGCTCAGCTCAGCCCCAGCTGCCTGCAACCACCCGGCCCCGGGGGCTGGGCACTTGCCGCCACTTCCGCTCACAGCACCAGAGGGCCAGGCACTCTCGGCCACCACCACCATCACCATCACCACTGCTGCTCACTGCAACGTTTGTTTCATCTCCACCCTGGGGGCCGGCGCTCATGCCACTTGGCCCCGCCCCCGCTCCTGATTGGCTGGTAGCATAGCCAAATTTGCTTGGTTTTTTTATTATATAGGATAGGCAACTGGTTTTTTAGTTACTTCAGAGCAAAAATAGTAGGCAATTACTAGTATTTTGTTTTGTAAACCTATCAAAATACCTATTTTATCAGATTGGCAAAAAAAAAACCCCACAAAACTATTTTTTGATGTACAGATTTTAGTAGTTTGTATCCCATTAGATGAAAATTACTAGAGGGACAGTGAATGAGTGGTAGTTTCCAAACTAGTCTACATTTTAAATTCATGATGCTAGAGTAATTTTTATCTCCCTCTCCCTTCCTTTCAAACCAATTCAAAGAAAAAAATGTGGTCTTCTCTCAAAAGCTCTAAAATAAATTTTGTTCTTAAGTCAAATTCACAGCCCACAATGAATATTTTAGCGGCCCAGCCAATACAAATGTGTTCATAAAAATTATTAACCTACAATGTTCACTAATGACTGATTACTATAGTGTTGAATTCATTTCCCCTACGCATAAGAACACCATTTCTCTCCACTAATATTGGCAGTGAATACTTTAGCAGCCAATGGCCACATCATTAGTCTTGTACTGACTAGTTTGGTGTGCTCAAACAGGAAATATTTTGCTTTCAAAGAAAAATAGATTTGCATTATGCTTATTATTTGTGGTTTATTCAGTGCCTGGTAAATTAATGTTCAAGAAAAATATTAAAATGTTCTATTTTATTGATTATTCATTTCAGCCCTTTGTATTCAGCATGTCTCTACTGAAATAAACCTACGTTTCTATGAAAACCAAAGGTTTTTTTGTGGCCCACATTATTTGGCCTGTATTAGTCTTTTGAGTTTAATATGCCTGTCATTAGTCTTGATCTTTAGGAATGAGGCAAAAATGAAAATTAGAACCTCCATTTGAAAAAGGAAACTGGAGTTCTCCCTCCTAGGAGCACTTGCACCTTTCCCTCCCCCACAGGCATTTACCGATTACCTTCCTCACTCCCAAGCTCCAAGGGCCCCCCTTTTTTTTGCCCCGTAACTTGTTTCCTAAACCAATTTCTTCTACAGCTTACTTCATCACCTCTAAAATTTTCTAAACAAATATTGTTCTAGTTTGTGGTAAAGTGAGCTTCATATAAAAACTCGGCCCAAGCCAGTTTGGCTCAGAGGTTAGAGCACTGGCCTACAGACCAGTCCGGGTTCGATTCTGGCCAAGGTGGCGGGCTCCGCCCTGACCCAGGCCCTGGTCAGGGGTCATGCAGGGGGCAACCAATGTTCCTCATATCAACGTTTGTCTTTCCTTTCTCTCCCCCTAAAAACCACGTTTTTCTCTCCAAAGTCCATATAAAATAAACTCAAAAAGATGCCAATTGTGAAGGACAGCTCCAGCCACCCTTTACCTGCAGAGCTTCCTCTTCAGCCACGCCTGAAGGCCTCTGTGGATATGCAACCTACAGTGAGGACACATCTGCCTCTGCTTTATGCAAGTGCTTAGCAAGTCAAAGGCAGAACCCAAACACACAGCCCATCCACAAGGGCCCCAGAGCCATGATTACCTCCTATCGGAGGCAAGTCTGAAGACATCTACACAACGGCCTCAACTGCGGAACCTCTCTCACAGCCAGAGACATGGCCGCTGTCACCTACGCCCGACAGGAATAGAGCACCAAGAAACAGTCCACATGACACTGAAGCACAGACAAGACAAAGTGCAGTTTTTAAAAGGAAAATTTATTTGACAAGTTTCACTTAGCGCAATACACCTAAAAGGAAATCACAATACAATGAAAGATTTAAATCAAGGCCTCGGAATTTCACACAAACACCAAGACCAAAATCCTAAAGTTTTGGTATTGCGTCTCAAAATTTCCCCATTAACTTAAAAAAAGCTTAAACTTACATGCCTTGGAAGTTATTAAATGAAACTAGAATTAACAAACATGCCAAATGTTTCACTTTTAATTGTAGACACAGCCCCTATATTGAGTTTTACAAAAAAGCATGTTTTTCAACATGCTTCCAAAGTGTTCAATGTGATGTGGTGTAAGAGCAACATTTAAACATAATTCAACTTCTTTAACCTAAATATACTTACTGCTTAAGTACATCCTACAATAGAACTAACGAGAAAAGCTAAAAATTGTTTAACAGTTATAGTTTACTCAACCTAGTTGTTACATCCTAGATGAATATTTGTGTTCAAAAATAATGAACCTTTAAGTCAATCCTCACTTCCACTTAAGAGTAAGCATAAATCACAAGCTGGTATTGCAAAACTGTTTAAGTTTTGTTTCTTTCTTTAAAATAACGTTGACCAAGTCAGTGATAAGGAGCCATTACATTCCCCATCCACCACTCATGCTAGACATGCTAGACATCCCTCCCATTCCGTTCACGCCCACAGACGCCCGGCTTCCGCTACTGTAGTAGCTGCTGTTCACTGCTCCTTGGCTGCCTGTAAAGAGATCGATTTGACAAGTCAGGAGAAGTACCACATTATCAGTGAAGTAAAATATTGCATTCCAGGAAAAAGTTTTAAAAGAATACGGAGTACAAATGGCTGCTGTCCAAGTGGCGAGAAGCATGTTTGGGAAAAGGGACTCCCGACTCCAAACAAGTCTCGTTAACCCTTTTCTCTGCAGTACCAAACTCTTGCCAGACTCTCGTGCTACCATTTAAAAAGCAGATGCTTCAGGATCAACATGGAAAATTAAGTTTAAAGGAAAACTAGTGTTTTTCAAAAATTGCAAAATTACTTCGTTTCTAAAACTAAACAGGCATCTTTTAAAATTTTACCATAAACAACAATGTGTCCATCGAATGGCGTGTATGAATAGGGAGCACAGGGGCAATCTTGCTTTTCCTATTCATGGTGGGCAGGAGTGAGACAGTGGGACTAAAGGCAACTCACTGTGCCCAAAATGGCAGCCTCCATGGAATTAAGTCAGAGCCATTGACTGCTATAGAAAAAGTATTAGCACAACATATCAGTATTTGCTATTGGGAATTTAAATTATATTTTTTGAGAAAATATTTACCTATGCAATGTTTGATTGAAAATCACTGGAGTTTTCCTGTAAAACTTGGTCTGCAAAAGGATTTTGTAGGGTAAGACTATAATACCAAAATCACCATTCTTTAGACCAATTGAAAAAAATAAAACCAATCCTAGGTTAACTGACTAGTAAATACGGTCCTGAACCCAACCCCCATTTTACTATTTTCAATTCTCCCTCCATCTAAAATGAATTTAATACTCTAACCAAAAGACAGGAAAAGTGAACTATTTATTTCATACATGGAGGCAGATGTTTCCTGACTACATTATTCCAAGTTGCACATTTAATTTATAGAACACCTCCCTCCACCCCATAATTGGGTCTATAAATTAAACTATTAAAAACTTTTAACAGGATCAAAAGCATGTATTTAATAACACAATTTCATTTAAAAAAAAAAAGGAGCCTGCATATTCCCCCAACTAAAGAAACCTACCTAAACTTACTGCAAATATATTAAAAAACACTTACCATATCCACTCATGCTGCTCTGGCCGCCATAGCCACCTCCATAACCACCACTCAGCTGCTGGCTGGTTGGACCACCATAACTGGACTGGTTTGCTGTTAAGTTAAAGAGACCATTAGAACCTTGTTCCCTTATGTAATGTGGTACCTGGTGGTACCGGGCTTCTAACTAAATGTATGATTTGGAGTCTTGATATTACATTACTGTAACCCTTTGCCTATTTTCTATGAGCAGATTACCTTTCTGTCATTTGAGCTAGTCAAAACATGTATAAACCAACTAGCCAAAAGCATACACCAGTACAACTAAATCCACATGATTCCATAGAGGCATTTTGAGAAAACCTTTTAAAACTGATTAAGTGAAACTAGTGGGGTTTGTCCCCATAACTTGATATAGTAAGGCTATGTCATTACATAGGTATCACAGAACACCTAATTATGCCCAACAAATTATGTTTAAAAGTGTAAGTTATCTTGATACTGTGCTTTTTGCTAAGTCATTCACTTTAGACTTATACTATATAGACAATTCCACGTGTTTATTTAATGCCCCCCCACAAAATATTTACAATTAGTTATCTAATCTTGTTTTATATAACCACAAGGATCTAAGGCAGACCCAAAATTCAAATAAAAACTTTTTCCTTTGCCTAACTTAATATGCTAATAAACTTATGAAATATAAATTAACTTATATAATTGACTTATACAGATATAAACGTTTTGGTTTTTAAAAAAACTAACGATATTTACACAAGCCCATGCCTCCCATCATTTGGCTACCATAAGCACCACCGCTTGCTCCTGCTGTAGAATTCAAGAAGAGTTCTACATATCTGTGTTCTGAAATGAGAGAAAAGGCATACAAGGTTAGCTTTAAAAAAAAGACACTAAAGCGATATTTACACAAACCCATGCCTCCTAGCATTTGGCTACCGTAAGCACCACCGCTTGCTCCTGCTGTAGAATTCAAGAAGAGTTCTACATATCTGTGTTCTGAAATGAGAAAAAAAAAAAAAAAATGTTTGTTGGTAAAAGAATACTAAGTTCTTCAAATATATTTTGGTATAAAAAAATTCTAGCGGCTTCTCATTTGATTTAATTATGCAGCTTTTCAAAACTAGCCTTTTATCTTAAATGTTCCCCTAAATTGCCTTAAGTCTATTGGATATACTTCCAGGTGAATGTTTGTACCACAAATCCTGTCAATAATTTTTAGAACACACAAAGATATTTAACACGTCCTCAAAGAGCTAACCTATCAGCAGCAAACCAATTTCTTTCTATCCTATTCCTCTAGCATGTTAGTCACACAACCACTTGTAAAGACTCCCCAAGACAGTTAAATCACACTTACGCATATTTGCTTTGTCTTTAGACATAGCTGCCACAGCATCTTCATGAGTTGCAAACTCGACGTCTGCTTCACCAGTTACTCTGCCATCAGGACCGATTTCAATATGCACTCTCACAGGGTTGAGTGGTGAAAAAAACTAAATAAAAGGTATTTCAGAATTAAGTCAACTTCCTAATGTTACAAAAAGTTTATAACATCCCATTTCACTTAGGCAGAATTAAGATGGTTTTTACTGCTCTACTGAAATAGCTGACTTATGAATTCGTCTTACACTTACATTATAAATGTCATTCTCGGTAGCTCTGTAAGGTAATCCCCGCATGTGTACACAGTGTCCAGTTGTGCTCTGGAAAGTAGAGCCACCATCCCCATATCTGTGGTCAGACATTCCTGAAAAACAGTAATTGAGGTCTAGATGGACAGAGTGTAAGTAGCCTTTGGTTGAAAAATTCAATTCTTACCTTACCTCTTCCAAATCTATCTGACCCAAAACCATAGCCATCATTATAGCCATTATAATCATCATAGCCTCCATAACCTAAAAGACAAAAAGTACAATCACTCAAATGAAAACACACAAGAACCACCCTCCTCACACCTGCATCTTCTCACATACCTCCACCATAAGCTCCACGCCTCATCCTTTCAAAGCCAGCTCCCCTGCCAATGCTGTTATACCCTCTGCCGGCCCCAGGTCTGTCATAGGGACCTGGCCGCTGCATGGCCATAAGCTTTCGTGGTGGGTCATAGTGAGTTCTGACTTCTGCTCGACTGCTCTTAAAAATTTCGATATACCTAAAGCATTGTTCATGAAGAAGGGAATGGGGAGGGGAGAGGGAAAATTAGTTCATGTCATACAGGTATTTAGTTACATAAGAAAACAATGTAGTCATAGCCTTGAAACTGACTAATATTTAAAGCCAGATTTCTTATACTTGCATCGGCAATGACCAGAAATTCACTCAATTGTATTATTTTCATGTAAATTTTATAGAAAACTCACTCCTCTAAAGCAGAGAAGCCCACCTTTAGGGGTGGAGAGGAGTACTATAAATAAATGTATTAGGAGGGAAAAGATTCCACTCAACTCTCAACATTTCATGTCTTAAATCCTTTGGCAGCACGTATAGCAAGTGGGCTAGAAAGCCAGCCTCCACCAACAGTCAAGCCCACACTACACATTTTCTTTCGCCAGTAAATACCCCAGCCTATGCTTTTAGTAGGAATCAGCATAGGTAAGCGCATGCTTCAATGAAAAATAGTCACAAGCGAAGAGAACCTTTTGTGACAATTTCTTGAAAGCTATGCTTATTAATACATATGCAGAATATTTATACAGCAAGAAAGTTTGTTGCATTTCAACTTTAAAAACAAGATCAGAAAATATCACATTTTCTTATGGTAATATTAATTTACTATGTGGGTGTATTACAGCTAATGTCAGGTTTGCATTACATTTTTTTTTAAAAGCCATAGTCTCTCAACTCAATTGATTGGGGTTAAATAGAGATCTTACAAAATTATAAAGTAGACCAAATTAACTGAGAAGTTCTAATTTTAAAATCTATAATTTAATCTGAATGCATTATGGGACTTTGGCATAGTGTAAAAGTTTGAGAATTGTGGCCAAACATCAATTAATTGGGACTAGAAGTAAATGTATTATTCCTAAGCAGAGAGAATATGGACTTAATGTTTTACCATAAGAAAAGTGACAAATCCAACCAACCATCCATCCCCACCTGTGCCCTATTCTTTCCTTGTGTTTCTTTAGAGCCTTTTCAGCTATTTCCTGTGAAGCAAACTGCACGAAGGCCTCCCCCGTACTCCTCCCCTGGAAGTCCACCGGCAATGTTATCCCATTTGGCACGATTTCCAACCCTTCAACCCAAGGACAAATAACCCCAGTAGGGGGGCAATATTAACATCACAAGCCCAGAAATGATTCTTCTTATAGCTTTAAATAAACCAGAATTTTAACTTTAGGTGAACGGTATGCTTTCAACAAGTACTCTTTAAATATGCATTGCAGTAATATGAAGTTCCATTATGGCTAACAATTCTTAACACACCCATGGCACAAAGAAAAACTTGCTGAGCACAGGATGAATTAAGAATTTAAATTAAAAACACTCTTATCTACTCAATGTTGAAAATTACACAATAATTTAATAAAGTTTCAAACAAATACAACAGTTTTACTAAATTCAAGAAACACCTGTTACCTCATTTTTATAGCTCAATGTTTTACGTTAGTGGAACTTCAAATTTAAAAAAATTTACACATTTAAACATTTTATATACAAATTGAAACATTGCTTAAGTATATCATTGACAAACATACAATCTAAACTTTCAGCAAACAAACTGATCTGACAGAACAATCATGCACTTTTATGTTCTAACAGTGGTATGATTCACTTCTGGAAATTCCGTCTATGAAAAATCCTTTCCGTGGATACATTCCCAAGCTTACAAAAAGGGCTTAAAGCACTTTCCTAGAAGATATGAAATTATGTTCATATTTAACGTTGACAGTTGACAGCATTAAATTCTCACCAATTTAGACAAAACAAAAACAGACTTGCTCTCAAAAATTCTGGCAAAATATTAGGACTTGACACATATATCTAACAGTCAGGATTTTAATTTATACTACCCTAAATCATGAGAGGATTTCTTGTTCTTAATTCCAGCTTATGACATCATGAATATCAAGTAATAGTATTTTAGATATAGGATCAAACATTCTACTAAACATGCAATTTTATCAGCTCTTTAGCATAAAAACATTCAAATACTTCAGGCCCAGAACCACTTTAAAACATTCTCTAAAGATATTAAGACTTTATATTCAATTATTCTTTGACAATTTTAGCAAATTTAGAATTTCCTGGCTAAACCAGTTCTTCTGCATAAATAAAATTAGACCGTCAAGAGATATTTCTGGTCCCAAGACCCAACGTGTCTTTACAATATACACACCTGCCATAAATTATAACCACCTGACTCATACTAATCTAATGGTTAGGGATCTTACCTTTACCTTGAAGTACTCTGCTGAACAGCATTGTGAGGAAAGTAGTTAAAGCTGTTGAGGACAATCCTCAAAGATCTACTCTGAACTACAATACTAAATATAGGCAAGTTAGCATTTTCACAATACAAATTCCCACCATTAAGATGGGTCTAAATTATATGAAGGTCTCCAGGAAGAAAACATTAATTCATCTGCATATACTCACAACCTGTTTAAGTATCTAAGTTGCTCAACTTTAAGGTCTGTTAAATCATGTTGCCAGGAGCCAGCCAAACTCACTGCTCCGCGCAAACAGGCCTACACACCTGAGAAGAACTGGACAATCTCCTCCTTGCTGCAGCCGAAGGGCAGCCCTCGGAGCCGCACAAAGCCATCATTGGCCGTGTCAGGGCTATTTGGACCCGTGTGCTTCAACACCCAATCCATCTCAACGTTGTTGGACTTGAAGACTGAAAGAGGGGCTTACAATTAGTCAACTTTGGAAAGTTAGAGAACAAAGTTCAGACTTCCTAGGTCTTTAGATCATCTAGGAAGAGCTGCCACAAACCCTTAGGTGACCATTTCCATGCGGTCAAATACCTAAAATCCAGGAGGGATAAAATAGATCTCTTTGTTTAATGTTTATTTACTGTTACTAGGGCAACATAAATCAAACCTTCAACATATCTGTGTCCCATAGTTTCTCTGTCTTTTTTCAGGGCCAATTTGACTTCATCTTCTGATTCAAGTTCAACAAAAGCCTCGCCACTCGGTCTGCCTTCTCTGGTGTAGATGAAACGTATACCTTGAGCCCCATTTTGAATTTTGCAGTCTGGAAAGAAAACAACCGTTAATACAGAATTTAAAATTTAAAATCACCTCTGGGTGATACTGATGAAATCCCTACCATGCCTCCTCAACAAAGTAGATCACATGCAAAGCCTAAAATGACCAAGATACTGCCGACTCCTAGAGTCTCTTCAAAGTAATTAAGCAGCCATCCCCTCCAGATCAGACTTTATTCTCCAGCCAGCAGTAAAAGCCAATATTCAAAGTTTAACAAAAATCTCCAGGCACTTACTCCCCGTGTCTCCATTAACATCATTTGTTAACTTCCTCAGTAAGTTAATTCTGAACCTTATTTTAATGCATTTCGTGAATATATTTGTTTCAACTTTGCTCTGGGGCCTGTGATCATTTTACCTTACTAGCAGTGACATTACAATCCAAATTGCAGGTCCAATACTCACCTGAAAGGGGATCAATGTTACAAAGCTAAAATGCTCCAAGTTGAACAGCTGAAGCCAAAACCAGTCTTGCCCACTGCAAGGTGGCTTCCAGTGTACTTGGTTCTTGTATTACAGGTCGCTTTCCGTTACCAACACTGAATTCAGATAGTTAGTCAATACTACAAGTGTCCTTCCAAAACCTGTAGAATTCTTCCAAATCAATTTGTATCAGTCTACTCTTACACTAATGGGAACAAGGATATTTTGGCAGAAATTATACAGGAAACCTACATTACTTGGGTAAAAATTAGTAGGCAACTGAACTTGCCTGGACTTCAGTGTCAACTGTAAAATGAACCAGATCAAGAACTTAATTACCAAATCTGTCGTTAATTAAAAAGTGACAATTTAACTCTAGGAACCAAAATGCCTCCTTTTAAGGACATGCCAAAATTGCAAAGTTGTTATACTTCAACGTTTTCAAAATATTGCTATTTGCCCAGCCACTGGGCAATTTTCTTAGGGTTGAGGGGGAAATCCAATTTATCCTTTCGAAGGCATCACAGAAAGGCTAGTGCTTAAAGTAAGTAAAGGAGGGAAAATCCCGCCCTGGCCCGCGGGTTCAGTGGTTAGAAGGGCGCCCACGCACGGAAGGCTCATTCCTGAGTTGCAGGTTCCACCCACAGCGAAGCTGGACCTCGAGCAGGAAGCAATCAATAGATGCTTTTCTCTCCTCGAGGTTTCTCTCCCTCCCTCCCATCCACTCTCCAAACATCAATGGAGTAAGTATCCTTGGGTGAGGATTACCAAAACCACGGGGGGAAATCGCCGGAGGCCGCCGTCTTCCCACAGGGCCAGAGGCGGGAGGGCGGGGCCTCGCTGTTTCCATTGCGTAAGCGCGGCCGCCGGCGCGAGCGGCCCCGAGGGAACGGCTGCTCCGGCGCCGGCGCCCCGCCAGGGGGCGTCCCTAGCCGGACCCGGTCCTCCCCGGCCTGCAGCCCGCCCCGCAGCTTTGCGAGCTCCCGCCTCCGCTTCAAACTCACCAGAAAAAAAACGCTGCACTTCGTCCGCCGAGCAAGACCAAGGCAAGCCTCGGACCTTCACCACGAACCCCTCTCCGCCTTCGGTACCCAACATCATCTTCTCTGAGTGGATCCTGGCGTCAAAGCAGGCTGCAGAGAGGGGATGAGGGTCAGACCTGGAAATTGTTCAAGTTAGACTGCCCTCCCCCGCGAGGCAGCCCGCGGGTCCACGGCGCCTCAATAGAACCAAGTCCGTGCACAAATCCCAACCCCGGCGACTCCAACACCAAACACCTTCTTAAAAGCCAGTAGGCGGGCCGCCCAAGGCGCCCTGGGCTCTAGTTACCCGAGGACCAAGCTGCAGGGGGCCAGGCCAGGCGCCAGCGTGGAGGCAAGGAAATGGCGGCTGCGCTTCCGCTCCGCCTCCTCCGACATATCACACAATAGAGTCGGCGCGGCCTGCAGGCCCTGGAGGGCCCGGCGGCAGCCCGTACCTTGAGAAGGTTCCCCCGTCCCGTCCCAGGCTCTACAGAGGCCTGGGGCAAGCAATCCTCACAAAATTGGCATCCTAAGGGGCCACTGGGCGGCTCACATCGAGCAACAAACACTCACCTGATCATACAACTGCTGCGTGGCTGAGCGAAATGGCCAGCGGGCGCCTGCGCAACCTAAATAAGGCCCTTTGAACAAGCTCTGCGCACGCGCAGCCAGGCACTGCCCGCCCCCTGCGCCGACACAGGGCTCCGACGCAGGCGCACTGTCAAGAGCCGGCCCACTCGGACCTGCCGGTTGTTACGCCCTAGCGCTTGTGGCTCAGCCCCGCCCACCCTCCCGAAGCCTACGGGCTTTTTTTGCGCCTGCGTATTGTCGCGATCATTGTACAAGCTTCAGCGAGTTGTTATTCAGTTTCATGCGCATGCGCCTTCCTTCAAACCGTTCTCGCCTTACCCGCCAGAGGGGGCAGGGGAATGGCGGCGGTGTGTTGCCTACGGGGATCTTCTGGTAGTTCCCGGCCCTGCGTTGGGATTAGGTGGCCGTCTTCCAACTCCTGCCTCCAGCCTATTAATCGCGGTGCTGGCCGACCCGAAATGACACCCTCCTGCCCAGAGCCGCAGTGACCGCCAGGGCCTTTCGGGGACAGCGGAGCTGCGCACCCTCCTAGCCCGAGGCCACCCCCGCGGCGCCGGGAGCTGGTCCTAGCAAATGTGTTTCCCCTTCCTTCCCCTTACCTGCCGCCGGCGGGCCTGGAGCCCCCGCCCGCGCGGGGTCCCCGTGACTGTACCCCCCTTTTGTCCTAACGAATTCGTACCCTGCGACCCCTTCTGCCCCGCCCCAGGGTCGGCGGGACTTGCCGCGGGCCGCTCCCACGAAAATGGCCGGATGCAGCCCCACGCGAGCGCCGGCTGAGCCCCAGGTGCGCGCCGGGCTCTCTTTCCCGAGTGGAACCCGGCCTAGAGCCCCGGGGCGTAGGTAAGGTTACGTCCGTTTGCTGGTTGGAGGGCCTGAGTTCTGCGGGACTAGGTCAGTCACCCTGTGTGCGCCTCGGCGCGATGACGATCGTGACTTCCAGCAGCACCGCAAGTCGCAGATGAAGCCCGCAGTGTCCCAGGCCTCCCCGCGTCTGATCCCGGTGGCTCACCCCACCGCGGGCTTGGCGGCACAGACAACACCCACAGGCGGTGCTGGACACTGCACCGGGTCACCACGGCGAAGCGTGTTCCCACCCGTGCCGTGGTCTGGAGGCCAAATCCGTTTTGACAGGTTCGAGAAGACAGGAGAGGAATAAAGGAGTGGGATCCTAGGGAGTGGCAGGACCTGATCCTGAAAGGCAGGTGACTCGGAGCGCAGCGGGAGGCATGGGCAGGTCCTCAGCGGGCAGCTACGGGAGCTGTTTGTAAGGAAAGTGAGGAGGCACAGGCAGGGCGAACGGTGCGGCCGCCCCCCGCCGCTAAGGGACGAGAGGAAATGAAAGGCATTTTTGCTGAAGTCACCAAGATGTGGGACTCCCAAGTGTTCCAGAAAGCAGGTCTGTGGGTGATTCAAAAGCAAGGAGAACCCTTTTTGTTCTTAGGTACTCCCCCCAGAACATCACAAACACACATTCTGGTCCTATTCAATGACCAAGAACACTGGTTTCTGATTAGATGATGGGGGGAATCCTGATCCCTTTGGTAGTAGTGCATTAAAAACAAAAATCAAGTTTTTACCTTTTAATAATATGGCCACACTTCTGAAGGTTTTGTTTTTTTTTTTTTCCTAATTTTTTTCTATCGTTTTCTGGAATTTTTCTGTAATAACAGTAATGTATAATCATCATAGAAAAATTGGATAATTTCCTCAGCATAGATTTCTGTAAGTGAAATTATTTGATGGAATTATCTGAACCCCATCAGTGGATGGCATCACGTCTTGCCATGGCTGGGTTGCTCCGGTGGCTAGAGCAGTGGTCGCCAGCCTTTCAGACCTCAGACCACCAGTGGTTTGCCGACCACTCGGTGCCGACCGCTGGGTTAGTCCTCCAGCTACGCCAAGGTTTTGGATTGGATCCCCCATACAAGAATCAGCCAATGAATACATCAGTGAAAAAATAAATCGATGTTTCTCTCTCAGAAAAAGAAACACTTGCTTTTCTTTATTTCCTAACTTCCTAAAATGCATGTGTATACTTGCATAATCATAAAAGGATGTGAGTATTTTTAGGGCTACTAATGAAAATAGGGCACAAACAATCTTCTCTGGTGTGTGAAGGTTGCATGTTTTATTGGAAATAAAAATTTCCTATAATCTTTGCTAAATTCATTCTGAGAGAGAAAATATCTTGAATTTGTATCTGTTTGATTACTAGTGAGGTACAACATTATACATTTACTTGAGGCCCAGTGCATGAAATTCATGCACAGTGGGGGAGGGGGTCCCTCAGCCCAGCCTATACTCTCTCCAATCTGGGATCCCTCGAGGGATTTCTGACTGCCCGTGTAGACCCAATCTCAATCCAGCCTAAATGGGCAGTCCGACATCCTTCTCACAATCCAGGACACTCCCAACTGCTCACCTGCCTGCCAGCCTGATCACCCCCAACCACTCCCCTGCCAGCCTAATTGATGTCTAACTGCTCCCCTGCCAGCCTGTTTGCCCCCAACTTCCCTCCTCTGCTGGCCTGGTCACCCTTAACTGCCCTCCCCTGCAGGCTTGATCACCCCCAATTGTCCTCCCTTGTAGGCCTGGTCCCTCCCAACTGCCTTCCCTTGTAGACCTGGTACCCCCCAAAATCCCTCCCCTGCAGGCCTGGGTCTCCCACCCCAACTGCCCTTCCCTGCAGGCCTGGTCACCCCCAATTTCCCTCCTCTGCTGGCCTGGTCTCTGCTAACTGCCCTCCCCTGCAGGCTTGATTGTGCCTAACTGCCCTCTCTTGCAGGCCTGATCCCTTCTAACTGCCCTCCCTTGTTAGCCATCTTGTGGTGGCCATCTTGTGTCCACATGGGTGCAGGATCTTTGAGCACAGGGCGGCAGCCATCTTGTGTGTTGGGATGGTGGTCAGTCTGCATATTACTCTTTTATTAGGATAGAGGCCTGGTACATGGGTGGGGGCCAGCTGGTTTGCCCTGAAGAGTGTCCCAGATCAGGGTGGGGGTTCCCTTGGGGCATGGAGTGGCCTGAGCAAGGGGCCTGTGGTAGTTTGCAGGCCGGCCATGCCCCCCAGCGACCCATGTGGAGGCCCTGGTATCTGGGATTTATTTATCTTCTACAATTAAAACTTTGTAGCCTGGAGCGGAGCCAAGGCTTCTGCTTGCTCCATGGCCGAAGCCATTTCTGTTGGGATTCTATAATTGAAACTTTGTAGCCTTAAGTGGAGGCCAAGGCAGGCCAGAGTAGATGGAAAGCTTGGCTTTCTCCATCACTGGGGGCAACCCTAGCCTCCTGCTCTCACCAGCTTCGTGGCTGTCGCCATTTTGTTTGGAATTTATTTGTCTTCTATAATTGAAACTTTGTAGCATTAAGTGGAGGCCTGGGCCAGCCAGGTTATGCAGAAAACTTGGCTTCCTCCATCACTGGGGAAACCCAAGCCTCCTGCTCTCTCCATAGCTGCAGCCATCTTGATTTGGGTTAATTTGCATACTCACTCCTGATTGGCATGGCTGGTGGGTATAGCAAAGATGTGGTCATTTGCATATTACTCTTTTATTAGGTAGGACTAGGGGCCCGGTGCATGAAATTCATCCACTGGGAGTTGGAGGTCCCTCAGCCCAACCTGTGCCCTCTCACATACTGGGATCCCTCAGGGGATGTCCTACTGATGGCTCGTCCTTGGGCAGGGGATCTCAGTCAGGGGACCCCAGCCATCGGTCACCCTTCGATCCAACAGATCACTGGCTGGCTCCACCCCAGCCCACCCCCAGGCCGGGGAGGGGGGAAGCCTCTTCCAAGAGGCCTTGGGAACCCATCGGATCACCCTGTCATGGGGCTGATCTGCTGGCTGGCCTCGCCCCAGCCCCGGCCCAAGGCCAGGGAAAAAGCCATTCCCTCCCTCCACCCGGCCAGCTGCACCGCCTGTTCCCTCCCTCCGCCCAGCCGGCCCATTCACTCAGCGACCCAGCCATCTTAGTTGGGGTTTATTTGCTCCTGATTGGCTTGTGGGCGTGGCTTGTGGGCGTGGCTTGATTGGAGGTGTGGTCAATTTGCATATTAGTCTTTTATTAGATAGGACTAGAGGCCCAATGCACAAGATTAGGCCAGGCCAAACACCTCTTCGGGCTCTTCGGGAAAACACCGCCCTCCAGCTGCAGGGTGTAATCCTGGGCCGAGTGGGTACCACCATGGGCAGGGCCTACCCCCACCCACCCTGCCTCTTCCCTTTTCCTAAAATCCTGCCCCAGGGGAGGTGAAAGGCAGCCACTGCCCCCACTGGCCCCAGCCACCCCTCAACACTCTAGTGAATTAAATGCAAAGATACAAAGACATGCATTTCATTTCAGCTGGTGTTTCCCCAAGCCCTTCCACCGCCTGAGGTGCGAGGAGCCCTGACCTCTCTGGCTGCTCGGCCCCGCCCCTTACTCCTGGTTGACTGGTAGCGTAGTGAAGGTACGGTCAATTTGCATGTTTCTCTTTTATTAGATAGGATTTTTTTTATTGATTTTAGAGAGGAAGGGAGATGGAGAGAGAGATAGAAACATCAATGATGAGAGAGAATCCTTGATCACCTGTCTCTTACAAACCCTACATTAGGGATTGAGTCCACAACTGGGCATGTGCCCCAACCTGGAATCAAACTGACCTCCTGGTTCTTAGATGCTGGAAGCTGCCCATGTGGACAGGGAACCTGGAAAGCTTGTTAACCTTAAATGCTCAGAAAAGTCAGAGCTAATCACTCACTGTTTAGTTGAGACATTGGTAGCTGAAGCAGCCTTCCCCTGTTAGTCTTCTATAAATTCTTGCTGATTGACTATTATTGGAATTGCTTGCCCCATAATCTTATTGGAATTATTATTGGAATTGCTTGCCCCATAATCTTAATAAAAGGGATAGGTAGCCCAGAGAATGGTAGTCCTCCCCCTCGAGGAGGGCTCCCACCTGGCCCCCAATATTCACAAAATATTACTTTTCTAGTCTCTTTCATTTGTGTGCGGCCTCCTTCAGAACCCAAACCCTGAACCACACGGGGTGTGAAAGGGGTTCCACACATAGGGTGATGCTCAGCCACTGAGCCGTGCTGGCAGGCATCTCTTGGGACTCTTGTTGCTCACATGGCACTTGGCTCCTGGCTCCCTGGCCTTTTCCCCTGTGGCCCAGGGCCATGTGGACCCCCACATGCAATGACTGTAACTACCCTGTGCCCACCACAGTTAAAGCAATGCACTGAGGGACTACCGTTAGCCTGATGTTGACCCGCCTCTCACATGGTATGGAAACTCTGGACACCAACTGATCTCAGCTCTACTGAAACCCAAGCTATACTTCTAGGACTGGAATGAGGGCAATGGGACTTTGAAAATACAGAAATATAATTCCACAGAAATAAAACTTTCTACTATATCACATCCTCCTTTGTGGGCCTCCAAAAATAATTATTTCAGCAATATTCCAAGGACTGCACCCCCAGCAGCAACCCGGGGAGATGAGTGCTCTCCTCTCCTGTTAACGATCACACTTGTTAGACTAGGAGGTTGTGACAATGAAACAAATGAAAGAATACATGGACAAAAAAAGGGGCCACACCCCAGCCGGGTGTAGCTCAGTGGTTGAGCGTCGACCCATGCACCAAGAGGTCACCGGTTTGATTCCTGGTCAGGACACATGCCCAGGTTGTGGGCCTGATCCCCAGTGGGGGGCATGCAGGAGGCAGCCAATCAATGATTCTCTCTCATCATTGATGTTTTTTTTCTCTCTGTCTCCCTCTTTCTTCCTCTCTGAAATCAATAAAAATATATTAAAAAAAGAAAAAGGGGCCGCATACTAACCCTGACTAAGCCTAGGGGCCCTCATGGTGGCCTTACAAACTCAGAGGCCTAAAATAACCACAAAGGGTGGTCTGAAATTATTATTTTTTACCTAAAAGCAGTTTATGGTGGGAGGTCATGTCCTAGGTCAGTATCTTTCCTGACAAAGGTCAATCTTTATCTTAACTGAGCCTTTCTATTGTCTTTTTGCATCTAGGATAACATATCTTTGGAATGTCAAAGTAATTTTGTGGTAGGCAGATAGACAGAGCAAGGATGATGGGCCAGGTACAGAAGGTCACCAAGACACAAAGCCCAGGGTGCCTCGCAAAGGACAATTGTGGGTGGGGCCTCACCCCCAGGGTGACCTTTCCTCCCCTAGCATACTGCTGGTCGTGGGTTTGGACCCTTCCTCCCCAGAGATAACATCCAGGCCTCGGGTGTCTTCCTCTCCAGGCCCAGAAAAGCAGCAAAACCAGACAAGCAACCCCACTGCTGACCTCAGGACCAGCTACATTGGATAGTGACCCTCTGCCCTGGCGCCGCCCAGTCAATCAGTGGAGACCTAGAACCTGAAAGGACACGCCTGAAAAGCTGCTGAATATTCTGTTCAGATCTTCCCCTGGAACCTCCCCTAAGAACACACCCTTAAAGCCCTTAGCATGGAGGATCCAGTGCGCTCTCCCTCCCAGGATCATGCCCACCACAACAAAAACATTATCTGGCCCAAATGTTAATAGTTTCAACCTGCTCTAAAATAACAAAACAATTTTTAATGTGGTCAAGATTTCATAATATTTAAATATAAAACAAATTAAGGTAGTAGAAGAAAAAAACAAAAGAATCTACATAATAAGAGAGTAAAATGCTAATTGACCATACCATCAAGATGCCCACCAGCCAACCAGGAGTGAATATGCAAATTAACCCAACAAAGATGGTAAGTTAATTTGCATATTCAGGCACCAAGCAGCTGGAGGTGGGGCGGGGTGTTTGCGTTGTCGCCATGACAATGAGGAAGGCGTTCTGAAGCACCCCAGCTATTCTGGGCCTCTGGGCAGCATGGGAAGGCAGAAAAGCTCCTCCAGCCAGAGCTAAGGCAGTGCTGGCAGCCAGGGGAAGGAAGGCCCATTCTTGCATGAGTCTTCATGCATTGGGCCTCTAGTATTTATATAACTTTGGGGTTGGGAGACACTCCCTAAATAAGTCTGGAAACCAAGAAACTAAAAGAAATATATATTTGACTACACACAAATTTTAAATTTTTCTAGAAAAAAAAGATATAAGAAACTATATAAGCAAATGATAGACTAAGAAAATATTTATAAAATATGTGAAAGACAAAGAACCAAAAGCCTTAATATATATAATAGCACATACAATTTTACAGACCAGTAACAAAACAGAACATGCCCTGACCAGGCATCTCACTTGGTTAGAGAGCCATCTGATAGGCCAAGATTGAGAATTCCCTAGTCAAGGTGCATATAAGAAGCAAGGAATGTATAAATAAGTGGAATAGCAAATCAATGTTTGCCTATCTGTTTCCCTTGCTCTCTCTCTCTAAATCAACAAATCCTATATAATAAAAGCCAGTCACCATAAGTGTAACAACCGGAATGATCAGAGACCAGAATCACCACAGCCCCTTGTTGGGCTGGCCCCGTCCCCAAGCAAGCAGTTAGGGGCAATCAGGCAGGCAAGCAGAGTGGTTAGGGGTGATCAGGTCAGCAGACCAGTGGTTAGGGGCGATCAGGTAGGTAGGCAAGTGGCTAGGGGCGATCAGGTAGGCAGGCAAGTGGCTAGGGGCGACCAAGTAGGGAGGCCAGCGGTTAGAAGTGATCAGTAGGCAGGCAGGTGGTTAGGGGTAATCAGGTAGACAGGCACGTGATTAGGGGTGATCAGGTAGGATTGAATCATGTCCATAGTCCTTTATCCCCAATCCAAAATTCATAGTTCTGAAAATCAGAAAGCTTTTTGGACTTCGTTAAATTTACATGCTCAGCCCCAACCAACCAAGGCCAGGGAGCGGCTCTGCTGTGTTGAATGCAAGTTAGAATTTGGATTTATCCCTGAACCCAGCCACAGTTTTGTTGGCAAAGAAGCAGAAGCAGAGAATAGCGTTACACAGGCAGCCCAGTTTCAGCTACAGAACGAGAAGGGAGAAAGGAAGAACATTTGAAAGATGGAAGAACCACCCCAAAGACTAAATTAAATCCAGATTGTCATCATCAAAGAGCAAATTTGCCCTGTTTCCCTCCACTATGAGTGGGGCTCAGAGCTCATAAGTCAAAAACAGCTTTGTAGTACCCCTAAATTTCATTTAGTCTTTGAAGGAGTTACCTCAGTCAATAGCTGCCAATCAGTCAATCAACCAGCCAGCCAGCAGACAAGCAGCATCCCACCCATGCTGCATTGAAGCTCTGGCCTTCCTCACCGTCCACACCTTTCCCCAGGTTTTCCCCCCGTTCAGGGCTGAGTCTGTTGACTGTAAGACAGAGTGTTTTGGTCCTGGAATTCAATATTTATTTTAGAGTTGAATCATTACTGAGTCAATGAGTCTGAGAAATGTTCAGGCTTCCCCAAGACCCGGGCATAGTATAACAGATAAAAGCTTCTTGCTGGGCCCGGGGCAGTGCGAAGGCACTGGAAGTGTGTGTGGTGGAGTGGGCTGAAGGCACCGTCCAGCTGAGCAACAGGAACCAAAAGTCACAGGTCACAAGGAGAGAGCCGGACTGGGGAGGAGAGGAGGGAGCTCAAGCAGTTGGGTCAATGACTATTTCAGGGCCAGACCTCAATGCGGGGTGCTCCACCAGCTGTCTGTCTCACTGGGGCCTCTCAGCAACCCCAAATCTCCCAGAAGCAGGCTCAGAGATGCGCACAGGCAGCGATCAGGCCAACGGGCAGAGCAGAACCAGACTCCGGGCCATGTCCAAGCCCAGTGCCCCTTTCATTACTCCAGCCGGCTTGATGGCCAAGGACAACTGGCCAAGAGGGACACTAGAGGAGCTGCAATCTGGCGGAGAAGCCCTGGGCTCCTGACTATTGAGGCACCCAAGGCGGGGTAGTCACCTGGAATCTCAAAGCAGCTTCAGGAGCCTGTAGGAACAAACAAATCCAATGCTCGGCTCGCCCATCCCCCTCAAGGAAGGCGCTGCCGCTCAGGAGGCGCGACGCGGCCCAGGCTCCGCATTACCAGCAGGGGGCGCCCGGCCCGCGCTCCAGGCTCCACAGTGCAGAAGGCTGTGAGCGGCTGGGCCTGGGGAGGTGATGCGGCCCGCGAAATCCTTCCCTCGTTTGTGCCGTGAAAGAGGTTTAAACCTATGACCACTAATTCCCATGTAGAACCGAACTAGGGCAGGGTAAGGATTTCTGCTTTTCGTTTTAAGCTCTGCTATTTAAATACCAAGCACACTGCTTGACAGATCTATAAGCTTGCATAAATTTGGTGGAGTGCGCTATTCTGTATCTGGCTTGGCCTGGGTTCTCCTGAAAGCAGAGCCTGTGAGGAGTTGACTTAGGGGGTGACAGAGAGAAGCGAAGTGGTCAGGAAAGGAGGGAGCGCCAACTCAGCCCGTGCTGCCGAGGCGATCTCCAGGCAGCCCCCAGGACACTCAGGGCGACCTGATGACATATGTCTCAGAGCGCCCTCTGGAGTCGAAGAGGAGGAATTCACCGCTTCCCACTGCAGCAGGGTCTGAGGGGAGATTCTGTCTAGCCCCTGTGCAAAGCCTGCCCAGTTGGTCTCGGGTGGGGGCTGGAAATGAGAAAAGGTGCTCCGACCTCACAACTCCCCCCGGGAAAGGGATCTAGGAAACAAGGGGAACCCAAGGAAACCATGGAGACAGAGCTCTTCACATCAGGGCTGTGGGGAAGGATTCCGGGAAGTGGGATGGCTTGGGTAGAGGGTGAAGGCACGTGCAACTTTGATGCATGTTGTCAAATTTTCATAAACAGCATATTGTACCATTAATTTATATATATATATATATATATATATATATATATATATATACATAGCCATGATGAGAATCATTGATCAGCTGCCTCCTGCACGCCCCCACTGGGGCCCAGCCTGCAACCAGACATGTGCCCTGGCTCGGACGTAACCACAACCTCCTGGTTCATTGGTCGACCCTCAACCGCTGAGCCACGCCAGCCGGGCAGGTTGCACCATTTTGCATGTCCCCTGTCAACTTAAGTGAAGGACAGCTTCCCCACAGCCTTGCCCACTGAGTATGTTGCAAGCCCTTAGGCTTTAGCTGGGAAATGACAACTTGGTGCATTTTTATTTTGCATTCCTGTTATTATAAGCAAAATCGAGCATCCCACCTTATTCACAAGGCTTTTCATTGCAATACTGATTGTATTGCAAATTACAGGAAACACAAACCCACCGTGAGATACCATCTCAGACCCATTAGAATGGCTACTAATAAACAAGTGTTGATAAGGATGTGAATAAATGAGAACCCTTGTGCACTGTTGGTAGGAATGTAAAATGATGCAGCCACTATGGAAAGCAGTATGGAGGTTCCTAAAAAAAGTACTATAGAATTTCCATATGACCCAGCAATTTCGCTCGCTTCTGGGTATATACCCTACAGAATTGCAAGCAGGGTCTCAAAGAAATATTTCCACACTCATGTTCATAGCTGCACTAAACATAATAGCCAAGAGGTGAGGAAAACCCATGTGCCCGCTAACAGATGGATGGATAAACAAAACATGGGAAATTCTGACACGTTAGGACATGAATGAAGCTTGAGGACATTATGCTAAGTGAAATGAGCCAGACACAAAAGATAAATACTGTGTGATTCCACTTACATACGGTACTTAGTGAAATTCAGAGGAACAGAAAGCGGAGTGGTGGCCACAGGAGAGGGAGGAAGGTGAAATGAGAAGCTGTGTTCAGTGGGTACAAAATGTCAGTGTTGCAAGTTCTGGAGATGGATGGTGGTGAATACACTTGATGTTATTGAACTGCACACCAAACATGGCTAAGATGGTAAATTTATATTATGTGCATTTCACCATAATTTTTAAAATATATTTTTTTATTGATCTCAGAGAGAGGAAGGGAGTAGATCAATGATAAGAGAGGATAATTGATCGGCTGTGCCCTGCTGAGGATTGAGCCCAACCCAGGCATGCGCCCTGACTGGGAATTGAACAATAACCTCCTGGCTCATGGCTCCATACCGGCTGGACCATCGCAATTTTTTTAAAAGACAAGAAATAATCCAAGCATTGGGTAAATGGTGAGATAGGTTATGCTGCACTCACCCAGGAGATTATAATACAGCTATGAAAAAGAATGAGGAGTGTCTATACATCCTCATGAAATGTGACTAAGGGCAACAGCAAGGGCCTTTACAGTTTTCAGGATATGCTACAGTATCCAAAAAAGGGAGTAGATGCAAATATATACTGTATGCTCACATTTTCAAATAGAAACAATTAAAGGAGAAATAAAAAATTAATATAGATACATAGAGCAGCAATTTTCTTTTTAAAAATATTTTTATTAATTTCAGAGAGGAAGAGAATGAGAGAGATAGAAACCTCAATGATGACAGAGAACCATTGATCGGCTGCTTCCTGCATGTCCCCCACTGGGGATCCAGCCCGCACCCCAGGCCTGTGCCCCGGCCTCCTGGCTCATAACCACTGAGGCACGTGGGCCGACTGCAGCAGCAGCGGTTTTCAATTGTTTCCATCTCATGACTCACATAAACTGATTACTAAATTCTGCAGCATACCAAAAAGTAGATTTTTTTTATCTGACCCCCCCACCCCCCAAAAAAAGGTATCATCTTGATTATTCACATTGAATGGCTATTGCTGTGTTGGCTGTTGTCGTTTTTTTACTTGACAAATCTAAAGGAAAAGGGGTCAGTGCCTCTGACTAAATAGTCAGTTGTTGCATGTTTTCAACTGCCATTCTGGTTGAAAATTGCTAACCTAGAGGGAGAAGAAGATCAGGGTCAAGGGACAGCGTAGAATGTGCACACAGTATTTGAAAAAGGTAATCAACATCCAGTTAGTTGGACTGACTGCTCTGCAATCTCAATAAGCATAGCCTGAGAGGGGCATGGGTGGTGGTTTTTGGATTTGTCCCACTAGGATGGATATAATTTTTAAAAAATAAAACAAATAATATTGGTGAGGGTGTGGAGACATTGGACCTATTAAAAAAAACAAAAAGGAGGCCTGCGTGGTTTGGCTCAATGGATAGAGCATCGGCCTATGGGCTGAAGGATCCCAGGTTCGATTCCCATCAGGGCCAAGTACCTTGGTTGTGGGCACATCCCCAGTAGGAGCTGTGCGGGAGGCAGCTGATCAATGTTTCTCCCCATCAATGTTTCTAACTATCTCCCTCCCTTCCTCTCTGTAAAAAATCAATAAAATATATTTTTTTTAAAAAAAAGAAAGAAAAAGGAGCTGGAGGTCACATGTCTTTAACTGAGATAAGAGGGATTTTTCCCTCAAGGAGGAGTTTTTCCGCCAATAGGGGTTGTTACCCCAGCTGCCAGCACATTGACCTTGCATCTCCCTCTGCTTGTGGACTGGTTTGCTTTTCCATTGGGTGTCAGGATTCCATCCGATAGCTTAATAGGATGGATAGGGGTAACCTCAAAGAATTTTGCATGGAATCTTCTCAAAACAGTAAGAATTTAGGATTCTCGGAGCCCCACAGTGAAAGCCAGCTCGCTCCTCGCTCCTCAGCAGCAGACTGAAGGCTTCCAGCAAACGTTAGCTGGTCAGCACCCTGATTGGCAGGTTTGCCATCGGACGCACTCTTAGGAACTGGGTGTCTGTTCTCTCCCTTTATAATATGGGGAAGTTAAACTAATCGGTCTCATTTGATATATTGAATTACACAGGAAGTATTGTCAAATAAATTATGCTAAACCTTTGATTATTTTGATATATTGTTTATATAAATGTTCTAGAAATTATACAAAATTCCTAAAATTCTGACATTTGGTAAGTTAAAAAAACAACACTTAGTCCTTCTCTGTATCTTAAAGTTATAACTCTTATCATGTCTTTAACATGTAAACACCTAAGAATAAACTATAACATTGTCCGCAGAGACTGAAGGGAGAAAAATAGAAAGGTCTTGTTTTAATCCTCACCTGAGGATATTTTTTTCCATTGATTTTTTAGAGCGTGGAAAGAAGGGAAGAAGGGGGGAGGAGAGATACTTCAATGTGAGAAAGACACATGGGCTGGTTCCTCCTGCGTGCTCCCCCCCTGGCTGGGGATGGGACCTACAGCCCAGGTACACGCCCTTTGGTTCTCCACCCAACACTCTAACCACTTAGCAGTACCAGCCAGGGCAAGGCCTTTTATTTATCTATTAAAAAACAATAAAACATATATTCTCTCACAGTTCTAGAAGTCAAAATCCAAAGTCAGTATCACTAGGCCCAAATCAAAGTGATGGGTAGGGCTGGAGGATCGAGAAAGAATCTATTCCTGCCTTTACTTTTCTTTTTTAAAAAATATATTTTTTAAATATATTTGTGCACCAGGCCTCTAGTCTTATGTAATAAAAGCCCAGCGACTGAAATGGCAGAGCAACCAGAATAACCAGAACAACCACAGCCCCTTGCCCCAGCCAGCCCCACCCCCCAGCAGGGACTCCCACCCCAATTGGTGGCATGGCCAGCCTGCAAACCTTCCATGGCCTCTTGCCCCACCAGTGCACCGGGCCTCTATCCTATCTAATAAAAGAGTAATATGCAAATTTGACCATACCTTTGCTACACCCACGAGCCACACCCACCAGCCAATCAGGAGCAGATTCTGCAAATAAACCCCAACCAAGATGGCTGCCGCCACTGAGAGCATGAGGAAGGCTTGGGTTTCCCCGGCAACAGAGGAAGCCAAGCTTTCCGCCTGCCATTGTTGGCCTAGGCCTCCACTCTAGGCTACAAAGTTTCAAACAGAAATGGCTGGCACCCTGGAGTGAGCAGAAGGCTTGGCTCTGCTCCAGGCTACAAAGTTTCAATTGTAGACATAAATTTATCCCAGATCCCAGGGCCTCTGTTTGGGTTGCTGGGGAAAGTGGCTGGCCTGAAAACCTTCACAGGCCCCTTGCCCAGGCTGCCCCTCACCCCAAGGGAACCCCCACCCTGATCTGGGACACTCTTCAGGGCAAACCAGCTGGCCCTCACCCATGCACCAGGATTCTACCCTATCTAATAAAAGAGAAATTTGCAGATTAACCATCAATCCATCACACAAGATTACTGCCCCCATGTGGTCAAAGATCCTGCCCCCATGTGGACACAAGATGGCCACCACAAATGGCCAACAGAGGAGGGCTGTTGGGAGGGACTAGACCTGCATGGGAGGGCAGTTGGGGGTGACCAGGTGGGCAGACAGGGAAGTTGGGGGCAAACAGGCTGGCAGGGGAGCAGTTAGACATCAATTAGGCTGGCAGGGTAGTGGTCAGTGGGTGATCAGGCTGGTAGGCAGAAGCGGTTAGGGGTAATCAGGAAGGGAGGCAGGTGAGCAGTTTGGAGCCAGCAGTCCTGGATTGTGAGAAGGATGTCCGTCGAGGTGTCCCAGATTGCAGAGAGTGCAGGCTGGGCTGAGGGACATCCCTCACCCCCGTGCATGAATTTTGTGCACTGGGCCTCTAGTAGAAATATAAAACCCTATCCTGCCACTGCTCTAACCCAACCTGCCAAAGGCTCCTGAAACCACAAAATTAGACCACTGATTCGGGCTAGCAGTTCAAAGTGCAAAGCCTCGTTCACACGTGAGGATTGCACACCTTTCTCCCTTCCCTTGGACTCTGCATCTCAGAGGAGGCATGCATGGTATGGACATGCAAATGAAAGCTCAGAAAAGCCACTCTTTGGGGGTCCTGTGTCCCATACAGGCAGACAAACTGATCACCAAAAACCAAGCACCAGACTTTTCCATCCTCATTTAGTGGCCTCAGCTCCAGCCAGGCACTCCCTGTGTCAGGATACAAGAAGAGGCCCGTCTCCTTGAATCTTTGCAGAGATGAGATAGGAGGCCAAGATAATAGAAACCTAAGGACACAAATGCTGGGGGACTCACGCCGCCGAGGCCTACTCAGCACAAGGCCAAGCGGAGCTTGTATCAAATTCTGGTCCAACTCCTAACCTGGTCGCCACCTGCCGTCCTGGGCCCAGTGCACGCTGGAGTGTGTAGTCGTGGGGAGTGCTCTGGAGGCGGAGGGTCACTCAAACCCCTGGGCTCCAGGGGCTCTTTCCCAGGTGCTCAGCCCCCACAGGGCCAGCAAAGCCCCTTTGCCAGGGTGGGATTGCAGGGGTGGCCGGCCCAGAGCCTCCACTGCAGCTGTTTGTATACATGTAATTAGCTTTAATTGTCCGGGGCTTTCAGTTCTCCAACTCCAGGCCTGGGAGCTGCGCCTGGGTGCACACGCCCATGAAGCCCTCCCTCCAAGAGCCCTCTCCCCACCCACAGGTCCACAGCACCCTGTGTCGTGTGTCTGCCCCACCCGGCGCACCTCTCTCCCTGTTCCTTGCTCTCTGATTCTGTTTACTGATTCTCCGTGTCTCCCTGGGCCTTTTGTCTCTGTCTCTCATCGGATCTCCGCCCACTGAGAACACCCCTGCCACCCCCAAAAGGAACACACACCAGCAGAATCTGCCTTTTCAATAAAAAATGACAACTGGGAAAGAGAGTAAATTAAAAAGCATTAACTTAAAAATAATCCATGTGTCTGCAAATGCAATCCAAATGGCAGCACTTCGGAGGAGGTGGCAGGGGTGGGGCATATTGGCCACATGTTCTGGAGCCTCAGACACAAAGTGTAGGGGGCTCAGCACCTTGCTATGGACCCCTCCCACTAGTCACCTGGAATGGCAGGGTCTGGGGAAGAAACTTAGTCTATACTCGCAGACTCCCATCTGATTCCATAGATCCTTTCCCCTGTTCTGGCATCTGCTGGCCCCACTTACTCCCCCAGTACCTCTGGACCTTCCTATGCTGACCCCAGCTCTCCTTTTGCACCAGCCCTCCCCCCTCACACACAGATTTTACCCTCTCTCCACCCACCCCTCGCCCCCAGTCTTCTACCCCATACTTTTTCCTGCCCTGTCCCACTTCCGTTCTGCCCCAGACCACCCAGCAGCCTGGCTCCGAGAGAAATGGTTGGAACAAAGCTTTCCTTGGCTGGAAGCGACTCTCCAGGGAGCTGCATGCAGAAAGGCGCTCCCAGGCCTGTACCTGCAACTGCTCTGTCCTGCCAGATGCCAATCAGAAACTGTGTCGCTGCAGACAGAGGATAGGGGAAGTAGGCTGCTGTCCTTTGAAGCCCCTCATCAGGAGGAAATTCTCCCGCACCCCCCCCCAAAAGGGTTCACCCTGCTGCCTCCCTTATCACTTTCACCAACCCTCCTTTGCCCCTTTCCCTGGAGGTAGAAGGACTGAAATATATACAGCTCAGAAAAGCCACTCTGGGCATCCTGTGTCCCATACAGGCAGACAGACTGATATATGTGTAGAGAGAGGCCCAGGGCACAAAATTCATGCTGAGGTGTCCCTCAGCCCAGCCTGCACCCTCTCCAAGCTGGGACCCCTCGAGGAATGTCTGATTATTATTTTAGGCTGGATCCCGATAAGATCTCACAATCCAGGCTCCCAACTGCTCACCTGCCTGCCTGCCTGCCTGATTGCTCCTAACTACTTCTGCCTGCCAGCCTGATCACCCCCTAACCACTCCCCTGCCAGCCTGGTTGATGCCTAACTGCTGCTCTGCCAGCCTGATTGCCCTTAACTTCCCTCCCTTGCAGGCCTAGTCACCCCTAACTGCTCTTCCTTGCCACCCTGATCCCCCCAACGGCCCTCCCCTGCTGGCCTGGTCACCCCCAACTGCCCTCCCCTGCTAGCCTGATTGCCCACAACTGCTTTCTCCTATAGGCCATCTTGTGTTCACATGGGGGCAGCCATCTTGTGTGTTGGAGTGATGGTCAATGTACATATTACTCTTTTATTATCCTATCTAATAAAAGAGTAACATGCAAATGTGACCATACCTTGGCTCCTGATTGGCTATGCTACCAGCCAGTCCAGAGCGGTGGGCTTGACTGGGGGCGTGACCATGACTTGCCTGGACGCCAGTGAACACTTCCCTTCATGAACGCTTCACTTCACTCCAGCGCCTCAAGTGCTCACGCCTGTGGGGAACACTTCGCTTCATACCTGTGCAGGCGGGGAACAAAGCCCTTCATGCCAGTGCCAGCTGGGAACGCTTTGCTTCACGCCTGTGGGGAACGCTTAGCTTCACACTGGCAGGGTGGGGAAGGAAGCAGGGACCACGCCTCTGCACAGGGTGTTTTCGAGGGCCTAGTGAGCCAGCGGGAGAGGCTGGGTCCTTGAGGCGTCCCTGATGCGGGGAGGGCTGGGCCAGGACAGCACCATACTTTCAAAGAAAGTTGTTTCCCACTTAAATATCCTCTGATGAGTATCTTTAAAAAAATAAGTAAATATTCAGCCATTGTCACACCTTGAAAAGTTAAGGTAATTCCTTAATATCACCTAATATCCACTGTACGTTCAAATGTCTTGGTTTCAAAGACGCCTTTTACTGTTGGTTTGCCCCCTCCGGAGGCTACCCAAGGTCTTATTTCAGCCCTGATGTTGGGCTGCTTCCCCCGACCATAAGTTCCCAACGCACTTCCAGCCAGAGTTAAAGGGGGCTTCTTCTGTTTTTAAGGCATCGCCATATCCAGTGCCTGCCAGGCCCCTGTGAAAGCTCTACTCCTTAGGTCCGGGGTGCTGGGAGCTGAAGCAGAGAGGCTGTGAGGCCCAGCTCACCCAGGATGCTGGCCCCCCATCACCCCCTCCCAATTATCCTGGCCCAGCCTTCCCTATGCATACCTGCTCACGGAGAGCGTGAGGTGGTCCTGGCAGCTGGATGGGAGGCCGGCAGGGGGTGTGGCCGCAGCACCAGGGAAGGGAGGCCTACACCCTCCCCCAATCCAGAAGGGCTTGACAGGGGACCACAGGCCACGCCCCCCCACCTGGCAGGGCTTGACAGGGAACCTCAAGGTGCACTTCCCATCCTGTTGCTGGGTTAGGGGATCTCAGACTGTTCTCTCTACCTGGCAGGGCTTGACAGGGGACTTCAAGCCGCACCCCCACCCTGCAACAGATTGGGGGGACCTCAGACCATACCCTCTGCCCCAGCACCAGGCCAGGGGTCCTGAGGCTGTGCCCCTCCTGCCTGGCTGGGCTTGACAGGGGACCTCAGGCTGTGCCCCTGTGCCAGTGAGGATTGACAGGGCACCTGAGGCTGTGCCTCCCTCCCGGTGCTGGGCTGGGGGACTTGAGACTGTGCTCGTCTGCCTGGTGGGGCTTGACAGGGGACCTCAGGTTGTGTCTCCCACCTGGTGGGACTTGATGGGGGACCTCAGGCCACGCCCCCCATCCTGGTGCTGGGCCAGGGGACCTGAGGACACAGCCCGCCCTGGATGACCTGACAAGAGTGGGACTGGCGGGGTCTGGATCTACCCCAAGCAGGTGGGGGGGAGGTGGCTGGGTCTGGGTCTCACGTGATTTTGAGGCACACGTGAGTGAGTGGGGACTTGACTCTGGGCCCCGTCTTGCGCCCCAGACTCCGACAGGAGGAAGGTTTTCATATACATTTTACTAATTTTCTTTAGTCTCTGATACTTCTATTATAGAGAAAGAGCAAATAGCAATATTAAATTATTTCCTCTAATTAATACCCTTTTAATGTGCACAAATTTCGTGCACCGGGCCACTAGTATAGGCTATAAAAGAGTAATATGCAAATTGACCGAATGGTGGAACAACCAGAATGACCACTTACCAGTTGCTATGAGGCATACTGACCACCTCTCGGTCCCTCCCCCTGACTGGCAGGTTCCAATTTCCCAATGGTGAACTGGGGGGTGGGTGGCGGTGGGGTGTAGGGCTGGCTGCCCGCAGCCAGGGAAGACGTCCCTGATCACAGGCCAGGCCTAGAGACCATATCTGCACATGAATTTTTTGCACTGGGCCTCTAGTATGCACATAAGTTCTTTGGTTATTCTCTCCCTCCCTCTCCCCAACCGGTCTCCCCTCAGATCTGTAAGTCTATTCCCATGCTTCCATGCCTCTGGACCTATTCTGTTCATCAGTTTATTTGTTCATTAGATCCCACAAATAGGTGATATAATGTAATATTTGTCTTTCTCTGGCTTATTTTGTTTAGCACAATAATTTCCAGATCCATCCATGCTGTCAAAAAAGGGTAAGAGATACTTCTCTTTTACAGCCTGATTGTGTTCCGTTGTGTAAATGTACCACAGCTCTTTTATCCACTCATCTACTGATGGGCACTTGGGCTGTTTCCAGATCTTAGCTATTGTAAATAACTAGAGGCCCATGCATGAAGATTTGTGCAAGAATGGGCCTTCCTTTTCTCCTGGCTAAAGCACACCTTCGCTCCTGGCCTGAAGCCACCTTTCCATGCTGTCCCGAGGCCCAGAACTGCTGGGACAGTGAGGAATGCCTGCGCCCCACCCTGCCCCTGGCTGCTCTGTGCCTGTGTATGCAAATTAACCAGCCATTTGTTGGGTTAGTTTGCATACTCACTCCTAATTGGTTGGTACAATCATCGCAAAGGTACAGTCAATAGACATCTTTCTCTTTTATTAGTGTAGATGCTGCAATGAACATAGGGGTGTATATACAATTTCTGGTAGGAGTTTCTGGATTCTTAGGATATATTCCCAGAATTGAGATCACTAGGTGAAATGACAGTTCCATATTTAATTTTTCAAGGAGACGCCATGCCATTTTCCATAGAGGCTGCACCAGGTTCCCTTTTCTCCACATCCTCAACAGCACTTGTTGTTTGTTGATTTATTGATGGTAGCCATTCTGCCAGTTGAAGTGATACCTCATGATAGTTTTAATTTTGACCTCTGTGATGATTAGTGATGTTGAGCATTTTTTCATGGCTATTGGCCTCTTTGGAGAAGTGTATGTCCTCTTTGGAGAAGTGTCTATTCAGGTTCTTTGCCTGTTTTTTAATTATATTGTTTTCTGTGGGGCGCAGCTACAGTGCTTGGACAGGTTCAAGGCTTGGACTGACGAGAGGGCACAGTCCTCTCGTGGCCACGTGCAAGTCCCAGCTTGGAGGGCACAGCCCTCCCAGCACCACTACAGCCAAGAGCTGTGGTTGTGAGCTTGAACCTCTGGGCCGAACACATGGCCCCACGTACCTGAGTGATCGAGGCTGCAAGTAAACAAAGCTGGATCAGGTGCATGTAACAGAATAGGATGGCACCCAGGAGAATGTTGTAAACATCTCCATCACGCCCTTACTTTGCCTCCTGGCATCTGGTATAAAATAAAGACACGCTTGTGGGTGTCAAGGTTGTCTCACTGAGATGCAGCTTTCTCTCTCTCTCTCTCTCTCTCTCTCTCTCTCTCTCTCTCTCTCTCTCACTAGGTTAATACACCTTTGTTGTTGTTTTATTTTATTAAATCTTTATTGCTGAAACTATTACAGAGTCCCCTTTTCCCCTCACTGAACCCCTCTAGCCTGCCCCCAACCCCTGTCCCAGGTCTCCACCATCCTATGGTCTGTGTCCATAGATTAACACACCTGTGAAATGCCTCCTTTTTAGACCGCTCATAAGGGTAACCACCCTCAAGGGAGCACATAATTGTAGCTACCCTGTAATCCTGTTTTAGAGATTTCCCCGCCTGGCTTCCTCCTCCTTTCACAGAATCTTCTTTACGTTCCCCCATTAGTGCCAACTGTATTTAAAGGGAAGCAGACTTCCCTACTGACTCCAGGTGGAAGCAGCTCCTGCCTGGGTCCTCGCTGGTGGGGAGGTGCTGTCGGCCATGGCCTCCAACAGGCCGGGGGAAGCGGGAGGTGCAAGAGGACCAAGTTCAGCAAAAACCTACTCCAGGTTCTTACCGAGGCCTTTGAAAAGGACCCACACCCTGACATTACTGTCCGAGAACAACTAGCCAAGCAAATCCAGATTCCCGGCCCAGATTCCAGCTTTCAGAACCGAGAGGCAGACAAAGGACTGGCAGAGGCGGCAGACACTGCGGCTCCAGGGTGCATTCCCTCCTCACTCCACTTCCCCACCGGCACCCCGCACCATGGCCTCCGCCTCCCCCCCCCCACACCACCCCCCATCAAACACACACACCACACACACACACCACACCCCCCCACACACACACCACACACACATACCACACACACATACCACCCCCCCACACACATACCACCCCACACACACATACCCCCCCACGCCCCACACACCACACACACACCACACCCCCCCACACACACCACACACACACCACACCCCCACACACACACCACACACACATACCACCCTCCCACACACATACTACCCCCCCACATACACATACCAACCCACCCCACACACCACACACCACACACCACACACACACACCACCCGCCCCACACACACCACACACACACACCACACACACACACCACACACACATACCACCCTCCCACACACATACTACCCACCCCACATACACACACCACCCCACCCCCACACACCACACACCACACACCACACACACACACCACCCGCCCCACACACACCACACACACACACCACACACACACACCACACACACATACCACCCTCCCACACACATACTACCCCCCCACATACACACACCACCCCACCCCACACACCACACACCACACACCACACACACACACCACCCGCCCCACACACACCACACACACACACCACACACACATACCACCCTCCTACACACATACCACCCCCACACACACATACCCCCCCACGCCCCACACACCACACACACACCACACCCCCCCACAAACACCACACACACATACCACCCCCCCACACACATACCCCCCCACACACCACACACCACACACACACACCACACACACACACCACACACACATACCACCCCCCCACACACATACCCCCCCACGCCCCACACACCACACACACACCACACCCCCCCACAAACACCACACACACATACCACCCCCCCACACACACCACACACACACACCACACCCCTCACACACCACACACACACACCACACACATACACACACACACACCACACACACACCACACACACACACACACCACACCCCCCCACAAACACCACACACACATACCCCCACACACACACACCACACACACACACCACACCCCCCACACACCACACACACACACCACACACATACACACACACACACCACACACACACCACACACACACACACACCACACCCCCCCACAAACACCACACACACATACCCCCCCCACACACACACCACACACACACACCACACCCCCCACACACCACACACACACACCACACACATACACACACACACCACACACACACCACACACACACACACCACAAACACATACCACCCCCCCACAACACACACACACACACCCACACACACCACACCCCCACACACCACACACACACACACACCACACACATACACACACACAAACCATACACACACCACACACACACACATACACCACACACACACACACACCACACCCCCCCACAAACACCACACACACATACCACCCCCCCCACACACCACACACACACACCACACCCCCCACACACCACACACACACACATACACACACACACCATACACACACCACACACACACACACACCACACACATACACACACACAAACCATACACACACACACACCACACACATACACACACACCACACACACACCACACACACCACACACACACCACAAACACATACACCCCCCCACAACACACACACACACACCCACACACACACACCACACCCCCACACACCACACACACACACACACCACACACACACACACACCACACACACACACACACCACACCCCCCCACAAACACCACACACACATACCACCCCCCCACACACACCACACACACACACCACACCCCCCACACACCACACACACACACATACACACACACACCATACACACACCACACACACACACACACCACAAACACATACCACCCCCCCACAACACACACACACACACCCACACACACACACCACACCCCCACACACCACACACACACACACACCACACACACACACACACCACACACACACACACACACACACACCACAAACACATACCACCCCCCCACAACACACACACACACACACCCACACACACACCACACCCCCACACACCACACACACACACACACCACACACATACACACACACAAACCATACACACACCACACACACACACATACACCACACACACACACACACCACACCCCCCCACAAACACCACACACACATACCACCCCCCCACACACACCACACACACACACCACACCCCCCACACACCACACACACACACATACACACACACACCATACACACACCACACACACACACACACCACACACATACACACACACAAACCATACACACACACACACCACACACATACACACACACACCACACACACACCACACACACCACACACACACCACAAACACATACCACCCCCCCACAACACACACACACACACCCACACACACACACCACACCCCCACACACCACACACACACACACCACACACACACACACACACCACACACATACACACACACAAACCATACACACACCACACACACACACCACCCCCCACACACACACCGAACACACATACCACCCTCCCACACACATACCACCCCCCCACACACCACACACACACACACACCCCACACACATACACACACACAACACACATACACACACACACAAACCATACACACACACCCCCACACCACACACAAACACACCACACACACCACACACACACCACCCTCCCACACACATACCACCCCCCACACACATACCACCCCCCCACACACACCACACACACACACCACACCCCCCCACACCACACACACACACCACACACATACACACACACACACCACACACACACCACACACACACCACACACACACCACACACACACCACACACATACACACACCACACACACACCACCCCCCCACACCACACACAAACACACCACACACAACACACACCACGACCCCCACACCACACACACACACACCACACACCCCCCACACACACACCACACACACACACCACACACATACACACACACACCACACACACACCACACCCCCCACACACCAAACACACACATACACACACACACACACCACACACACACCACACACACACACACACACCACAAACACATACAACCCCCCCACAACACACACACCACACACACCCACACACACACCACCCGCCCCACACACACCAAACACACACCACACCCCCCCACACCAAACACACACATAAACACACACACACACCACACACATACACACACCACACACACACACACCACCCCCCCACACCACACACAAACACACCACACACAACACACACCACGACCCCCACACCACACACACACACACCACACCCCCCCACACACACACCACACACACACACCACACACATACACACACACACCACACACACACCACACCCCCCACACACCAAACACACACATACACACACACACACCACACACACACCACACACACACACACCACAAACACATACCACCCCCCCACAACACACACACACACACACCCACACACACACCACCCGCCCCACACACACCACACACACACACCACCCCCACACACACCACAGACACACACACACACCACACACATACACACATACACCACACACACCACACACACACACACCACACACACCACACACACACCACCCTCCCACACACATACCACCCCCCACACACACCACACACACACACCACACCCCCCACACCACACACACACAACACACACATACACACACACACACCACACACACACCACACACACACCACACACACACCACACACACACCACACACATACACACACCACACACACACCACCCCCCCACACCACACACAAACACACCACACACAACACACACCACGACCCCCACACCACACACACACACACACCACACCCCCCACACACCAAACACACACATACACACACACACACACCACACACACACCACACACACACACACACCACAAACACATACCACCCCCCCACAACACACACACCACACACACCCACACACACACCACCCGCCCACACACACCACACACACACCACACCCCCCCCCACACCAAACACACATACACACACACACACACACCACACACATACACACACCACACACACACCACCCCCCCACACCACACACAAACACACCACACATAACACACACCACGACCCCCACACCACACACACACACACCACACCCCCCCACACACACACCACACACACACACCACACACATACACACACACACCACACACACACCACACCCCCCACAAACCAAACACACACATACACACACACACACCACACACACACCACACACACACACACCACAAACACATACCACCCCCCACAACACACACACACACACACCCACAAACACACCACCCGCCCCACACACACCACACACACACACCACCCCCACACACACCACAGACACACACACACACCACACACATACACACATACACCACACACACCACACACACACACACCACACACACACCACACACACACAACACACACACACCACACACCACACACACACACACCACACACACCACACACACACATACACCACACCCCCCACACACACCACACACACACACACCACAGACACACACAAACACCACACACACAACACACACCACACACACACACATCACACCACACACACACCACACACACACACCACACCACACACACACACACAACACACACACACATCACACACATACACCACACACACACACACACACACCACACACACACACACATACAACACACACACACACACATACACCACACACACACACACACACAAACACCACACACACACACACATACACCACACACACACACCACACCACACACACACACACAACACACACAACACACACACACATCACACCACACACACACCACACACACACACCACACCACACACACACACATACACCACACACCACACACACCACACACACACATACACCACACACACACACACACATACACCACACACACACACACATACACCACACACACACACACATACACCACACACACTCACACACACACACACCACACACACCACACACACACCACACACACACATACACCACACACACACACATACAAACCACACACACACACACATACACCACACACACACCACACACACACACCACACACACACATACACCACACACACTCACACACACACACACCACACCACACACACACACACAACACACACAACACACACACACATCATACCACACACACCACACACACACACCACACCACACACACACACACAACACACACAACACACACACATCACACCACACACACACCATACACACACACCACACCACACACACACACATACACCACACACCACACACACCACAAACACACACACACAAACACCACACACACACACACACACAAACACCACACACACACACCACACACACACACACATACAAACACCACACACACACACACATACAAACCACACACACACACAAATACACCACACCACACACCACACACACACACCACACACACACATACACCACACACACTCACACACACACACACCACACCACACACACACACAACACACACACAACACACACACACATCACACCACACACACACCACACACACACCACCCACACCCACACCACAACACACACAACACACCCACACCACACACACACACACACAACACACCACACACACACACACCTCACACCACACACACACCATACACACACACCACACCACACACACACACATACACCACACACCACACACACCACACACACACACACACAAACACCACACACACACACACACAACACACCACACAGCACACACATACAACACACACAACACACACACACCACACACACACCACACCACACACACACACACAACACACACAACACACACACACATCACACCACACACACACCATACACAGACACCACACCACACACACACACACACACCACACCCCCACACACCACACACACACACACA